>VYXB01007825.1:244908-521445 GCA_013397135.1 Pachyramphus minor | reverse complement strand
ACCCCCCCCTTCAACCCCATGCAACCTCTGAAATATTTATAAAATCCTCACCAGGAACAAGAAAGACAGATGCTGGGATGGGCTTCTGACAACTCGCTCTTCCTAAGCTGCCCAGGAGACACATATGCACACACATACAGAGCTTTACTGATTTTTTTTTCCTTCTTAGAAAGGTGATTGAAAACAAAACAAAAAAAGAACCAAAAAAAAGAAAAAAATAAAGAGAGAGAGAGAAGAAAAGTTAGTAGTGGCTCCCAAAGCAGCTTGGTCTCAGATTTCAGAGTTCAGTCAGAGTTTAGGGCTTGCCTCTGTGTGTGTGTGTGTGTGTGTGTGTGTGTGCATGTTGGGGGGTAGGTACATCTTTGTTTTCAATTTCTCTCCATGCGTTTTCAAGCTGGGCTCTAGCTCTTCCCCTCCTCCCATCCTGCTTCAAGCCTCCTTTCCCTTTCAAGGCCTTCTGACACAATGAGTTTATTTTCCCATGCTCCCTGTGAAAGCCAGGGTATGTGCATGAAAGCTGCAGCCTCAGAGGACTCTTTGAAATACAGAAATTGAACGTTGCTGAAGTTACAGACAGGGTTTCTGCCATTTTTACAAATGACCCATGTCTTGCTCCCCTTCTCAGAAGTATCAGTGTTCTTAGCTATCTTACCATCTGTCTCTCTCAATTGTTTTTTTAAGTGAGTTTAGTGTTGGTATGACAGCATTGAAAACTAATGTTTACTGGTTGCTCCACACTCTACTTATTGCTGTCGCTATTGCTGTCCCTGAATCCTAAAGCAAAGGCCTTTTCGTATGAGCAAAAAAAGGATATTTCCGTGGTCAGTTGTAGGCTAAAACTGCCAAAGAGGCAGCATTTAACAAGGTCTAATTCTAAATAATCCAATGCAGTAACATAGCCCTGTTATGAAAAAGCAGTGCTTCAAAGTTACTGAGCTACCTTGGGCCTCTAGTTTGGCCAGTGGAACATGCAGAAGCAGTGCCTCACTGCACTGCCCCCTTTGAGGTTTCACCCATCCCCTGACATATTATATCACTATATAGTCTCAGTTTAATGCCAGTGTTTCATGAATGCTTCTGGAGAGGTAAGAGGTTAGCATGAATTGAAAACAGAATTTAAAATTACTCTGAAGAGTGAATACGAGTCTCGTATGGTGGTCCAATAAAGGTAGTCCAAGTTGAACCATTAATGATCTTGGTTGAGGTCTGCAGAAGTCAGTGGCACTTGGCTTAATGAAAACAAGAGCCTGTGGGGGTTTTGTGAAATTTTTGTTTTGTTTTGTTTTGTTTTAAAACATGCTGGAGCAGCTTTGTTTTTCCTGGACTCTTTCTCTTTTATGCCAGCAGGAATGGTTAATCAGTAAGAAATTCCTTGGGCAGCTGGCTTTTGTGGGGCTGCTGCAGTGACCTCTTTAGACCATATTTCAGATGGCAGAGGCCAGTATGTTCTTTTTATTTCCTTATCTTCTTTTTTCTACCATCAGCACTGTTTTAGTCAGTACTACATGGATAGAGAAGATATTAAACCACGGTCCTGATCATATGTGATCTCAAGACATTTCTTCCAGAAGTTAATCTCTCAGTTATCAGTTAGAGGAATTTAGTTTTGCTTCCATAAATTCTCCTGCTATTTCAATTAAATATGGATGGCAAATTTCTAAATGCTTGGGAATACAGCCAGCTGCTGTGTGCAGACTGAGGGATGACTATTCAGGTAATGCTCCATTATTTGAAGTAAGAATTTTGTTCGTGCAGGACACGTTACAGGACATGTTACGGAGTGTGGTAAGGGCAAGGCAACCACATGTCCTCCTTCTCCTTTGTCAGGCCAAGCAAAATGCCTGGATGGTTCCACATTTTTGAAACCTGGGTCCAGGCATTCCAAGTCTGCATGGACATGCCTGCAAGGTATTGTTGACCCTTAGAAAAGGAAAATTGTTTTTCATGTTTTTCCTAAGCTCTTGTGTAGTGCTGTCTGGCATGGCTAACTGCTGCCCCCAGCTCCATTTCAATCATGGATATAGGCATTCCTTTGTGTAGCTTGGTCTTCTTCACAGAATCACAGAATGTGCTGAGTTGGAAGGGACCCAAGGATCATCAAGTCCAACTCCTGGCTCTGCACAGGAGCATACCCAAGAGTCACACCATGTGCCCGAGAGTGTTGTCCAAATGCTTCTTGAACTCTGTCAGCTGTGGTGCTGTGACCACTTCCCTGGGGAGCTTGTTCCAGTGCCCAACCACCCCCTGCATGAAGAACCTTTTTCTAATATCCAACCTAAACCTCCCCTGACACAACTTCAGGCCATTCTCTCGGGTCCTGTCGCTGGTCACCACAGAGAAGAGATCAGTGCCTGCCCCTCCTCATCCCCTCCTGAGGAAGTTGTAACTGCAATGAGGTCTCCCCTCAGCCTCCTGCAGGCTGAACAAACCAAGTGACCTCAGCTGCTCCTCATACGGCTTCCCCTCAAGGCCCTTCACCATCTTTGTTGCCCTCCTTTGGACACTCTCTGAGAGCTTAATGTCTTTCTCACATTGTAGCACCCAAAACTACCTCAATATTCAAGGTGAGGCCACCCCAGTGCAGAGCAGAGTGGGACAATTCCCTCGCTCAACTGGCTGGCAATGCTGTGCCTGATGCCCCTCAGGACATGGTTGACCCTCCTGGCTGCCAGGTTCAAAACCACAAAATTTTTCCAATTACACCAACCTTAGGGCCACTCATTGACCTGAAGGATTTATGAATTCCTATCAATATTATTCCCTGTTACTGAAAGAATTAAGGAAATCACTACCTGTGCTCCTGATCCCTCTACCCATTGTCCCAGGGCCCTGAAGTCTCTTTTGATTGCCCTTGGACTTCTCTTTGTTATTTCATCACTGCCAGTTTGAACAGCCAATACTTTGATATTTTCTAGAATAAAAAGTTATGCACAAGTGGAAAATAGGGGCATCTCTGGAAATAAACATTATCTGATGTTCTATACTCTGAAATCAAAACTCAGCATGCACCTTTCCTACACGGTTTTGCTCCCACCATGGTATCCCAAAGCCATATACCCACTGGGGGCATTCCTTATACTGCATGTCTTAGCAAGCAACCAGTCAAAGTGCTACAAAAATACTTTGTTCTGTGATGTTAACAGAATTAGTTAATGAATGTAAAACATAGCTAGTTGTCATTCACATGAGAGCATTTTCCACTTTTGTACTAGCAACTGCTGAATTCTGACCAGTTAGGTCTTACCAACGTGCTGGTCAATAGGGAACTCATTTGATAGTCACCTCTGACCACTGTACATGCTATATCTTGTATTCACATATGCAAGAACTCAGAAAGAAAGTGCTAGCCCCTCCAAGTAAAAGGAGACATACTATGTGATTTATCTGCATTTACTTTTGGGAGATCAAATTGGGATAAATCTGGTGAAACATATTATCCTGTAGGTTTCAGGGTGTTATATTAGCTGACACATTTCAAGTGTGTAGCTGAAAGCATTCCTGATAGCAAACTTTCCTTCCTATCATACTTGCCTGTGTAACCACTAGAGTCAGTGGACTTCCTAGTGGGTAAGATAGGGTGCATGACAGATTTGGGGGTAAGTACTAGCCAATCTATGCAAGTAGAGCAGTATTTGCTAATCAAAAGGTAGCAAAACATTTACATTTTCCCTAAAAAAGTGCTGTGTAACTGAAATTTGCTTTGGATTTCTGGTTCCATGACTGTCATTACCATCCCTACTGATTGTTTGGAGAGGTCCTCTGCAGTTTCACACACACTCAATTGATCATGAATGAAGCTAAGAGCAGTTATTAATCTTACTGCCTGGTTGCACTCTAAACCCCCTTCTAATCCTGCCTCTGTTCTCTTAGACAAAGAATGCAGTGAGATGAAGGCAGGATCAATGCCAGCATGGAGCTGCCCTTTTTAGTAGTTGTCGTAGCAGGGTTTTGTGCATCAGCAACAGTGAGTGGTTCTCAGTGTACTGGGGTAGAAGGGAGTGAAGATGAATTAAAAGGGTCAGACGTTGTGCTCATGGAGGGATGGCAGAATCCCATCCTGACTTTTGGTCTCTGGTGAATTTTTTGGTTCCTTGTATTTAATGACTGACCTAACGAGACATTACAGCCCTAGTGCCCTTTGGAGTTCCATGAAGAGCTCAACACAAGCTAAGAAAGGGTGCATTGTGTCTTTGATCCAATGGGCAGTATTTCACAGGCTGGCAGATTTAATAAAATCTCAGAGGAACCTCAGCTCATTTTTAAGAGGCTTAACATTGAGTTAAAAGTTCCCTTTACTCCTGCATTGTTGGAAACCATTCCCTTCTTGTGTGCTGCCAGAGGACCTGCAGGGAATTGGGACTTCGTGAGCCCAGATTGGATGTAGGCAGCTGGTTGAGACTGGTTAGAAATCTGCAGGAGGAATAGTGGGATGCAAGAAACTTTCTAAGCCTTTTTGTGTTTCTCAGTCTTTGAAGTCATCCAGTGCCTCACATGCAGTGTGGAAACCTTGCTCTGCACCTGAAAGGAAAACCAAGCTACTGATAAGGCCTTTTGGTCAGCCGTTTTGAGCTGTGTGACATGAAAAACTGTCTAATCCCAGCACTTCTAGTAATGTTACTCATCCCACCATCAACACTACGCTATCCAACTGACTTCACAACTAGAAAGATGAACAAGTTCATTGTCAGGAAGTCCTTCCCTGACACAGTGTTTATAGGCATGGCCAGAAAGCAAGTATGAAGGTGGAGAGTATCTTACACAACCTGATAAATGGACCCTTAGAGCTTCAGATAGTGCTACAGTTGCTTGTTTGAAGCTGGTAATTTAATGAAAAAAAAAAAAAAAGGTGGGAAAGAAGAGCCAGGAGCCAGGCAGGCTGGAAGAAATCCCATCAAGCAGCAAGCTTTTTGATGTTCAGTGCTGAGAACTGGGAAGCAAATCACACTGTGCCATTTTGGAGAGCAGGTCAAAATCTGAAAACTGATGAATACTGAGAACTGCAGAGTTTGTTTTTGAACATCTGAACACTAACCACTACTCTGTTCTCTTCTGTTATTGTTATGAGGTGCTGGTTGTGGATTGCATGGGTAATTTCACAGCAAGAGTTCCAATGTAAGCCATATGTTGATCCTTCAGTCTAACTTTAAGTAGAACAACTATTGCTAGGACAATGTTAGTGATTTGTTTGAGGGGGTGAAAGGATTTTGCTTAGATTTTCAAAAGTGCAGTGTAAATACTTTTGAAGTCCCAAGCACTCAAATATTACCCTTTTTTGAGAAATGAAGTACAGGTCTCCTGGTATTTCAGTCACCACTAACTTTAAAATAGAATCCTTTGCAAACTCAGAAACTCACTGCTAGATTGCTGCCTACTCCCATGCATATGGCAGGCTGCTGGAGTTTTGGATTTGCAGCAAAAATGGAATCTCCACCCAAGGACTAGTAGTTAAAATTTTTGTTGCCATTAATTGAAGTTTGGCCTTGGTGGTGGATAAAAGTTCACATACTTTAAGAAGCTTTACCATGAGCAATTAGTCAAAATTTGCACCTGAAATGATAGGAGATGGAGAAGAGAAGGCTTCAAACTGTGCTCTATAAGAACTTTTGCTAATGTGTACTTCCCCTGTAATATAGTTGCTGAGCCCCCCAGTCATTGATCCTTCTAAGATCCAGCAGAACCGTGTTCCCTTCCTGCTGGCAGATGTGGAGATGAACAAAATATAGTCTCCACAGATATTTAAGATAACTTCTTTCTTGAGAGAAGACAGCAGAGAGGAACAAATGCTTTCAGGAAGAAGAAATTGCTGTTTGGAACTCATGTGTCTAGGGGCACTGTTGAATATCAAGAGAAAACAAAGTTAAATGAACTATCACAAAGGAAGAGGCAGTCATGTAAAAGGCAAAGATGATTTGTGAGATTTTGCAATAGCCTCCCAAGGGGAGCAAGGCCTTTTGCTTGAGACATTTAAAATTAGACTGGACAGAGCAATGGAAATTCAGTGTATAGGCCCCCCATGGGACAGCATGGATAAGCCACTGCGTCTCCCTTGGCTTGTTCCCTTACTCTTTCGTAACTCTTCCTGAATACCTCCCTTCCAAATAATCATTTGCCTTCCCTAGGCACCCATCCTGGTTCTCTCTTCCTCCCCTTTTCCCTTTAAGAAAGGAGCTGTGTTTGATTCATAGTGTCAGCTATCTTCCAAGCTCCAATCCAATCTCAGGGGTAGGAGCTCATGGGGCTGATGAGGGTAGGAGTGATCAACTGCAGGCTTTCCTGTTGCTGAGCTTGCTGCAGACCTGACCGTTTTTAAGACCTCAACAGATGTTTCTGCTTAGAAACTATTGGCATCTTTATGGACTGTTTTTTCCATTCTTCCCTCCCGGCCTGTGTCCCAGCAGCAATGAATTATGTAAGACTACATTCTAGCCTTTTCTTTATTATTATTTCTGTAGATGTATCTCAAAGAAGTACATCTGTGGTTCTCTCTTTACCTAGTTTTAGATGTGTCAGCTTTCTCTTTGACCAAAACACCCACCTGCCCTTAGAAACACTTGTAGGCCTCTTTTGTCTTTTTTCAGATACAGATGCCAAAAATATAAATACAAGAATCCTAATTCCTGGCATCAGATTCAAGATGTCTCTCACTGTTCATACTGTGGTTTTAATCTATATGCCTTCTCTTAAAAGTTAACCCCTTGCTATGGAGCTGCCTGTATTTGTCTCTTACTGCTGGTGCTTAGAGAACAGTAATTAATAACAAGTAATGGAAGGAGATTTAGAAACTGCTGCTGAAGTTCAAAACGGCTCCAACAAGCATCATCCCCACCTGGCTTAGTGGTTTAGCTGTCAGTTATTAGAAATGAACACATATCAGACAGTCTTGAGTAAAATAAAAGCACTGGGCTGGTTTATTTGCACTGTTGATAAGCACTTGTAATCCTGCAAAATACGCAGTGTAATGCGTGCTGGGCACCTGATGCAGTCTGGGTAGACTTAACCCTTTTACATTATACAGCAAAACTTCAAAGCTCAAAACTAGCTAAATTAAGTTTCTTAAAAAGATGATGTAAATAATATTTATCTGCAAGACCACATGCAGATTACTTTAACTTGGGAGACAGAAAAGCTTTCTGCACTGGAAAATTTGGCATGTCACCACCAGACTCCTACTTGATTTCAGATGTAATATAGTAGCAGAAATAAGCTGTTTCCTTCTTTGGGAACACACTACTAGAAGGAGACAGAGTAGTTTAGCCAGCGTGCCACAGCCAAATGTGGGATTTTCATGCAGGCCTATGTTTAGTTATTACAGCAAAGGGTTGCTGTAAATCCTCTTGATGCACTTAGCAACTGAATTCCCACTGGAAGCAAAGCACATCTTTGCCAATATAATACTCCTATTGTTTGCCACCTCAAACTCTTTCTGTGACTGTGCTGCTCTGACAAGGCACAATGTCATTGCAAGTGGTCCTCTTAGCATTTTACTCTTTCATCAATTTAGTGCTGCTGATAAAAAGTTGCTGAGTAGATTACTTCCTTTTATTTACTGTGTATGTAAACTTCTCTAGTAACAGCCAAGCAAGTATATGTTGTCCTCCCCAGGTGCTTCTGCGCTGCTTTTGCAGGACTGTGAGGGCAAGAAAAAGACTCAGTCCTTTCTTGGTACCTTGCCCAGCAAGAGAGGCAGTGGTACTGGTGGGTGTGGTGTGGCTTTGGATCACTGGGACAAGCTGGACTGGTCATCTGGCCATTGGAGCCCAGCTCTGAAGAGAGCAGAGTGCAGTATTGTCAGTGCAGGCACTGGATGCAGCTCAGCTGGCTTGGATGGCCTGGACTCACAAGAGCCCCCACTGAAGTCTCCTGCATTTTCCCTTTTGGAAGTAGAGAGCTGAATCTCACCTGGTGAGAACTGAAGCATATATACAGTAGGAGAATGTGAGTTAAAATTTAATGGCCCTATCTTTTTCTGTCTTTCAGTAGAAAGCCATACTATAAGGATTGTGAGGTCAACCAGTCCAGCATCTTTTGACAGTAATTGCATTTGTGTGCAAATTGCACACAGCAGGCATTAGGGAAAATGGGGAATTTTTTAAAGGCTTTTAAGTATTTATTTACTGTAAGATAATGCATTGCTGATTTGAGCAGGTATTTCCCTGGTTTTGAACAGGGAGTGCCATTGCAATTGTCAACATTTTGTTGACTAATGTAAAGAAGAGACAAACTCTGTGCTCTAATGTTTGGAGAGCTTGACATTGCACAAACATCTTTGATGTACATCCTCACTGCTGCCTGGTTTTGCTGTTACTGTTAATTTTAAGATGTAGTGCTCTACTGATGAAGAGAGTCATCACAAAATGGAGAGACAAAATCTGAACACAAGAATTCCTGTGCTTGCTCCTTTAAACTGTGCTGTTTTCCTTAGGAGAGTTTAATTCACTTCAGGATCCAGGAGAGCTATGAGCCAAGCTATGAGCCATTATCCACTAACAAAAATCTACAATAATGGCAAATGGAGCATGTAAGCTGCCCTGCCAAGGAACTTGATACTCTCTTTTCTCAGAGGTCTCTGTGCTGAAGGTCTCCCCAGATCTCTCCGTGTTAAGTATGAAATCTTGTAGCTCTCCAGAGCCCATGACTGACCCCTGGCTAATTGCTTTTTGCCAGTCCTGTTTTGTATGGTTATATTGTTGGCTGACACTGCATTTTTACAGTTCAGTTTTGTTTCTCATAGTTTTAGAAGTGGCCATTTTTATTGTCAATAAATACATCTCTTTGCAGTATTCTCCTGGCAACTTGATGCTCACAGACTATAGGGAGCTGTAAACAACACTGTTTATACTTTCTGCTGATACCAGAACATTAGCATATAAATAGGGGAGAGATTTAAACAGGCTAAAACAACTCCAGCCTGGCCTATTGGGAAGGACAGACAAGCTGCTTTTCACTCTCCTTGCAAAGGATGTCAACTTTTCTGTGGGACTATTTCAAGAAAGAAGGGCTTAAAGAGATGGGAAGCTTTTATCTGACAAAAGAAAGGTCGATGAGCCTTAGAAATGCAGAAATGGACTGAATAACAGTCTGCCTGTTGGGATTTCCTTGTAAGCCCTGGTGGTGTTAGTGTAGGCATGTGAAGGGAGGGGAATTACTTAAAATCACCACAGAGCTGTTGGGTAAGAGCTTCCTTTAAACGGGAAGTTGAAGCAGTCTTAAAAATATGATAATTGCACCTAGATTGAGCATATCACTTCAGAAAAAATTGTTTCATTTACCTAAAGAAACATATCATGTGACCTTTAGCATTTTTTAGCTACACAGTATTTTAGAAACATGGTACAGCCAAATACTAAATCAAATAATTTCCCATATCTTATCTATCTATTCAATTACTACAATTCCAATCACCTTTGGCACCAGAAATAGATAAGCATGAATGCTGCAGTTACTGTCAAATGGTTTGAGTACTTTTTTCATGCAGCTGAAGTTTGATTTTATTTTTTGTAGCAGAATATGTAAAACAGGGTTGACAGAAACATAGATACAAAGGAGAAAAGAGGTTCTCGGTTAACAGTCCATTGGAAACCAGAGACAAAAACAAGGAGAAAGAAAAGCCGGAGATGATGATCCTGGGTGAGAAAGAGGTATTGTGGGATTGTAGAGAAAGCTGTCACATGAACAGTGTGGTTGAAACTGTGAAACAGAACTTAACTGTGTTGGTATTTGTTCTGGGCTTTGCAGATGTGCCTCAGTGGCACATAGACCTTTGGAGTTACTTCATTTCAGGGCTGGAGAACTTTGTGTGGAGCAGCCATTTGCCCCATTCTCCTTCCCTCTGCTGGAAGGGGGAATGTTTGTGGTGTTGGTTTTCCTCTTCAGAAGCAATGAAATTTTGCGTCAAAACAAGAAATTTCTGTAGTTGTTTTGTACCATCACCTTTCTGCTGTCTCTAGCTCGGGGGGGGGGGCGGGGGGGACACACGTGGAAGTGGTTTCAAAGTTACATTCCCAAAACTGGAAGAAACACTGTGATTTGCACAGTTCTTACTACACAGAAGGAGTGTCCTGCATAAGCCACCATAAGTGTGGCAGTGAGAGGGGCACATGAAAGTGGAGGAGACTGAAACTGGACTACTTTTACCCTAGGCCTCTTCTAAAGCTCTTCATTTGCCACATCTGCATTTGGTCTTCCCAGTGCCCTGACTCATAGGCCAAAACAAAGCTCAAGTCCTGGAGTAACTGGCAGTGGTGGTAAAACACAAGTCAAAAACCACTTTCCAAAACAAACTGCAGCGTGCATGCAAGCTCCTGCCTGTGGTCAGGTGCTAGTGTAAGCAGGAGGCAAACCTGTTCTTTGCTTGGGGTGCAAGTTATCAGAGATAGACCACTGGCTTTGTGGGGGTAGGCATTTCCAATTGCACACATTGGGGTGGTTCTGGGAGAAAAGGAGACGTTTTTGTGCTAGGGAGCAGTGGGCGCCCTGGGAGGGAAGAGGCATTAGGGTCAAGGGCTGCAGAAGACTCCTGTATTTCAGAAAAGACCTTGATCACAGAGCCACCATATTCTCCCACAGGATTACTTGCCCTTAGATTAACCTCATTAGCAGTAATTACAAAGTCTGACACATTTTTCTGTCATTATCTCGCCCGTATCATGCCGTAGGACATCTTCCTTGTGTTTCTGTCTTTTTATTTGTGGCATAAAGACCAGAGTTTTTCACTATCTTATCTCTCAAGCTTTTTTCCTCTGGTGTAAACTGGGTGAACTGGCTGACTTAAGCACAGCATACGTTGGAGTGATCAAAGTTTAGTATCTCACTTTTGTCAGGCAAATGTAAGATGAAAAAAACAGCTAGTTATTGTTCAAATAGTAACCTTAATACTACTGGGAGTAAAACTGTGCTTTGTCTTGGGGTTGGGATTCCAGTCTCATGGGTGTTATCAGTGTTTAGTAAGTATGGCCCTGGAAAAATGCTCTCAATCTTGTAAAATTTCTGGATCTCTATTGGGAAGGAGATGGCTAGAGCACCACTCTCCTTTTGACTTGAGGGAAAGGTTAATAAAGTACCAAGGTTCCCGTCTTCAAGGTAGATTTGTCAGCCAAAAGACAGCAGAGGAGAGGAGCTAGAAAGTGCATATGCAGTTCTCTAAGTTAATTTGTTTAAAGGATGTTGTGCCCAAGTGGCAGAGGAAGGATTCAGTTAAAACCTGGTAGATATGGAAGCTAAGCTGAGATGCTCTTTTCTAGTGTGGATCTGTAGCACTGGAACCAGAGTGGAAATAAAACAGGGGTTGTGACAGTGGGACTAAGAGAGCTGCTTGGCCGTGTAGTCCCTATGCTGGATTTAAACATGCTCTGTATCACAGTCGACCTTCTTTTTTCTTGTGCCCAAAGATCAAGAAGCAGAGGTAAACAAACCAGAGCAACACTGTAGCCATTAAAAGCCCAAGATGGAGAGATTACATCTGGAACTGAGCTATATTAAATGTTCTCTCCTGCTCCATACACTCAGTTCATGTTATATGCAAAAAGGTCAACTGGAAGTTTTCCCTTCCTCAGTCTGATTGCTGCTTGTAACCTAGGCAGGTCCCATTTGGTCTCCCTCAAAAAAAATTTTTTTTGATAGGCCCTGTTGTATATACTCCTCTCACCAGAGGGCAATGAAGTCAAGCCTGTTAGGACAGGACCGTCCAGCATCACATAAGCGATGTTCACTGTGTGCTGAAACCCGAAGAGCACCACCTGACTTGGCAACAGTATTTGAATAGAAAGGTGGCACCGGGTCAGGGTGACTCCAGCACAACAGGTGGCACACAGATAAGCAGGCTGCCCCAATTGTCCCAAACCAGCATGGGATACTAGTGGGAGGACTTGGCAATAGTCACTGCAGGAATAACTGGCATTCACACCTAGTTTGTGGAAGATAAACTTATCTGCATCTCAGTAAATCTGCTTCCAAAGGTGCTTTAATAGCCTGCATTAGTAAGCCAGATGCATTGCAAAAACAGTGGGATTTGGAGGCAAGATGCTTCCATTCCAAGCAAATGAATTCCACCTGCAGCTCAGTTCAAGGGCGGAAAAGCTGTGAGGGACAGAAGGCCTGCAGGAAGCCAAACGGGAAGAGAGTAGAGCATGAGCTGCTGCTTGTCCTTGGAGGATTTTAAAGAGATCTGATGTGAACCGACTGAATCAAAATTGAATGGGAGAGGCTAACCAATGCAAAGAACTGCATTTGTAATGTCTTCATTTTTCTGTTACTTTTCCTTGTTCTCTCTAGAGCACTGCTATTGCATCTAACAGCAGTAAGCAGCTCTGCCAAAGACTGTCATTTTGTATTCCAGTCTGACCCAGTATTTTGCAGAGTGCCAAACAACTACAGTGTGGATGCCTCAACCCTCCCCCCAGCCCCAACACACAGAGGAGCATCTATGCAAAGCCTTACAAAGCCTTTCAAATGTCCTGCAAGTGGACAAAGATAGGAGGAAATGAGATCTCTTCTCAGATTTCAAGAGTCCATTTAAAAATTATACTGTGTGGGTGAACTGGGGTTCTCACCAGCAGGCTTTGGGAAATGAAACTTTTGCTTTTGTGTGCTAGCTTGACTTTTGATTTGGGAGGCCCATCACAGCTACTATTTAACATATGACTCGGATACTCTTAGAGGAGAGCGTGAGTGGAGGGTGTTTTGAGGGAGAGTGACTTTCTGTCAAGCTTTGTGGCCAGGTTGCAGCTAAATCAGAGTCTGTTCAAACAGGTGGTCTTATTTCTGATCAGAACAGGGCAGGACAGGCTATGGAGGATCAGCTCCCACTCTCTCCTGGAGCAACTGAGTGGTATGTCGCCTTACAGCTCTTGCTCATACCTGTGCTGTGGGGAAGGATTTCAGCCTCCGAAGCTATTGATCCATCATCATGCATGAACACAGAAAGTGTATTTGCTGCAAAAGCACTGACCTGGGAAGGTGGTGACTTGGCCACACCAAGCTGGGGTGCACCCGCTGCGCCTTCCCTACTTGCCACTTGATAAATACCCTGCTCCTTCCCCCACCCGCCTGCCCATTTTCCACAGCAGAGAGCAGACACAAGGGGACCCTTTCATCTTGGCACATCCCCTTGCTGATTAATGTGATGCAATGTTCCCACAACACCACCACTATGCCGGCCATGTAATTAGGTGGGAGATAATGAATGCTTCAGAGACTATTCAGGCAGCAGTACCCACCTCCCCGCTGAACAAACTCCTTTCTCAGCAGTGAAGCCAAGTGGAAGGAGCGGCAGCAGAAATGCCATTGGTGCCGCGCTTAATTGTGCAGGAATGGGGGGCTCTTGCAGCAGAAAATAGAGTAAGGGCAAGTGTGGGAGAGATGGGGAAGTGGGTCTACTCTTGTATCTTGGGGCCAAACTTTTTTTTGTGTCTTTTCATGTGTTTGACCTTGTGGCAGGAGAAGCCTTAAATGTGCTCATCTCTGGTTTTGTATGTGTGTGCCTTTTTTGTTTCAAATCATTAGGGAAAGCCATCATTTAATAAGCATCAGAGTCTGTCTTCTGAGTAACCCAGAGGCAAAGATGCTGGTGCTACTTAGTGGCCTTTGAAATGTGGGAAACACACTGGGAACACAATAGGCTTATTCTCTTTTAGGGGGCTTTACAGTTAAGCTGCCATTGTCTGGCTAACATTAGCAAGAAAGACATTCCCCTTTCCCCCTGACCTCTATGTAGACTCTGAGAAAACAACCGATTGGTTTGAAATGCACTATCCAAATGCCTTCAGATCACGCGAGAATAAAGCCAGCAAGGAGCTGAAAGTCTGTCTCGTCAGCTGGAAGCCAATGAAACTACTGTCAAAGGTCTTAGCAGAAATTAAGTCCTCTGCTCAAATCGCTTTCTGCACTTTCTTATTATTTGTTTGTTGATGTAAAATCTTTTTAGAGCTCATACCTGACCATACTACCTACTAAATGTAAGCAATGCAACCTGCTGCAAGCAAGTGGTAAATTCATCATAAACTGACTTCAATAGTTATAAAAATACATGAGTAACTGAAGTTTTGTGCTCAACACAAATATGCAGAAAGCTGTTGATGATAGTGATGAAGGAGGGAAGCTCAGTTAGTGTGTGGATTAGGTTAATTTCTGAGCAAAAGGTCACTGGAGGGTGGAGTACCTCGGAAAGAGCAATTTACAAGTTATAAAATAGAACGGTTCATGTGCTCACTCACATTTAAGCCTGCTTCACTCCAACAAGCTCTAAAGTCATAATGTGCCCTTTTGTAAATAAGTACATTCCCAGGCAGACACACTGATCACCCTACTGAATTAAGTGACAGGGTCTTTTGTGCATCCCTTCTTGAATGACAGGTGGATGCAAGTTATATTCTATTGCTTAAACCCATTTTCTAATCAAGTTTATGTATAATGCGCTGCATGTCACTGCTGCACATTTTGACTCTGCATATGATGATACACAGAAAATGCTTAAGCTTTCCTAGTGTCTACAGTGTCAAGAAAACAGATCTCACTGAGAATCTTCTCATGTTGCAAAGCAACAGTAGACTTGTGACAGAAAAGGAAAATTCTGGCAGGGAGAACAGCTTTTACAAAAGAAAATCAGTTCCACTGACCTCTTTACAGAGCTGCCCAGTGGTGTGCATAGTCATGTGTCTCCATGTCATACAAACACACTGCACTCATTTATGCCATGCTGTTGTGTCCCAAAGCAGATGCACATAGTCTTACTGTAACCCTTGAATCATGTGTCATTTATTTCTCCTCCCTCTGTCACGTGCACAAACACAGCCTACAGGCTCTATGTGTGAAACGGAGAAGGGAAACAGATGACACGTGATATGAGCGTCACAGTGCTTCTACAATTGGTGATCATCATTTTATTGATCTCAGAGACTCAATGATTAAGAGGGAAAAGAATTGATAGTACAGCTAAGGAGCCCAGTTGTTACTGCTCAGAACTGGAAAAGAACTCTGTACTGAAAGGAGATTCAAATGTTTTCCTTCTGTCTACACTATTTGCTGGCATGGAATGCTCTAGCAATAACTTAGGCTAGTACTTATCTCAGTAGCATGATGTCCTCCAGAGGAACATAAAGACTGTTTCAGCATTGACTCTGATTTGTAACCTGTACTTACATTGATGAGTGTCATTCCTATAAACCAATCAGGCTAAGGTAAAGGTATTTGATTATCTTACTGATCACTTGAGGCAACATTCTGTAGCAGTGAACAAGTTCAACACATTTCAGTAGGAATGAGAACAAGCACAACTTGTGCAGGATCTATGATACCAGCTTATTCTCATAAAGTAGGGTATCTCCTTGTGATCTCTTTTTTCCCTCTGCCTGAGATAGCAAAGCAAATTGCATCAAGCTCCAGCATGCCCCGCACATCTGGGAGTGGATTTTCCAGTACAAAAGCCATTCAGTCACCAAGAGTTCAGTGGCATGACCTTTCTCAGAGCAACCCACAAAGAGGTTGGCACTTATAGAATTATGTGATTTTGACAACATCTGGAGTTCAATTGTCTCTGGTAAAACAGATGTTTTACTTCTGATTGCAAATTTCTCCCCATGTTCACTATTCTAATTTCTGTTTCAAGTTGTGTTCAGCCAAGAAATGAACATAAATTTGCTTGGAAACTGTTCCAAAGAATCTGCCATCTGAACTTCAGAATGTTTTGCTGCTTTACATGCTCTTGACAGGCTCTGAAACCCCTCCAGGTCTCTAGTTGGGATAGAATTTCTTTTGCATTTTTTCTCTTGGCCCAAGTGATGTGAGGACCAGCCCAATGAAACCCTGATATTGTAGTAGCAAGGAACAAGGTAAGGGAAGAATCTGTCTGTGTTTCCCTTGCTGCTATTATAACAAGGAAAGAGTAATGCAGACACCTATGCTCCAAAATTATGCTAAACCTGGACCATATTTTGGTCTCTCATGCCTGTTGCAAAACAAATCAAAGGAAAAGTTAGGTAAGAATAATGATGCTAAGTAGCACCAAGATCACAGAGCCTTTGGTGAACTCCTGCTGCAGCTTGTGTAGACTGATAGGTTCCTGCAGACAGAATACAGTATGTTAAGAAATCAATAGCCTAACAGTTCATATTCACTTTTGATGTACATTTTACTCTTTTACTAAGAGTAAAAGGCTAAAAGAAGCTCTGTTCTGGCACAGCATAAGGGGCTGACCAACTGTTTCTGGACTGTTTCAGAGTTGAGGGACATTAAGATTGGCACAAGGAATGGAACCAGGAGAAGGAGGCATGATCAAAATGCTTTTCCAGCAAACCTCAACAGCTAGGACAGTGTTTCCACACAGCTCTGAGCAGGTGTGGGAACATTTGCCACTTGTGCCAGGCACACAATCCCAGAGTGCTGTGGCTGTAGGATGACAATTTTGCTGGGAAACAGAAGAGAGAAAGGGGATCAGCAGGAAGCCTGGCATGGTGCTGAGCTCAGTCCTGACTCTGCACACCGGCTCTGGCATCAGTATAGTCCTCTGGCTCTTTGCTTTCTGTCCTCCCATGCCCAGCACAATACTAGCCACATGTGAAACTCCTGCTGACTCACACCCATTGCCCAGAACAGTCTTGGCTTTGCCTGTGTTTAGTTCTCTATGCAGCACGACATGGTCATGTTCTTGTTCAAAATCCTCTCTTGTAAGTGTTGCTGTTTGTCACTGTCCTAGCTTTACACAAATGCCCATTCTCCTGCTGAAAAATGTATTTCTACTACTGCTTCTTCCTCCTAGTAACTTGTTCCCAGAATTAAACTTCCCCACTTTAAAAACAAATTGGAGTACCCTGGACCAGGAATAAGGCTGTCGGAAAACAGCACAATGGCTTTAAACAAGGAGCTGAGTAAGCAGCTGTAGGGTAGGGCACAAAAGAGGGGCGAAAGCAAGTGTATAGCCAGGTTCTGCACTTGCCAGCCACAACAGGCACCTGTTTTGCCAGTGCTCAGACCTGAGAAATAAGGGGACAGTAAAGAGTCAAGAAGGTTTTCAGTGAAAGTGGGCTGATGAGAGAAGGGGGGAAAGAGGAGGAGCAATCTTGTGCACAGACTTTCCAGAACCTCCAGAGATCAGTAAGCCCAGGGAATCACAGGCCCATGCATAGGATGCTTTTTTTTCCCCTCTTTTCTCTTAGATGTTTTAATTTGGGTGGTTGGGATCTAAATATATGATGATTTATCCTAAAACTGAGGTATGGTGACTTGTCATAGCAATCAGAACTGTAACAAATGACCAAAATTCAACCATCAGATTCAGCCTAAAATTCAGCCTGATACTAAGAGAATCTTACAGTCATATTCAGTGACAAGCAGTTATTTGCTGTGGGTCACTAAAATATTTGAGATCTGACAAGGTACCAAAATAACTCGAGTATTAACCTATATGTGTCACACTTGCATCTTACTGGTCCCCAGTAGCCAACCTTTCTCTGGTTTAATTTCATCTCATTACCCAAAGATACGCCCCCGTGCATTTATTTTGTTAATGAAATGCTGGCTCTATTGGAATATCAGCTCTGTAGGGGTTGCCAGGACATATAAAAAAGAACAGCCATAAACTATGTTCATTATTATTGCAGTGCAATGCCAGGTCTAGTACTGCTTCTAAAAAACAGAAGAGGGAGAATAGAACTTCACATGTCCCTGACCTGTCCAGAGGGACAAAACAGAGAGCTTTTATTTTATTTGTTTCTACAGTGACTCACTCTGTAGTAACTGGGTTAAAGTCCACTTAGAAACAAATAGAACAAAAGGCCTCCTGTTAGTGCTGGATATTTTCCCTCTTTAGATATCACCAGAAGGATTTAAAAAAAGAAAAAAGAAAAAAAGCCCTCTAACAGAATGCAGGAAACCACAAGCTTATGGGAATGTAGCAGCACTTTGGAAAGGAAAACACTGCCTCAGACTTTCATCTGCAGGGCTGGGGGTTTTTTCCCCCATTTTTTTCTTACCTTCTTTTCATCTCCTTGCAGCTCGAAGCATTTGCCAGGTCAACACACAGCCTGGAGAAAAGGCTGGTGGGGAGAGCAGTTAAGTTGCAGGGAGTCATTGCCAGATCCCAGACAGAGAGGCAAAAAATTGTCTTGTGCAGATCACTGTAGTCTGCAAGGGGGCTCCAGCACAGAGGGAGAGAGCTTTGGTGCAGCTGTGGCTTGCAATAGTTGCTTGCCAGACTGAGGGTCAGAACCCTGGATCCTACAAGCTGTACTGCAAGGGGGGGGGGAAAGTGCTTTTTCCTAAATTTTTTTTGTATGTCTGGTCTTTCTTTTTTTTTTTTTTTTCAATGTAGCCTAATGACATCTAAGTAACAAATTACATAATGTTCTCTAAGATATAAAAACTATCCAAAATGCTTTCTGCTTTCCATTCCAAGTATTGTCATGGCATGCGTATGTTTTCGTTATAAAGAAAATATTTTCCAGCAAGCATTCACTGAATTTCATTAATTTTCACTTTAACTTTTTCCTAAGAAATGTGAACTGACAATAACAGAGAAAGCATGTTCAAATTTTATTTTACATGTAAGAATGAGCACTTTATCAAATTTTCCAAAACTTTCCAATCTCTGCAACTCCCAAATCTGAAGAAAATTGCAGCTGTCTAAAATTAAATGCGAAATTGGAGTTGAATGTTATTTCTTACCTGTAGCTTTAGCTATTACTGTGATCCTAGTTTGTACAAAAGACTGTGTTGATTTTTGTTAGGTGAGCTTTATGTTGACCTAGATTGGGAAACAGCTTGGTGAATGGTGTAATGAGCAATGTGTTGGGTGTAAGGGAGGAATGGGAACACATAGCCAGAGTTGGACCACATAAGCCAGCTGTTAGTTTAATTTAGACTGCTGCAGAACCATAATCTTAAGTGGTAAGCTTTTGAGTGACTTGACCAAGACCACATTGCACGTAAGTAGTTACTTTATTTAGTTAGCTGACTGATTCCATGCTGAGTTAGGGAAGTTTGTCTGTTGTATTCATAGTAAATAGGTAAACAGAGTTGACCTTGCCATGCTTATTTTGCTGAGAACTGATGACACTGTGCAGAAAATTCAGTCTTTAAAACAAATTTCGATCCTTAATACTATCTGAATCAGTTGCTTGTAGTAGTTGGTCACATATGGTGCCTCCTCTCTAGGCCATTTGGGCTGGTTTCCATATCAAATAGTTAAAAGAATCAAATATCAAATGACTGGTTTTCACTCTGGTGAAGTAAGTAGTTCCAGATCCTAGTAGACAAATTATCTTCTGAATAGCATCTCAATTTGGCTTCTTTATCAGCATTTTCATTAAAATAAAAAAGTTCTTTTTTCTTATGCAAAGTCTCCTGCCTTAGCTTTCTCTAGGCTGAAGAATTTGAGCTCTCACAGCCTCTCTTATATGCCAGCCCCTAACCATTTTAGGGTTACTCCACTGGACTTCACTTGCAAATGTCTTTCTTGTGGTGTATGCTGTAAGATTGGACACAATATAGCAATCTTTGTTAACGAACATATGGTTAAAGGCTTTTGCCCCTAGTGTGATCACAGCTAGTCACAGTTAAAAGCATGTTTTCAAACCTTGTCTGGAGGCAGAAAATTAAATCTGACTAGGCAGGATGTTTTAAAACACAGTTGAGGCTACTGACACTGAAAAATTCCAACATCTTACAAAACATGCTAACACACACGCTATTTAGCACTCAGAGTAGATAAGAAGGGTGACTCTTCCTACCTGCGTAGTGTTAAATCTGAATCTTTGGAGTTGGCTGTTTTCAGACATAATTTAAATTTAACAGTTAAATTTAGCATCATCCTGGTAAACAGATATTCTAACATAAACTCATATTCTAGTGTATCTGTGCTGACTTGCAGCATGTTTGATAGTTTGCAGTTTATTACATGATGCACTTTGATCTCATCCTTATGCATCAGCTGCCCAGGTGAAAATGGGAGCATGCTGCTGGTTCATAAGGGAGAAGGCTCACATAGCTCTGGCTACCTGCAGCAGTCACTCTCTGCCATGTCACTGTAAAGGCATTGCATTGCCACATACAAAAAGGCACATTCATTGCTTTTTAAGGTCCAAGTCATGCTTGATAACCAGCACTGCCAATACGAGTGTTCACAGAGAGCAGGGAATGGAGAATATTCCCTGAAATTTTTTTAAAGTTCCGAGCTTCTAACTCCACCTTCCTGAGCTGAAAGAGAAGCATTTTTCCTCGGCACCATCTGGTATGGCTCTCTGGAAAACTTCAGCTTGGCCTACGCCCTCCTCAGTCCCTGAACTTTGTAATTTTTCAGCTGCCAGAAGCAGTAACTGCCCAGTTTTATGTAACTCCAAATATCTGCAGTGGAGCTGGAGAATACACACATGGAGGAAGTTTTGTGGCTTTTAAGCTATGCCCAGAAGTTTGCTGTATTTTTTTTTTTGGTGGGAGGGGGAAGAACAGGAATGCAGTAGGGGTATACATAGGACTTTTCGAAATAGAACGGAAATTCTGTCTGCTGTGAGGGTAGGTGTAGTTTTGCTTTTGAAATACGCCTTTTTTGAAAGGGGCCTGAAACACATTTCAGGGGAGGGGTTTGCGCTATATTTGATGGGTAAATACATCAATAATAGTTTTCAGAGGTTTTCAGTTCTTTGTGTTTGTTGCCTGTTGCTCAGAGAGCCAAATCTAGCTTGTAACAGCTATTGTCAAAGTCTCTATAGCCAAAAGGGACCAGCAGTTTTCCCCAAGCTCCAGCTAACTAACAGCTTTGCAGATGATTATGCTGTGCCTGAGTTTCTGCAGCCAAGCAAAGCAAATGGACATGCACCTTTTGTGGCACTTGAAGCTTTATATGCCAGTACCACAATAAAAATGGCAAACATTCAGAGAAGTCAGGTGGGGCAAGGAGGCTGCATTTACAGGACCTGTAACCCCCTTTTCCCGCATTCCCTTTTAAATTATTTGCAAACCCCGAGTCAATTTTTGTGTTTGCCATTTCAAAATAAATATTTTGTGCTGGTTCAGAGTGGGGGGAGTGGGGGGCGGTGAAAGAGAGCAAACTGGAGGAATGAGGCTTTAGCACTGTAGTAACAAAACAGCAAACAGCCTATCAAGCCAGGGACAACCCTGCAATAAACTAGCTATCGAGACCTGTAATCGCTAGTGACTTAGCAATAACAAATCAGTGCATGCCTATGGGTGTGAGAGAGAGATGAGCAGAAATGAAAGAGATACATTCCCAGAAGAGTAGAGAAAGTGAACAGAAAAATTGAGGTGTGGAGGAGGTAAACAGGAGAAACATGTGCTTTGATTGTGTTGTTTGTGCATGTACATACTAAACAGTTGAAGTTAAAGCTTTCTTCCCATTGCCTATAATATGTGGAATTTCATGCATCTGCCAAATGTTGAAACATGAGCAAAAATCAGCATCAGTTCTTCTTGATACAAAATTAAAGCTGCATGAAAACAGCAAACTGTTAATAAACACAGCATCTGAGTCAGAGTTATTATCTGCAGGCCTGTTGTGGCAGTGGTCTGTAGCCAGAGGAGCCAGAGGCAGGAGCCACTGCAGTCATAGGGGAATGAAACTAAATCAATAAAAAAATGGAAGCTTAAAGAAGTAAGCTGTCAGTAAGGTTAGTTTTAAAGGGATGTGGTTAAAGATAAATACCAAACTGTTCATAACAGTGCTATGTTAATGAATTGCAGTCTTTCCAGTGACAGAATCAGAGTCCTTACTCAAGCAAAATTGTAGATGTGGCGGTATGATTCTCTTACCATATAACTGAAAGGTTATCTTGCAGTCTTCTCACAGGTTGCAAGACTATCTCCTTGAATGTTAATAAATTGGAGCTTTTGGTTAGGACTGCTGTGTCTCTTTGGGACAAGGAGTGGCTGAAACAGCAAGGGAATAGTGGACATGCTTACAGAAACAGTGATTCATGACTGTGTGTATCCTCTGTCCATGGGAGAGACAAATATGAGAGTGCAAACAGAACTGCTGCTTCACAGTCCTTAGTGAGCTTTTTTTTCTGTGACTCCTCTGGGACCGTGTTGATGCACGGCCTATGTGCTGGAGGCTGAATTGGTTCCCGAGTGCACTTAGTATTTAAAGACATTAATAATTTAGGGCTGTCTGCCACAACTTCATTTGATGTGATTGGAGCTTCTGACCTCTCCAGGCTCTAATTCCCAAAAAACAAGGGACTGGAGAGCACAAGGACAAGGCACAGAGAGTGCCAAGCTGTGGAATAGCCTACATGTCAGGGTATGACCATGGACTCTAGTGAGAGCCTTCCAAAGGAACTGAGATTAGTGTTTGGCAAGCAGAGGAGTTATTTTATTGAAGTCCCACTTTTTTATCAAATGTCTTCACCATGTCGCTCTTGTGGAGCCAGAGAGGTTAGTGGTCAGAACAAACAATGTTGTTACTGCAGCTGTCCTGCTTTCTTCAAATGTCTTCTCGTGGCTTTTAAGGGGCTTGAGGAGTTGTTGGGTCTCTGCCATGTAAACAGAGCCCTTTACTTAGTGCTATTTGGTGTGTCCTTAGCCAGTGCCAGGCTCAGAGGGCAATAGAACAGACTCTGGAGGCTCTAATGGAGATAATGACAATGCTGGAGTTTACACCAAAGGTCAGGGACAAGAGATCAGCCCCTCTTTGGGGGAGGCCATAAATGACTGTCAAGTTCATACTGGGGGAAGGAGCAAATAGATGTACATATTTTTTTCTTTTCTTCCAGGGCTGGCTTGGGAGGCTGAGTGACTGAATTCACCATACACTGAACATTACACCTTACAGCCAAAGTACTGATCAAAGCTGTCCAGAGACATTGGTTATGTGGAAATGGGAAGTGGTGCCCTGTTGTGTTGTCACATTAAAGGCTTTTTTCTCTTGAGTCAAATTTGAGCAGTGCATTGGCGTAAGACTCTTTCCGTCTCCACCCTGCCCATTCCAGCTGGCTTAGGGCTCTAGAGTTTGGCAGATATATTTTGGGCTGGGTACATATCACCAGTGTCCACCCTCTCTTGAAATTTTTAGTTTTACTTGGACTGCTGTTGAAAGACTGGAGTTACTTGTGCAGAGGATGAGGAGAACTGAAAAGAAAGAGGAGGTTGAGAACTGCAGCTTAGAGCACACATCCAGAGCTACTCCATGGAGGGTGAATGGAATAGCAGAAGTTACAAAGGCTTATCTTGTGGTGCTACCAAGAGGCAGAGGTCCAGAGCCCTTGCCTCTGTCTGAAATTGCGCACGAGAAGTGAGCTCAGGATCCCTCTTACCCTTCAGTGTGGGGGGCTGTGTGAGAGCTGGGTCCTGGTGAGGCACATCATTACTCTATACCTTCAAGGCCAAAGTTGCCCAGTGTCCCCTCTGGCCTGAGAGAGATGCCTGCACAGTGGAGGGCAGTCTGTGCCCCGTTGCAGCCTACACCTAAAGGATCTCAGCTTTTACTATTGCCAAGTGGAGGAAGCCAAAATTGGCTTTGCATTAGGGTGCCAGGATGCAGCTCAGAGGACATGAATATATTTTTTGACAAAGGAAATAGTCCCAGCATGTGAGGAAAAGGTAAAACACAGTGACCTCATTTCAACAAAAAACCTCATGTGTCATGCAAAGAAGTAATTAAAAAGCATGACAATTAAATACATGCCAGCAATGATCTTCAAATTCTAAGTCACCTGTGCCCAAAATAAGCTGTGCCTGTCCCCATTCCGAGGAAAAGGTAGTGCTTCATGTTTTCCTGTTTCAATCTGTGCAGCCTCTGAGTTCTGGGCAGCCAACTTGCTTCTTTGGGCTTCCTTATAAGAGGCAAAGAGTTAATTTCAGGAAAAAGGAGAGTTTCTCTCCCTTTGGATGATAAAAATTATAATTTTTGTTATAATAATAAAAAAATCCCACTATGCTTGGCATTATTAGGAATGAAGTTGTTGTGTCCCAGATTTGCATCCTGGAAATTAGTAATCCTATAACCAGGACCTGTAATATCTGAAGTGGAAAAGTGGTATTCCAAAACTGCAGGTAGCACATTCTTGTGAAATTTAGCAGTTGCCCTCAGAAAACTGTTTTGTAAATTTAATTTTTATTCCCTTTTCCTTGTTTTTATTTGGTTTCTGTTTCTCTTTCTGCTAAAGATGAAGCAATGAATTCAGAGGTCTAACTTTTGGGACTATCAGACACGTATTCAGATTTCTAATTCAATTCATGCAGCAAAATAATGGGTTAAATCAAAACACACACAAAATCAAACATTCCTGTGTTCTAAGAAAGTTTTGTTCGAGATCCAGATATCATATTGAAATTAAATTCTTGTTTCTGCTACTAGCCAGAAACCATGGTGAGATAAATGAAATCAGATGGGGGAAAAAAGGAGGCTCAAATTGAGGGCAGAAAAAAATCTTAATGTAACAGTGTATCTGTGGCTTCCCCGTCAGGGCAGGAAAGAGAGGAATATTTCTGTCTACTCTGCTTTACAACTGTCTAGGTACGATAACTTTTTTTGTTTATTCTGAATGAGTTGACTTTTGCAGGAAACAGACTATTGGCATGATCTGGTACAAGAAGCCTGTGTTATTGTCTGCCTGGCCTCTCCTACTGCACAGATCAAACATGGCTCTCAGCTAAAATGCTTCCTGCCTTCACTGTCTCTGCTCTGTTACTAGCAATGATGAGCTTTTGTAGGAGCTGTTAGGAAGACCTCGAGTGTCACTGTGACTAAGGCTTCACATCTTGTGGAAAGTGGACTATATGTCAAGGTAATGACAAGACCAAACAAAGAACCTGATGGAAGGAATGGGTGGCAGGGGAGAGGAAGAATGAACCTACTAAGTGCTTATCCATAGCAACCTTATGTAATCACAGGCAGGAAAATTCAATTCCAGTTACTTGTGTTTAAGTGAAAAGGGAAGATAAAATCCAGTGGCAGAGAGGAGAAAGTACCATGTGTCAGAATAGAGTTGAAAGGAATACGTAGGTGATTCCTGTCTGAGGCCTTGGTTTGTGTATGGAGTGGTACAAACCACTCTGCACCCCCACCCCCCAGCACCTTCTTAGAGTCACAACTAAACTGAAGGAGCGCCAGAAGTGCCCCTTCAGCCTGAGTTGACATGCATGGTGGCCTTTATCCCTATTACAGGAACAGTAGTAGGTAAGAAAGACCCGAGACGCGGAGTCACACAGCAGGTCTGGTTATCTCTTGTGATTGTTGTACAGGGCGTGACTCCATCAACAGCAGGAGATCTGCTTGGACTTGTGACTGTGTGAAAGAGGAATTAAGCCAAGTAAGTCCACAGCACAGTGGAACACACAGCTCAGAACTTCCAAAGGCCTGGTGCAATTTTGTGTTGTGGCTTTGCATTGTTTCTTTCATCTGTATTGGAAAAAGTGAATGCATGCATTGCAGTAAGCAAAACCTTGACAGCATTCTCACTTCCCTTGTGCTGCCTCAGCTGGCACCTCCTCTTGCTATCTGGGCACAGATTCTCAATGCACAAGAAACCACAAGCACATTGAGGCTGCACTGTTGCAAGCAGAACAACACACAGTCACGTGAGCAGGGACAAAGTGTGGAGCCCTCTCCTCCCCCTGCTCCTGCTCCTGTTCCCAGGACAGACGCCGCAGTCAGCTGTCTATTGCTGCTGGTTACCATGAGCCTCGTCCCTGGGTCTCCCAAAGTGCATCTTAAGTTTCTGGCAGCAGAACTTGGAGGACCCAGAAACAGACCTTCTGCCTGCTCTGGCAGCTCCATGTTGTGCCTGCCTATGGCTGACCTTCCTTGCCCTCCGGCCTCTGGCCTTGCCGCCTGACCTTGTGGGATTATTCCTGCTGTGCCTTCTCAAGGAGAAGGCCCCTCAGCTGCTGCTGTAGTGTCGAGGGTAACTACGAAAGGAAAGAAGAAAATACCCCTTCGATGACTTGCTTTTGTGGTGGGCAGTAATCAATACCCCGGGCACACTGCTGAAGTGCCATTGGAAAAACATGTTATCCCTCTGTGCGCTGACCTCCCCGAGGCCTCTATTTTCCCCCCACATCACACAATCGGCTGCCCTTGTCTCCAGTCAGGAGGGCCCTTAGGATACCAATTCCTGCCCATTCTGCCCTATTTTCTAGTTTTCGGTCTGAAGAACAATGTTGGAGGTGGATTTTTGCTGGAGTTTATCGTTGCCCAATCTTCATCTGCTTGAAAGGCTGGCTGCCAGTAATGGGACGAGCCACTTCCCTGGTTACTGCACCACAGGCCACGGGTGCTGGAAGGGGGAAGCAGGGGGGATTTTTTGTTTGTTTGTTTGCTTTTCCCTGAACCGTGAAGCTCTGGGCAGCGCTGAAGGCAGGATACAAGACCTGATGGACAGGATCTGGTTTTGCACACTCTCCCTCCCCCCTTGAGGAGTGGGGCTTGTGGCCCCAGCAGTCTTTTCAGGCTCTGCCAGCAGGGGAGTGAGAACTAGGCCCACGGGTTGCATCAGGGCTCTTTTTTCTGGTCATGCTGGTTGGTTATAATGAGAAAATACTCCAAATTCCTAGTGAAAAATCCTTTCTTCCTTTCATTATTACTGGGCCAGACAAGCTAAGCTAGCACTGGAGCCCTGAATGGTGGCTGGCTAGTGGTGTACACAGTGGTGCCAGGGTGGGAGGCAGGGCTCCTGAATCCTCACCCCAGCATTACTCTGTGGTGTTTTATATAAACCTCAAAAAAAGGCTAACTTGCTGTACATTCTGTCTGAACATATCTGGGCATGAAACAGGATCAGTGATACAATTCTAAATGTTGTTTAAAAGCTTAGTTAGCTAAGTGAGTGAAAAAGACCTTGCAAGTGAAAGATACTGAAATGCAAAGTGGTGGGACTGTCTCAGATTTTGTTTCTGAGCAAAGCTGCTTTCAATTGCAGCAGCAAGTACCTTTAAAATGTGCTTTTTTTTTTTTTTTTTTTTAATTTTTGTTCCTCATCTTTTGCAGATATTTGTGTTCTAGACAGTAGGTTGGATCCAAAACAGATGAAGACTTCAATTCAAGGTGTCTTGCCTCACCACTGAGGCATTTGCAGTGAGGTGTGACTGGAGGTAGTCAGCAATGCAAGTTGTTCTGGAGAATGAATTGGTTAAATCTTATTGGTGGACTGTGAAATGTAAACGAATTAATATTTAGGAAAGGTTTCATGATTTTTCAGCTGCAACCCCAAGTATATGTTCACTGGTTAACAGACTTGTCATTGAGGCATGAAGACAAGACACTCTGTCCAGCCCTTCTAGTCTTTGAACTGAGAAGATTTATCTGCATTTATGTCTGAGTTGATTTATCTTTGCTTCTTTTTCAGGTTTTTTTCCTTTTTTTTCTTTATGATTTAGATTATTACTTTAACTCCTGAGAACTGTGAGAAGCAGGTTTTCTTTCTTCTTAGGAGGGGGACACTAAATTTCCTACAGAATTTGTTTGATCAATATGAAATCAACAAGGAAACTGAAGTGCTCATTCTTACTATAAGTGCTCTTCATCTGTGGGGTTTTGCTTACAAGCAGAATGAAGAATAGAAGTTTGAGGATCCAGGATCGTGTATATGTACTATGTTGCTAGTCTCTGTCCTGTTATGTAGAGATAACCTTCAATTCCTTCTCTATATGTTTCTCATTTCCCCTTTTATTTTGTGTTTCAAATCACATGGTTTTCTTTAGACTTCTTTAAATATTTTTAAAATATTCATTAACCTTTTAGCAATCCTTCTAGATAAGTAAATGTCTTTTAACAGGAAAATCTTTTAAAGGTGGGAAAAGTGAGGTACAGAATATTAAATAACACAGTTATTTACAGAATTCAATCATACTTCAAAACTTCTAAGTACTCGTACTTGTCAACCTGTATTGTATACTTTAATAGCAGAGAAACTTCTTTGGACATTCTTTAAATGAAAAACATTAACTGTGTGATGGTGGGCAAGGAGCAGATAGTGAACACAGTCATTTTGGAGGAAATCCTTGGGAATTCCAAATACCCATCATATCTCCAGATGGCCTGAAGGCCAATTTTTATATTGCAGTATTTCCATTGATTTTTGAAATGGTTTTGAGACATTTTCAGATGTCTTCATTGAAAAAGGTGCTGCTAAAGGCTGAAACCTGGATCACTACTCTAAAGATACAAGATCCTCATGGGAAAAAATCCTACCCTTGTTTCTTTTGGTGTTTATGCAGCCCCTATCATCATAGTATCTGAGCATCCTGAATGCATTTAAAAACAGGAATAACAATGGCAAACCCTCTGTCTCTCTTTTCCTTCCCAGCCTGAAAGTGAAATAGCTGGATTTGTTCAAAGGACTTTTTCCTTGTGGGTTCTAAATATTTAGCTGTGGTTTTGCACAGTTTATCTACTGTTCCATTACTCCACTGCAAGGGTGAAAAAAAGATGCCATTTCCATTATTTGGTAGAACTCAAAAAGCCACAGTGTTATGTGTTCCCTCTACTGATTCCCATGCAGAACTTAATCAACACCATTCCCAGAGCTGTGCATTCCTGGCTTTATTGATGCATAACCAGGATTCGGTGTTGTGTAAGCTACGTATGATGTTAGAAGAAGGCTGCTCTATATGTTAATTGCAGCCATTCTCAGGATGGGTGTGAAGTTTTAATATTTGCTTGTAGAATATGTTTGAGAAACCATTATATTCCCCTATTAATACTCTGTGAACTTGATAAAGTAACACTTTAAACAAGGGTCATTTTTCTCTGCTATCTCTTTCTTTCTGGCCTAAATATAAAGCACACTGTTTTAATAATCAGCTTGATTTTTCATTCAAATTTGTGCTTTCTCTTTTGAGATAAGAGTGGGTACAGCTCCATGTTTTCCACATTAGTTATTGTTTAAAAAGCACTGTACAGGAGTGAAAAGGAGTTTCCTGAAGACACTGAAATTTATGACCACTGTTAGCCTTTTTCCTAAGAGAATTCTTAAGATTGATCCCTTTCATATGTCAAATGTCTTAGATTTATCTCCCTGAAAAGATCTGAAGACCTTAATCTGAGCAGGTAATCTATATAGTCACTTGTGCTGGGGGAGGTGGCTTATTAAGTAAGCAAGATGCTGCATAGCAAGTGAACTCAGAATTCTTCAAATCATCCCAAATGCAGCGCTTACTGAAAAAAAGTTTGAGGACATAAAGGTGCACATCACACCATGATCCCAGTCCTCAGAGTTGTACCCTTATGTGTCCATGGCCTTGGACCTTGGAATGGGACCATGTTCCTTAAGAGTCACAGTGTAGATAAGCTTTTTTTGGCTGTCACAGTTGTTTGCATATCCTACATCAGGAAGGCATGCAGACCTTAATGCTCTGTGCCACTGTGACAGCAGTCTGTTCTTTTGACACAGCATGATAATTGCTAGCATGGCTAAAATTTCACCACTTCTGCCAGCATCACCTCTGTTTCTCTGTGGTTGACTAAGCAGCATGTTTTTTCTTTGGCTTTTATTTGAGCTGAGGACCTCAGATGGCTGGGACACAGTGCTATCTGTTTGTAAAGTGAAGGCAGTGTGTAGTTAGGTGTCATAAATGCTCTCCTGACATCCAAGGGTGCTGTCTCTCACACATTTATACATGTCTTATGGTATGGGAAAGATAACTGAGCCATGTGGGCCTCTGTGATTGCAGAAGTGTGTCAGTGTATCATGACCCTGTAGGAGGAGAAGGAATGTGAGATGAGTTTTGGTCTTTTACGTTCATAGAAAATATTTCTCTTTCAGAAGTATCATATTATTTCCAAGGAAAAAGTAATTAATAATAGGACAGTTTCAGAAACAAGATACAGATACTTGTCTGAATGTATCATGTGCAGTAGGCTTTTTGAAACATCTGACTTTCCTGTAAGAACCTCTGCAATGTGTCCAGTTCCCTTATACCCTTAGAAATGTAACATTTTCTTCTGTTGTCCGAAGAAAGTTCCCACAGCTAATAATAGTTTTAAAGGTCTATCAGTGTTTAAGTGGAAACTTCGAAACGTGCTTTTCTTTTGTAAGTGAGTTCTGCCAATATGGCTTTTTTCTGTCATTCTTTAGTGAAAATAGCAATAGTTTGGAAACAGAGTATCTGCCACTTCTTGCCAGTGTATGTGTGTTTATGGTATCTAATCTTAAGCGGTTTCTGGTTTGGGAAATGATTCTCTTTCTTTACAAATTCAAGAACATACAAATATTCCAGAAAGAGTCTGCCTGTTCATATGTACAAAATATAGTACTTCCATCGCTGTTCTCCTAAGTCCTCTATTTACACTCATCTGTTTTGGGACCTATTTTGAAATCACTCTCACTATGGTAAGAATCTCTGAAGAACTTATGGAGGCTTAGGTTGGTGGCTTAGTTTGCCTTTATTCTGGTCTACTTCTTGCTTATCTTGCATGAGCCTTATTTGCTGTTGTGTACACTTTTCCACCATTTCAATAACCTTTGCCTTCTTTTAAGTTCCTTTCTCTTTGTCCATCTGATGCCAAACACCAGCCCCAAACACTTCCTCTCTACCTACAAGGCAAACTCTGCTTTTTTATGTGCTTGGAGTATGGAAGTAGGAACCTCATGAATTATAATGCTACCTTGGACACCCAAATATTGGTCAAGATGCTTTAACTTTGATCTCTTGATTATTTCCCTGGGTGGCTAAACAGGAAAATAATTCCTGGTTAAATGTGGCTTAATTATATGTTGGTCTATAAGCTACCAACATTAAAAATACAGGCAACAATATGGGTGCTGAAGAGTTTAACCACAAACATCTCTTTTAGTATGTCTCTTATTCTTTTAACTTAATTAACAGAAGTTAATCTTCTACCTTTATAACTTAATAGCTCTACGGCTTAGAGTTTACGAAAGACACCACAGAAGATCTTCTGAAAATGTAATTGTGTATTATTATAATTATGACTAAGAAATTTACATTGTCCATTGGCATAACAGGAAAGTAAGAATACTTTGCCCTTATCAATCCCTTGGCACTAAAGCATTCAAACCCTGCAATTTAGGCCTTGGTCCTGTACTCCATCTGTATGCCTCACATCATACAAATGAGAGGTTCTTTTGTCTGAATGCACAGAGCATTGCCTGGGTACAGGCAACACATTTTAGCCGTAGAAAGAAGAACTTCAAGAAGAGCACATACAATTATCCTCATTTTACAGGAGACACTATGTAATACAGTATATGGTAGAATGTGGTATTAGCCAAGCCAGGGGTTCCTGGCTCCCTTCTCCCTGGTCTAACAAGGAGGAGCTATAATAGCAGTCTCTGCATCCTTCATTTACAATATGGAGAGGCAATGGTAGTGGTCCTTTAAACAATCCTCTTTATACTCACTGCTTAAATCAAGGGAAATGCAGAAAACTATAGCATGAGTAAGGAAAGAATTAGTTTTCTAGTTCTTTCATGCTTAATTACTTTTGCTATTCATCACAACATAAATAATTGTACTTATACATCAACATCTAGTTGCCCACACCACATGCTCAGCCTTTCATGACTGAAGTTGCATGTACGTACAAGACAACAGAAGTGAAATGACTGTGAGTCTCTTCAGGATTTATAAATGAGGGAGGACTTAAAGGGTTAAGAAAAACCCTCTGCATATACCTGGTATATCAAACTGTCATGTAATCAAATGAGAGGAATGCACTCCACTATGTACATTAGCAAACACTCCATGCAAGCTGGCTGGCAGAGGTTCAGGGTTTTCAGTGCTGCCTTGCACTACAAAGCCCTTCTTTGTTCTCTCAGCTCTGTTTTAAATATCTGATGACTATTCCACACCATGTTAGTGCCAAATCCCCAGCTTCAATGCAAACTCTTTACAACAGCATGTTGTGGGCAGATTGGATGGGGACAGGCTGGTAGAATGTGGGTATCTCCCCTTTCTTTGCTTCTCAGACAAGTCCTCTCACCAACTCTGCCATCTCCCTGTAATTCCCGTAGCCCCTTGTGCAGCCACCTGGGTAGTGTTCAAAGCCAGAAGAAATCATTTGGGTATGCAGAAATTGAACTTGGATCCTGACATGGCAACAGCACTCCACAAGTGTGCATCAGGATGGGTGTAGCTGAGGTTCAGCCAAGGAAGAGCAAATGAATCAAAGAGAGTTCTTGCAACAAATATTTTTGTTGAAACTTGTTGTGCCTATACTGTTGTTGGCTGGATCTTGCCTGAGCTTGCTAGCCAAGTGGTATTGGGCTTTGAAAAAGAATTAGATGAAAGATTTCCTATGAACATGCACACAGAAAGGCAGGAAGTGGTGCTGGTGACTCATGAGATGGTGATGTTCCTTCTTGATTTGGAATTAAAGTACTTCCCTGGAAGGATTTTAACACAACAGCGTACAAGTCAGCCTCTGACATCAGATGAGATGTTAAGCCAGGGCCTCATATCCTCATGCTTTTTAAGGGTGCTTTTTCATAAGACTTTTACCTATATTTTCGTTAGAAAGGTGATATCCTAGCTTTCTGTATGAGGCACTTATGTGGTATTACCTTAATTGCTACATTGATGCTTATTCTGCTCAAGAGATGCTTTTTCATTCTGGAAAAAACATATTACCTGAGTACATGAAGATGTGCAATAAAAATACGCATCTTCTTCTTGATCCTAAACCTACTAATTCTTTTCGTGAAGAATACTTCTGTTTTTCTGGATAAATATGGAGTTAATTTTGTTGCCTGTAATGCTTTGGGATTTCTCTGCACAGAAATGGGGGTAGGAAATGAACAGTAAGCTTTTAGAGTTAAGAGGAGATTTTATACAATATCATTTAAGTGGTGCTGCCCACTTTTGGCAACTAATGTGAGAAGAAGCTAAGCTGCTCAGTTTCCCACTCTGTTTCTTGTTTCCCTTCCTGAAGCTCCTTGGCATCCAGTACTGGTGTGCTGGAAACTCAGCTGTGCAGTGGGTGGCTCTAGTGCCTTCTAAAATAAACAAACCTATTTTAATTCAAATTTCTTTATTTCATGTGCAAATATTTCATTGTAGACTTTTACTTTCTAAAGTAAAACCTGTCTATTAAGGACCACTTGAAGGTGCATTGTAAAACCTTTGCTTAATCATTTAAAAGCCTTGAAAGCTAAAATCATTGAAAGCAAGGTTTACAGCACTGCAGAAGCCTTGGAAGGCTGTATTTGCCACTAAAGCAATTGTATAATAGTATAATGGATTGCATATCAGAATCCTTCAGGAGACTTGCAATGTCTGCTTAGGCAGTGCAAGTGCAGACACTCCTGGTTTTGCCATGTTTGTTTCTCTAATACAGGACTCAGTACAAATAGGAATCAATTTCTCTATGATAAAGTATTAGTACGTGGTGAGTGGGTGTTATTGTCACCTTACTCAGAAGGGATATAATGAAAGAGTTGAAGGGGCTCTCTAAGTGGTATATAGAAGTCTGTACCAGCGTATATAGAAGTCAGAAATTGAATCCACATTTTGTGTGATCCAACCTTATTCACTAAACTGTAGGCTCTCGTGTTGCATACTACCTCCTACCTCCTATCCCATGCAGTGTCCCAGGAAAGTTCATAAACAAGACCCTATTCCATTAGGCAGAGAGTGACCAGGCAGTGAGTGTCTCACTTCTTAAGTCTGTTGCAAGGGCTGTGAACAATGTCTAAGTTCCTTTTAAAGAACAGGAAGAAAATTCCATGGGGCATTTTTAATGTTCTCACAGAGTTTTGTGGAAATGAGTTCAATAACTAGTATTTTCCTAAAGGGGAATCAGTTAGTCTTTTACGATACTTCCAAGAAATTCCTGCTTCCTTTCCTTGCCATGGCCTCTTTGCTGTCACCTTGCAGAGATAGTCCTTGAGCAGCATGTAGCCATCCGGTGGGTCTTGGTTCATTTACCAAAGATGAATAAGCAAAAGTTCCAAAAGGGATTGACACTATAGAGATCTTCTCCTTTGTGTACCACATTTTGTTTTTCAGGATTTTCCAAACCTTTCCCTCCCTCCTTCCCCATCTATACATGTCTCTAACTGCTTCAAAGCCCTTGCCTGTACCTAGTGCCCACCTAGCTCTTTCCATAGTGGTGCTCTAGCATGCCTGGCAGGGAGATATGAACTCTGTCATTTCATGTTGTTTGTTTTTTAAGTCCGTTATAGGGGTACTTATATGACAACTTTGACGATTTTAGCACAGAGACGTAGTTATCTTGCTTTTCCAACTTTAATACTCACTGGAAATGATTCACGAAAAGTCGGAGTTTTGAGAGGCAAAGCTAAGTCCAGTACCTTGCTCTGCAGATGGTGCCTGTATTCTTTCATGCAGGCTGTCAGGAAAAAAAAAGGTAAAGTCAGAAGTGGAATGACTTAGGAAATACTCCAGCGCTAAAATGCTCCAAATGCAAAATTATTTAGTTCTCCTAAGAAGCAAGTTGCTCTTTGGGGGAGGAGTGCAGCTGGCATTAACTAAGGGAACCTACAAATACCTGCACCAAAAAAGGAGCAGTTAGACTAAGTAAAAAGAAGGCTGTGTTTTAAAGAGCTAACTGCATTTTGTTAGGAATGACTAAGTAAGCTGTTTTCCTGGCAGTTATTGTTTGGTGGAGCTGCAAGAATGAGCCAGGTATTATGCCATTACTTTGAGATGGAACATTTGGGAGAGATAAAGTAGATTTACTCACTCCCAAAATACTTTTGGGCCTTAACTCGAGAGCAGGGAATTCAGCAATGATTGTAGAGCTAGAGCAACCAGGAAGGTCAAGAGGGACTCTTGATTCAGAGTGATTTGAGCTGAGCAAAACTTCTGCACTACATGCAGAAGTTCTCTTTTTACTCCTACTGAGGCCTCTGTGCTCCCACAGCAAGGGTGCAGGTCCCACTTACTTTCAGGCAGGTTGAACGTCATGTGGGTTTTGCTTCCCTCTCTGATTTGGTTGTGTCTGGAAACACCTTCTTGTTGCCATTCAGAGAAAGATGCAATCCTGATGAAATCCAGCTGTATCTGTCCAGTACTACACTGATCATGTAGTGTCATCTGCTTCCTTCCAAACCAGAATTTCCTTGTTTGCTTTCAGACTTTACCTGTCACAGTTGCAGATGCTTTAGTAACTACATATCTCACCTTCCAAACTTTCTGGCTTTCCTGTGAGCTGCTGAATATTTGGGCCCAATCCTTCAGACCCATGGGTTCCCACAGAAGTCAGTCATTGCACAGTGTCAGCACAGCCAGGCTCTCTTTTGTCTTTTCTCCAAATAGTAAGAACGGATCTTTTATAAACTGATAGAATTTGAACTGTGGATTGGAAGAAGAGCAAATGAATAAAAAATTCCTAATATGTACATGTAATGGAAGAGCACCTCAGTGTAATCCCAACAAAGAGCCCCAGCTCTGCAGAGAAAAATTTCACTGGACTATTTAAAGTGGAAAGATCCTTCCCTTCTTTCCAGTGTAAAATACATGCTTGCTAATACGTGAGGAGATGTTCTGTGTGAAGATTTGTTTTCTTTGAGAGTATGATTATACTGCACTGAAGAAGACAAAGATTTCAAGTAGTCTTTCTCCACTTTTTTGGTCACACAGCCACTGTACCTCCCAGGATAATAGGAGTGCCTGACACACTGAGCAGATAAGCCTTGAAGGATGTGAGGAAAGCTACTATACTGGGATCAATAGCATACTTTCTCCTTCTGTAGCATGCAAACATTTGACCTGATTTAGACTAGAAATTCCTCATCTGCTTCTTCCTTTTTACTTGTCTTTAAAGAACATATAAATCCCCATATCTGTTCATGCTTATGGGTAAGTCCATAAGTATATGTTTCCTTGGGAAGTCCCATCTATTTTTATTTGGGAAAGCAGAGAGAAATTTAAATGAAAGTTTTACATTTATTCCATTTACATTTCGCTGAAATACCTACTGCAGGCAGAAGAAATAGAGTTTTACCAGTGACATGTGAGTTACAGTGTGCTCCAGACTGTGCTGAGGGGACTTCAGCTCATTAATAGAATATTTTTGTGTGGTTTTAGTTTTTTGAGGGGCTCTTATGGAATAACACTTCCAACAACAATCTCTGTTTACGTTTTGCTCTCTGAGATACACATTTTCATGAAGAGAGTGAGTTGGAGAATTCAAATTTTTCTTATTTTGAACAGGAATTAATTTCCTTTGATCAAAATTATAAGGAAGCATCACTTGACAAATGAAATTATAAGGCTGATGTTTTCACAAAAGCTAATGTTTTGTTCTTGAAGCATAGTCTGTGTATGTAGTGCTAATGTAGTGCTGAGTCAAACATCATTCATCTGTAGGAGCAGTAGAGCTGAAGGTCAAGGAACAGACTCTGAAGCTGTCTCCCCCCCCCTTTTCATACTTGCTGTGTGCTGCAACATAACCTATTACATAAGTGAGAATTTGCTCTTCTGATGAATGTTAATGATCCTCAAGGATTATATTGTGTTGGCAGGGATGATTTACAAGGATTCAGAATGAATGTGTGAGGCAAAAGGCAGCCTTCATCTACTGCCATATGTTGGATGGTGCTGTTTGACTACAAAGGTGTCTGATCCTTCTCCAAAACATCAGTGGTACAACTGCTCTCCAGTATTCATAGATAAATCAGCAAGGAGTACATATTTTCTTTTACCTTTTGTTCCTATTTTTAAGTGGATTTGAACGTATGAAGAGTACTGGAGTGATTTCACTCTTCTATTCCAAAACCAAGGTGAGTAGAAACCACAGACTGCATGGACACAAAGGGAAGGGCATGCCTTTTCAGTTGGCTGATAATCTCTGAGACACAGCACAGAGCAGACCTGGCTTATGATTTGGTCTTCTTTCACTGGAAACAAGAAAAGGAAAGGAAAGTCTGTGCTGTTGTCGTTGGCAAAAGGACAGCACACCAGCATTTGAAGAACAGTTACAAAAAAGAAATACTTAAGATGGTGGCATGGTATCTTTTTTCATATCCCCAAAAATCAAAACACACATAAGTGAAGTCCAATATTAGCTTGCAATGATTTGGACATATCACAAAATATGCTGAGTTGGAAGAGACCCACAAGGATCATCAAGTCCAGCCCTTAGCCCTGCATAGGACCATCCCCAAGAGTCACACCGTGTGCCTGAGAGTATTGTCCAAATGCTTCTTGAACTCTGTCAGCCATGGTGCTGTGACTACTTCCCCAGGAGCCTGTTGCAGTGCCCAGCCACCCCCTGCATGAAGAACCTTTTTCTAATATCCAACCTAAACCTCCCCTGACACAACTTCAGGTCTTTCCTTCTGGTCCCATCACTGATCACCACAGAGAAGAGATCAGTGCCTGCCCTTCCTCTTTCCACTCCTGAGGAAGTTGTAGACTGCAATGAGGTCTCTCCTTAGTCTCCTCTTCTCCAGACTGAACAAACCAAGTGACCTCAGCCCCTCCTCATACAGCTTCTCCTCAAAGCCCTTAGCAGCTTTGTAGCCCTGTAACCCACTCTCTGATAGCTTAATATCTTTCTCACATTGTGGCACCCAAAACTGCCACAATATTCAAGGTGAGGCCACCCCAGTGCAGAGCAGAGCAGGACAATCCCCTCCCTTGACTGGCTGGCGATGCTTTGCCTGATGCCCCCCAGGACAGGGTTGGTCCTCCTGGCTGCCAGGGCACTGCCGACTCATATTCAACTTGCCATCAACCAGGACCCCACCTGTGGCACTGCTTTCCAGCATTTCATTCCCCAAGTTGTATGAACATCCAGGGTTGCCCCATTCCAGATGCAGAATCCAGCACTTTCCCTCATTAAACTTCATATGGTTGGGGATTGCCCAGTCCTTTAATTTGTTGAGGTCTCTCTTCAGGACCTCCCTGCCTTCGAGATAGTCCACAGCTCCTCCCAGTTTTGTGTCATCTGCAAATTTGCTTAGTATCCACTCCAGTCTTCCTAGTATAGAAAGAAGAACTGCATTCATGTTTAGGGACACATTCATTTTAGGGAGCCACCTGAAATCCATTAGCTGGGACTAATTTGACCCTTGCCTCTGAGTCAGATTGTACAGTCATGCAGTTTATTATATATTTAAAAAACTTTTGGCTATACCAGAGATCCCTCAGAATCTGTCAGTGAGTATTTCTAATGTCTGCTCTACCTGTTCCTGATAGGATCAAAGCACTATGCTGCACAGTGCATCCCAAATGCAGTATTGTTTTCACCTTTTTTTTTTTTTTTTCTGTTGCTGGAATAGCATCCTAGGGAATGTATCTTTCTGGAGTAGAGAGGTAGTGCTGACCTTTAGATGCAGAAACCTACCCCAGTGTTGCAATACAGTCTATAAAAGGGTGCTATAGACGGCCCTGGAGTGAACACAAGGTATTAATTCACTGGAGCAGTTGTGCTGCATCCTGGATCGTGAAAGCACAGCTGGGGCAGTTTAAGAGCGAGCAGCAGGCGGGTTCCAAGGCTGGAACCTGGCTTTATTTTTCACACTACAGTCACCTATTGTTTTGTTTCTTGTTTTCCTCGAGATATTTAGATGCCCTGGGTGGGCAGGAAAGTGAAAGAGTGGGAGTGCCAGCTCCAGGCAGCAGCAACATTCCCAGGTACTCTGCAAACTTCCTCCTCGCAGATCTGTTCCTGCCATTTCACAACAAAGCTATAGCTCTTGCCTTTGCATTTGGTCCTGAATCTCACAACCAAAGCACCTCCAGCCTGACCTACACACATTTGTCTAATTTCATCATGTAATCCCACACAGTGCTGCCAGGTCATCTCAAATTCAGTCAAGAGAGGTGAGGCCAGGATATGTTTTAAAATACAACTGCAAATAAGGCTTAAGTATACAATGTTCTGTAATGGTTTTATGATAGCAGCTGAAGGCTCGCATGATCTTTCATGACATTTATTTCACCTGGGATCCTGGATAGAAATCGATACATAAGTACATAAATGACACTTCACAGCTTCAAAAGGAAACTTAGTATTTGTTAGCTGAATAAACGTCAACAATTCTGATTCTCTGGTCTATTGAGCCACGTGAAAGTATAAAATGCCCTTAGGATGGTCAGCTAACTAGTAGAGAACTCCTGCTTAGGGTTTCATTGATGAGAACAGCCAGCTACCAGCTGCCTCCCTTGTAGATGTGTATAAGAAAACAGTATGCAATAAAGCCATGTGTACTTCTTCTGCTGGATTCATACTGTGGGGTAGTCCTGTTATGAATGACAGCCTGGCACCTCAGGGGCAAATATCTGCAAATAGCTTCTTTTCTTGTGCCCTGACTTCTCCTGCAACCCTCTGTCAGAGAGAGCGGAGAAGCAATTTCTACTGTATTAAAGACATTTAGATAATTTCTGTTATCAAAGAACTCATGCCAACCTACATAGAAGCTGGCATTACGCTATCACAGAAGTCCTGGGACCACTTTCTTCTCTGGTGTAATCCACAGAGAGGCATTTGGGCTGTAGCATGGATTATTTTAGAGAATCTGAATACTATCTGAATTCACATGCCAAAAATTCCTTTTATAGCATTCAGCATGACACCTTTCTTCTAGGTTCCAGACTGCCCAGAGCAGATTGTTTGCAAAGAGTCAAATGTGTATACTCAGTTTCCTGTAAAGGTAACCTAATGCTAAATGGTAAAATTATTTGCCTGACGATGGAAGTGGTGGTTATCTGGTATTTACACAGGGGATACAGAGTAAAAAATGTTTGATTTGTTTTTTAGAAGCATTCTAGAATGATATCTTGAGCTTTCTGATTATAAGCTGCTGTGGGAGGCTTCTCTGCAGCCTCACCAAGTGCAAGCCCCTAGTTGTGCCTTGCATCTTCCTACACAAAACCAGTGTGATAGATTTTTATTTGAGAATTTACGGAGAAGGTGGAGCAATTCATGCAAATTTCTTGGTACAACAATATGTGTGAATGTGTTTCTCTTTTCTGCTGCTAGTTGTGATCTTCCCTGCCATGAAGTAGTACTCTTTGGGGCTGGTAGTGACCAGCAGAGTCACAGAACAGTAAAAAAATGTGTTACCTCTGCAAGGATAAAAAATACTGATCTTTTTTAATGCTTATGCTCCTTCTGCATATTAGGAACACCTCTGTCTGCTGCTGGTGAAAATTCGCAATGGGTGTAGATGAGCTACTGGTGAAAAGGTTTTCCATTCAAGGGCAGATTGGGACAACAGTGTTTGGCACTACTTAGAAACCAGAAATCTGCAAGGCTGCTGCAAAATCACGTCTGGTGCCAGCACATGCTATTTATTGGCATCCCCTAACAAGAGCAAGTGTGCTTCCCAGAGTGCAGAAGGTGTCAGCTATGTAAGGGCTCTCCAGGCCTGCTTTCTGCCAGTCACTGTCAATACTATAAATGGATGCTCTGGGAGTTTGTTTCAGGGAATATTTTGCAGTTAGAAGGTACCATATTAATAAAACCAGGGATAAGTTTGTAGCCACAGACTAAGGCTAAGATTTCAGAATACATTTTCATCATGCTTTGCTGTTATTGTTACTGCTGTCCTACCTACTCCTTTCCCTGTCCGTGTTGCTGTGAAAGCTGTGGTTATACCTTTCTGTGATCATGATGTGAGACACATCTGGGAACATTAGGGTTTTAGATGGTTTTTGTCTAATCGAACTATCCCTAAATCAATTTGTTTCCTTAATTCAGTTCATGCCACAGCTGTGTAGGGATTGTGCTACACCAAGGCTGAAAAGGTGCACCATGTGTGAATGTGTTGCTTTTGATTTAAAAAAAAAAGAATGTAAAGGAATAAATTTGAAAAATCTTGACTCCATGAGCTACTCATGTTTCGTGCCCTCTGTCATGAGTGCTAGTTATACAGGTAGATTTCTCTTTTGAAAAATTAATAACATGCCAGTGTTAATACATCAGACATTCATGGAGTATGTGTTGAATTCCCAGGAATGCTGGTCCTGGCTTTTAGCAAAACTAGAGGGAGTTTTTAGGTATAGCAAGTATATTATAGGAATTCTTATAAGTATTTGTATTTATTATTCCATTTTTGGAGAATCATGAACAAGGAAACAATCAAATGCTCTTTACCAAAGATGATAATTTTTAAATGTGTGAGGGTTCACTTTGTGCTCACTTCTTTTTAGCCTTTTCACACCATTCTGGTTTTATACAGGTCATGGATGACTGACATTTTTAGCTTCATGCATGCAAGTATCTCTGTCGTGAATTAAGGTGACATGTTGATGGAACACATTGCATTTTCATTCCTATCTAAATAATACCAAACCAAGAAGTGATCATCTAATCTTTTGGTATTAACCTTGCTAAAAGAGCCTGGTGGAGTTAGAAGAGCTGAACTGGAATTGTTTTACCACTGTTCTTCTCCAAGGACAGGTTCTAGACAGTGCCTGCATAAGCTGATCCTGCACTGTTTTGTCCAGTTCAGTCTTAGATGCCCAAATCTACAGGGTTTTTTGCCTTTTCCTCTGTGAAGAGTTTATGCTTTTTGAGCTTTTGGTGTGCATACTGTCAGTGGGAAGCGTCTGCTCACACCTGTGGGAAATATACAAAGAAAAGTGCCTTTAATTGCTTCTGGAACACTGCAGAGAATTGTTTAGACTAGACTTATTTTTCTGATCTGTGCTTAGAGACAGAGCTGACCTCTGCCAAAACTACAAAGAGCACCCAGCTGAGGCTGTTAACATCTCTTAGGAAACTATTCAGGAACGAGCCTAGCTCACTGCCCAGTGCTGTAGTGATTACTGTAAATCCTCTTCTTCTGCTGGCTTCAGAAGGGTGTTTGCAGACAGCAAATTTGAATGGGACCTCATACCTCAAACAATGTAAAAACATGTATCAAAATCTACTTGATCATAATAGCAATTTTCTTTAACAGCTTTCACCTCAAACATATGTTTTTCCTTGAAAACAGGACGTGTGTGACTGCTCTGCTTGAGGGGAGTGTAAGGAAAAGAAAGCTCCATGCCAACTCTAATGAACCCAGTAGCATCTTCTTGTCTTTTGTCTTAGGCACTGGAATCTCATCTAGTGGGACAAGTCAGATCTCATTGCAGAGCTGTGCTCCAGTGTCTGCATTTGCCAGTTAAGTGTCCTTATTTTCCCAATCCTTAAAACAATTTAAGGACTGATACAATGATTTATATAACTGTTTCTAACATTGCCCTTGCAGACTGTATCATAGGCATTGCTCCAGTTTCTGTTGTTGTTTGTTACGTCTGCGTAGCTGTTACCTCAATCTCTACCTCCTTTTATTTGGCATCCTTGTCTCGTTGTTCTGTGAATCACGTATGTTGTCCTGTTTCCACTCTGCTGCTGAGGTAGCAAAGATAACTACTCCCCATCCTCTCTGTTGCTGGATAGGTATGGCTCTAAAAAGAGATACAATGCACTGTCAGTCCTTGTACTGCATTAGAAAAATGTTCATTGTCTTAAATTATGTGTGTTTATCATATCACTGATGAACAGCACGTGAGACACTGCAGAATAGGTACCTCAGTTACAGCCCTGCAGCTTCTGTGGGTAGGTTTGGTCTAGGCCCAGTTCATATACACTTACATCACAAAAGCTGTATGTTAATTAGCAGAGTCTGGTCTAGAAACTACAAGGAACAAGGTCTCTCCCTCTCCTTAGGGACAGCACTGTAGGACATGTAAGCAATATAGCTGTCTAATACATAGAGAGCCAGTAAGAATACATCTCAAAAGCAGCCTGTACCTGTACATGAGGCATGTGAGAGCACGAAATTAGAGAGAGCCCCAGCTTGAAGTAGGAGGCTGCATGGGTCCCTAAAAATGTTAGCTGACCTTGATGCCAGATGGAAAATGGCTGCTGGGTTTTGACTTTCTACCAAACTGCCTATTTCAGAAAGAAGTATCTTTTTTTTTCTTTGGGGGGGGGGGGGGAAGTGCTCTTATTTGTAAATACAAGAGAAGTACAGACTGATAGCTAAAGCAGCCAAATCACAGAAGCACTCCATGCTTCTTCTCAAAATGGCTGCTGCTCTGATGTGTGCTCTGAAGACAATAATCTGCTCTTTGTCTGGCACTGCAGGCAGAACTCAGCTTCTCCTCCCAGCTCTGGATCTCTGCTGTCTTTCACCAAGGTTAGGGCATTGATGCCTGTGCGGAGGTAACTTTTTCTTCTCCCTTTTGGCATCTCTTGGATGCCACACATCATCTCTTGGCAGCACACTGCTGCCTAGAAGCTGAAAGCTAAATTAATTTGAACACCAGAATATAATTTGACATTTATGTATTAATAATCTTTTTACTGTTTTGTCAGTAGTACTGTTTACTTTCATCTTTGTTGGTTATCCTTTAACCAACATCAATATGACTGAGATCTGTGCCTCAGTTTTAATAGGTTACTTTTGTTATTTGAGATGTCCCTTAAAGTGCTGAAGATAGAGGCTCTGAGATCCTGGGATCTCAGGTCTGAGAAACTGCCAGGAAACAAGAGTGACACTGAAGAGCTGATGGAATGTTTAAATCAAATGAAGGACAGAATGAAAACTGTGTAAGTGATGGAAGGGGAACTTGATTGTTCAGCACCTTGTTTTTATAACAGCAGTAAGGAACTTAGAAAGTGTTGCACCGTTTTCATTTTGAACATAGCACAGCTATGAAAGGCAGCCTTTTACTTAGTGCTTGTTCTGTTTACAAGTAGGTGTTGGAGAACACTTGGTAACCTAAACATGCTTTGCAAAGGGTTCATAACACATTCATAACTGAGCACAGTTATGGAGTACCCTTGCAGATGCTGTTACCGTATGGAAAAAGTTTCCCATGCCCAGCTGAGTAACATATTTAGGCATTTCAGCCACGTAAAGGAAATGAATGTACAGCAGAGGTCAATGCCCTAACTGTTCTGTGCCAGAAATTCTTAGGGGTGTATTTAGACTGAAGTATGCATTATCTGTAACATGTTTATAAATATGTCTGCTAACTCCCTACAGCATTTCTGCTTGTAAAAGCTCTCATAATAACATATTCCCCAGGGTTTCATTTATCTTTCTCCCAGCCTCAACGTGTTTTTTTATTTTCATTATAATTAATTTAATTGCCTAACAATTTCAACTTAAGTTTTGTTCTTTTTTCTTGTCGTCTTTTGTTCCTCTCTGCCCCTCCCCCTCCCAAATTATTGCAAGTCATTGTGCACTAAATATAGTTCTGGTTTCTGCTTTCCAGATGCTGAGAGCTTGGCTGCCATCCTTATAGCATTCCAACCTAATTCTCTCTCTGTCACACACAGAGCTATTCAAAGCAAATTTATTGAGTTCAGCGTATCAAGAAAATCCTGATAGTTCTCTTTGTAGAATAGTGATTAAGGTTTAGTAAAAGTTACTAATGCTAATTTTTTGCTGGCTTTGTATTGAATTGCTGCACCCCAGATTCATTGCTGTGATGGTCCTATATATGATTCTCACTGACTTATGTATTTCATAAAAGATTTAATCTCTACAAACATCTCACTGTGCATTTTAATTATTTAGGCCAGATCTAGCCAGGCAAATTTCACTTCTGGTGCAACTACAGTACACTGGAATATCAGGGCCAGCTTCAAGGATGTTTCAGCTCAAAATGTCTGAGTTCCACAGCAAAAGTCAGTAGAGTGGAAAAGTATAAACACATTGGAGCCACAGCTGCAGAGTCAGTTTGGATGTGATTAGAAACTTACTACAGCTATCAAAAAAAATGCTAATTTTCAGGAAAATTAACTTTCTGCTCTCTTTCTTTTGTGATCTGGTGCTGGTATTCTCATAAGAGCTGCCCATCAGGCAAGTGACTGTTCTGATAATGATCGAGTAGTTCCTGTATAGGGTATGTAGTATTCCTAGCTTATAAAGCAGTTTGGACTAGCAAAAGGCACAGAACAAATTTGTAGTTTTCATTTATCAACAATTAGTACTGCCTTGCACCAGTGCAGTACTTTTTAATTGGAAGGATCCTAATTTAAGATCCGTATTTACACTGAAATTTGCTAGAACCAATGTATTTGGAACCTTTATCCACTATTGAAATGCAGCTGTGGTACAATATGGCAACTGTTTGGGCAGGAAGCAAGGAACTTGTTGTGTCTAATCAAAATTGCAGTAGGAATTGATTGGAAGAGCACATTTGCCCCTCTTCTGCCAAACACAGTGGGCAATCCGGATCGGTGCTTTGGCATGCTGCTTTGATACAAATGCAAAGAACTATTAGTTTTAAGACTTGGTAATGCACTGGGATTAAATTTCTCTGCAGTCTTTTGTAAACTGCCTCAAATCTGTGTTGGCTATGACTTCTTCTCCCTCCAGACATTCCCCTCAGAATATTGCCTTGTCCCACCACTAACCCCCTTCTTGCAGCATCTGCTCCTGAGAATTGCAACAGCCTCGCTAGCAGTGAGATGGGCTGGGAAAAACAGAGGACTCTGGCTCTGTGCCATTGCTTAATTTCCATAATGCTTACTTAATGTCATAAACTTACAAAGCCTACAAAACATCGGCAGAGGTGTAAGGCCAGATAAAATCTGGTTCCTGGGATCTGTGCAATGCACTGTGTGCTCTGTAGGGCTGATGAGAAGCAGCTTCCCCAGAGGTTTCCAGCCCCTGAGATTCCGGAGGAACTATGGTCCCAGGTGCTGCTTCCACAACTGCCTCACAGCAGCTTGAACATAAATATCAGTACCAGCCTGTGACTAGGTGTGCATCCACTTCCAAAGAGGCTGCAACAGGCCCCACCCAGAGTCTCTCACAACACAAGGAGCATGTCATTCAAAACAGAAAATAGCTGTAGTTCAACACAGGGCTGGTGGGAAAGGATCATGCAGGACATGTTACAGAAGCTGTCCCAGCATCCTGCTCTGCTGAAGACTGGGCTGGGGAAGGGGTGGGGGAGGCTGAAGATGATAGCTGTTCTCAGAGCCTAACAAGGGGCCACATTGTTCCTGGGCCTATCAGTTGGTTTCTGATTTACCCGCAGCCAATGTGCCATGATCAGATCACAGCTGGCCCAAGGATATGCTTTCCAGTGCATTTAGTGCTTGGAACAGCCCCAGGTTTCAGGAACACATGGTGAGGAGGAGGGGACAGCTGTGAGACAGAGAAGGGAGCTTATTTTTACCTTTCCTCAAGATGAGTTTTTCTTTCATAATTTCATTGTGTTAACAACATGCCACATTATAAAATTAATTTGGAGCCCAACTAGATCTGTGTGAAGGGCAGACAGAAGGAAAGGAGGGTGGAAGAGGTAGTGATTGCTTACATGGCTGCATGCCCCCACCAGCAGTGGTCAGCTGGGCAACTGCTCATAGATGATCCCTAGTACTCAGCCTGCATCATCTTTCTGCTCAGAGCTCTAAAATAGCTTTGTTTGTCTCTATCCTAGAGGTTGTGTAGCTGCTACATAGCAGTGGGATGTATCTGCCAGTAGCTGAGCTTCCTTGTATGTGAGCAGGGACTGACTTCATGGCAAGAGAGGGGAATGTCCTGAGTGTGACTGGGGACAGAGACGGACTTCAGTTCCAGGCAGACCTTTTCATTTATCATTGCAGCACAGTGCTTCTGAGTGATTCCTGACTTTTTTTGTTCCAATTTCCTGTTAAACAATAACACATGATTCCTCACCTCCTATCCTAAGCTTCCCTGTGTTTTGTAAACAGTTTTGCTGATTCACCTAGGAGTAGCTGCAATTCATGGAAGAATGAAGTGGTGCCTGCCTTTTTACAGGTCCTTGCAGCTGTAAAATCTCCTGTAATCTCCAGGTCATCCCTCGAGTCCGTCACTTCCCAGCAGGAATTTTCATCTCTCCTTCCCTACCTTCCAGAGCCAACCTGAGAAAGGCAAAGGGGCATGTGCTGCCATCTGTGCTCCACTCTTCCACTGCAGAATGTCAGTAATAAACTACATCTTGTCAAGGAAATCTGCAGTTCTCTACCTACAGTCTATACTTCGGAGGCCCACGAGTACTTCAAGGCTTGAGAAAGTTGATCTGTTTATCAACAAAGGTAATAAGCCAACTTTTGTCTCCTTTCCCTTACAAGGCCCAATTCTATAAGGAGTCATAGGAGTTGAACACTGGAAAAGACCTGCAGTGTAATTAAGCCCCTCTCCTAGTAGTGTTGGGATGTTCTCAGTTTTTTATTGTTGTGTCACCCTGGTTTTAAATGATCTCTACAGCATGATTTGTGCATTCTCTTGAAATATTATGCTCAGCCTAACACATCCCAACATCTTGAAGATTTTCCCGATGCAATTATCTAAATGGTTCCTCTAAAAATTGATCCAGTTTCTTTCAGTTAAGCCTTTCCTCTTCTGCAGTGTTGTTCATTCTACTGAAAAAAACAATTCCCTTTTCCTTTAAAGGGTCTAGTGGGACAGCCAGTCTGCTATTTGGCCTGGCTGCAGTCAGATCTCATTTCTCAACTCCACCCTTCCTCTTCTCTGAGAAGGAGGGGCAGTCTTCATATTTTCCCTTTAAGCTGAGCTATGAAAAAGGGCTGTTTGCCAGAATCTTTCACCTTGGCCATATACCCTCACAGATGTTTTCTACAGCATAAACAAAGCAGCAAAGAATGTTGGGGCGTGAGGGAGTCAGGGTAGTTGGGACCAGAGAGATCAGGCTGGAGAATAACAGCTCCGGCCACTTGGCTGTAGTTTGCCTTTCAGAAATGCACAAGAACTGCTTCCACTGCTCAAGGAGCAGAGCCAGCTGTAAAATCATCCACAGCTTGATTTAACGTGAGCATTCAGCCATGCAGTCTAAGCATATGTAATGTACACGTCACAGTAGCATGTGTGCAAATTAAGAATAGTGATAAATCTGGCTGGTAAGACCAAGTTCTCAGCTGTTCTTCAGCCATCTCCCCGCTCGGAGACAGATGGTGCCAGCCACTTCAGTTGGGAGAATAGGAGGAATTGTAGGAAGAATTGTGCTGTACGTTATGTCCTACAAATGGGAAAATCTGGCTTCACACTCCAAGGCTAAAGTTGTGTTTTAGTAGTGTCCAAAACTTCAGAGTTTTATCATGGGCTTTGCCAGCTCCAAGAGCCTATTGACTACAGTTGTGTCAATGAAACAGATTGTAGGTCTTGAGTACCACAATGTCATCAGGTGAGAGAATTTGCTGGAACAAGTGAAAGGTCCTGAATTTTGTTGGGGCACAATGCTGCTTCGTCTATTCTGCTATATTTTTGAACAACTAAAATGTTCAGATGACTGTGTAGCAGGTTCCAGCTGCCGGTTGTGAAAGGAAATGATTTGAAGGAAGTAGAGGCAGGAACCATTAGGACGGACAACTTACATGAAAAGGAGGAGATGCTCTTCCTAACACAAGTATTTCTAACTGATTGAATGCAGTGCATAGCCTTGAGTCCAGTAAGGTCCTAGTGAGATTCTGACAGCAGGAGATAGTGGCAGTGATGTGATACTGTTCACCTAAGCCTGTCTTTTGACTCAGAATGCCGCTTTGGGCCATTGGAAAAGTTTTTTACTATAAACAAAATCAGTTCTTCTTTAGGAATCTTGAAAGGAACTTCATAATGACCAGTGTAAACCACCTGGTGCAGATGAAAGGCATCAGGAATCTGGGCAATACTTACACAATTGAAGGCTTGGGAGGGAACATAAAAATCTCTCCTGTCTCCATACAACTCACAAAGAACATATTGGTTGTGTTTGAGTATGTCCCAGAGGATCAGTTTGTGAGCCCTCTTGCATATTCTGGTGGGTAGAGAGGCATCGAAACAAAGGAGACCATGGTTGGAAAGATTTGCATATTAAGGAAAAGAATGTGGAATGTATGTATTATGTGTAGCAAGACTGTGGAACTAATGGCTTATGACAGGGATACAACTATGGAATTAATGTGATTTGGCAGGCAGGCATTAATGTGGAGTGGACAATTTTGGAGAAAGCAGAACAGGAACGCATAAGACTAGTTGAAGCTAGTCTCTTGCATAGGAGCTGTATGGAGAGAAGGTTTCTTACGCATATATATGCAAGAGTGGACAGAGTTTATCCCTATGTAATTATTAGGAAGTAGATACTGATCTTTATTTGTATTTGTATTTGTAGTGTGTGAGAAGCTTTTACTCTCTACTGAGTTGACATGAAGAATCCTTTTGAGCATACATCCTGCTGTTTTGTGTAGTTATGATTTAACTGCCATCATAGTCTCATTGTTTAGGGCTCCTAAATATATTTAGGTCTTTCTATGGAGAAAACTGAGATTAATATATTTATGACTATCAAATGTGTTGGAGATAAATATGATCTTTATTTGTAGCAGAACATAAGATCTACTGCCCTAAATACTCTCAAACACCCTTGCCAGCCTAGAGGGTGATGAAGTTGGCTCATGCTTCATGGAGGTCCCATGGAGCATTGGTAGTCCTGCTATTAGGATTGTGTCAGCAAAAAGTTCCTGAGAAACAGCCCATGTTAAAAACATCACAGCATTTTTCAAAATTATCTTATTCTTAAAATATTTTTCTGTGCCGGTGTAAGGTCTCATGTTAAGATTCAGACTCCTACCAAAGCATTCTCAGCTGCTCAATATTTGTTCAAGCTAATATACAAGAGAAAACAATCTCAGAAACATTATTTGTAGTCATTTGGAAGTCCACATCAGTACGCTGTGGTTTTTTTCAGGGAAAAGATTTTCTGTAGCACACTGGTAGCACCAGGTGATATCCTGTGGTTGTTAGAGCAAGCTCCATTTGCTCACTGTGAGTTGAGCTGTACTCCTGGCAGTTTTTAGAGAACATCATTCATTCAGAGACATGTTCACATCTCAACTTGTGTTTGCTAATGGAGAAGTTCACACCTGGAGTGAGTATTCTGGCTCTGCCTATGACCAACTAGTACATGCACTTCTCAGGTTCTGTCATTTCTGCTAGACACCTCTGCACTGAAAGCAGGGAATGTACTGGGGTTATGAGAGGGATTAAAGAAATGGCAGAGATGTGGGTATTGCAGCAGTATGTGAGCTGGCTCTGACCTGTGGGGGAGAAATGTGGACCAAGAACAAACCAGCAAGAGCTATGAATGAATGAAGTGTGGCAGAACTGTGCAAACAGTATTTTTGTGGAAAGAATTTTGTCTGCTCTGTGCGTATTTCTACTATGTCTGTCAGCTTGCGTAGAAGTGTCCCCACTGAATTACCACCTTTTGCATGACTCCAGCATGTTCCTACAGCCAGTCCAGTTTGGGATCTGCCTCTCTGTGTAGTGGAGGAGTGCAGTCTCTTCTGGTCTCTTTAATGTGGGAAGCAGCTAAATGTAATTGTCTTTGAAGAAGGAAACAAAAAGTTAAGGTAAATGCCAGCCTATAGCAGCCATAAGCCCACCCTCTTTGAGCAATGCCTCAGCATGCCGGTAACACACACTAGCAGAATTGCTTTCACCACTGTTACAAAAGGGTGTCACAAGAGCCCTGCAGGAGGCTAACACCTTTTCTGTGCTGATGCCTTGGTTGCATAAGGGAATTGAGCAGCATCACCGTTCCACAAGTACTGCCACCTCATTAGCAGTATTTCACCATGTCTCTGCCGTTCAGTCTCTGTTCAGAAGGAGACTTAACATGTAGGTGTTGGGAGGCCTCCACTCAGACACTTAGTTTGCTCCACGTAAACCATTCCAACCATTTCCGGCTTGGTAGATGTTACCAGCCATGGCCTCTCACCATACAAAATCCTTCCAAAACATGGTTTGTCAGCTCAACTCTGGGATCCAAGAGACATACAGCATCACAGAAATGTTAGTTAAGGAGGGACCTCTGGAAGTCTCTAGGCCAGTATCCTGCTCAAAGCAGAACTGTTGCCAGCACTTAACAAGTCAGCTGTGACTTTGTCTAGCCAAGTAATGAAAAAAATATGCAAAGATGGAGATTGCACAGCGTCTCTGAGTAACCCGTTCCACTACTGTACTTCTCATCCAGTGAAAAGTTTTTTTCTTATGTTCAATGCAAACTCAATAGGAGATCCTCCATGCTTATATTGGCATATCTGAAAGACCCAGAAGTGGAATGAGACATAGCTGATCCTATGAAGTTCATATGCATCTCTCACCATCACAACACTGCCATGTTGCTTCTGTTGTTGCTTTCATCAATCATTATCAATCATTCATCAATGTGTCACTTAGCAAACAGAGCTGTGGCACAGGCAACTAAAAACTGGACCTGAAAGCTCATGAACAGTATCCAGATAGTAGGTTGTTCACGTGGACGTTTTTTGCGTCTACAGATGGCAGAGTCACATTATTCAAAAGACCCAGTACGGAACATAGGATGACCTGTGTAGCACTGGCCACAGGCTCTTCTCTGTTCATTCTGCCTTAAGCATAATGCCTTATATTTGACCTAGGGAATTCCCACAAAGTGGGATTTGAAGATGTTAAGAAATGGAGAATATGAGAGTACTTTGGCATTGCACTACTTTAACTTGCCAGCAGCCTCTCTGAGGAGCCAGATGCAGTGTTGGAATGGAACAGAACTCATATTGCTTGGGGCACCTTAGTTTGGAAGTCTATGGCTTTGGGAGGAAGGTGTTAAGCTTCGGCCACTCCTCACAGTACAGAATGGCACAAGGCAGCACAGCATAGCCCTAGGGTGTGTCTACTACTGAAGGTTTGCAGTATCTAATGCAAAACTGAGCAGTGAGTCTTTTTCATTCCTCTGATTGCATGTGCAGATATTGAAGACACTCCTGTGCTGTCTTTATGTGTGCAGGAAGCTTTGCTGGAATTTCAAAATTATATCCCTTGCAGTTCTAGTTTCTTGCTAGAAAGAAACATTGTCTTGAGAGCTGATAATAGCAACTGAAAGTGGTTTTGCCTTCTTGTCACCTGTCCCAGTCCACTGCTAGACACTATAAACTGTTGCTCTGAAATTTTTTGACAAATGAATCAGTTGCTTCTTTACTTACTAAACTAAGAGTCCTCACTTTAAATTTTTTATCAGAAAGTTTTCCTTTTCTGTAGTCTCAGAAATAAGATCACTTTCCTTTCATGTCCAAAACTTCTGAGGAAACAACTTCAAAAATGTTTTCAAGATGATCCCTGGTTGAATCATCAAAATCACTTCCTGCTTCACCCTCCACTCTCCGTGGAGTTCTCTCAGTCACATACTTGACCTGAACCTAATTAGTTTGTGAGAGCGAGAAAGTTTGCCGCCCATGGTGTGGCTGTGGGCCAGGTAAGCAGAGTTCTCTGTGCCTGGTACTGTAATTGTTGTGAAATCTTGATGGATGGGAGGTTATTCTGTTTTTTGGGATTTTTTTTTTTTTTTCAAGTAAAGTCCTGAAAATGTGCAAGAGCACATTTAGGAGCTCAGAGAGTTGACTCTTTATAGGCCAGGGTACCAGAAATATCTCCATGTTCATTAGCGTAATTCCTAGGAAGCCGACTCAACTATTTGTTGAGTTGAATGTAGCCCTAAGAGTTTTCTGAACTTCAGGAAAGCTAACAAATAATTTTTGTTGTATTTGGTTGGGTCCTCGTTCTGTTGTCAGCACACAAGAGTGTGAATAATTAACATTAAAACTACTGTGTCAGTGATTTTAATCCAACTGTCCATGGATCCATCAGTCAGTCAGTCCACTGACTTCTAAGCAGTCTGGAACAGATAAATGAAAACAGCAAAAATACTGTCAAGAGACCAAAATTCACAACATGGTGGTCAGCACTTTTTTGGAAAATTGTTCTCCTTCCAGGTTATTTCTACAAATGAGAGACCTAAACAGCAGGGAAGAAATTATCAGTTGCAGATCACTATCTGGTGTCCAACCTCAGGCTGTTAGGGATGTATGGGAATCAATCCCATCTGATAGCAATTTAGGCACTGTTATAAATGAGTTGTTTCTGTAAAGGTCCTCGAGAATGGATGACTGCATCACAAAAAACAGCTTTACATTTTGGATTAAATGGATTGATGATGTTAATCCCAACAGAAAAAGAGGAAGAGGAAAGCTGTAATTGGAGCTCAGCAATCCTCTCTGCTCTGGAAATTGATCCATTGGTTGTGAGAATGGTGGGAGAGGTTTGAACTGGTCTTGAGCTTTCTGTATGAGTACTCAACTTTTTATCAACATTTAGTTTTGTCTAAAAATGAGGGCTGCAAAAGTTAAGTTACATTAAAAGGTCTCCAGTTCTAGAAATGTGCTCTTACCTTTTATTTTTGGAAATACTTGTTTATAAAAAAATTAATGGACAAATTCTGCCTTTAAGATCTGTGAATCCGATCTGTGAACCCCTGCCAGCAATGGCTTTGTTTTTCTCCACAAGTCCAAGAATAAGCTGGTTTTGCTATTTTTAATCTATCCGGAAATATGCAAAGAAGAGAGTTTAATTGCAAACAGACCAAACCTTATATAGGAAATGGGTATGTCCCTCAGGGGCACCTAAAAAGTGAATGTCTGAAATTAAATTCATATTCTCTTCTCCCTTGCTCCCTGAAGCACGTACTCTTGGAATGAAAGGGAAGGCTTTAGGCTAGCAACATATCCCAGTAGTTTCTATCCATTATAACACTCTGGCTATCCTAATATTCAATTAACAGATGTTTCCCAGCATGTATAAGCTCAAGATGACTAGTTGTATGTCTTTGTATGAAACCATTAAAGGGAACAGAGAAAAATTAGAAAAATAATGGCTCCATTTCTAGGACTATAATTTGGTTACCAGAGAAGAATGAAGCAGGAGTATTGTGATTCCAAATTTCACCCACACTTTTCTCAAGAAAGGGCTACCACACCCAGCCAACAAACAACAGTAAAGTCTCGCTTCATGAACACAGTTCCCATCACCTGACCAGTGATTCTGAAATCAAGGTTATCTTTTTCTCAGCTTCCAAACATTACATTCTGTAATGGGTAACGTATAAGATTCTAAGGTGGTCCAGATGCAAATAGCTTTACTAAAAATTTCCCGGTCCCTGGAAAAAAAGGAACTACATTTTTTTTGTGTAGGCACAGCAGCAGACTCTAACTGCCAGTGCCATTTTAGTGCTAGCTCTTCCCCTAGCGATTGCATAACCACTGAGCACATCACGTGTATCTGTACGTGCCCTGTGCTGCATCATGGAGCTTGGATAAAACGCTGCCCAAATCTGTGTATTCTTTCAAGTCTGGAAGCAAGCCCATCCTAAAGTTTCTCAGACAGTCCTGTGTGTTGCCTACTTCCTTCAGTGCAGAAAACTTTGTGATGCCCCATACCTCTGCTGTGTTCTGTGGGCCACAGTGTCTCAATCTGAATCCTAGCCTCCATGTTCTGTGGTCTTATAGCTGAAACTGTCTAGGTAAAATCCAAAATGCTGAGTGGCCTGCCGACAAGAGTACACACAGGGGTCCCAAGAGTTGTAGATTTATTGCTTGTAAACCAAAAATCATATTGAAAAAAGAAGAGATAAAAATAGATGGGGAGCTTGGGGACCGGAAAGGCAGCCAGTGGAGATTAGATACACTGCTGGTTGACTCATCCAGCTTGTTTTATTGTAGCACAGTTCCAATAACAACTGTATTATTTCAGCTTTTGTGCACTGAACAGACATTTGTTTTGCATTGAAGCTTTTTCATATGAATGTGATCCATTTTTCATTTCTTCTTGTATTTCTCAGCATTTTGACTGGCAATGGGAGAGTTGGTGGCTCCAAAAGAGAACTGGCCAACTTCTCAGCTGGTATAAATCAGCAACACCCCCTGGTATTTAATGGAGCTATGCAGCTTTGTACAAGTTGAATCTGTACCAACTGTTCTTTTAAAACATGTCCCACCTTCTAAAGAGCCATGTTTTCTTACGTAGTGGATTTTAATGGAAATTAATGAGTATTGGACCGACTGCCTCACACAGAGTGTGCAGCGCACATCTTGGCAGGATCTGCATCCTAATGTGTGGCTTTGTTCAATTGAAAGGACTTCTTTGCAAGGGCTGCCAGTGAGTAACAGCCTGTTGTGTCCTGTCTGCTGGTCCTGGGCTGTGATCTGCTGCCTTGCAGAAGATGGGCACACAGCACATCCACTGCCTGCAAGCTCAGTGTCTCGCAGTGCTTTTAGCCCCTTCCTTGCTGCAATTCATTAAACCCTTCTGGCCTGCATGTAAGTGGCTATAAGGAACAGTTATAGTGAAAATATGGGGAATGTGTGCCAGGCTTTGTTAGCTGTTCACATCTTGCATTGTGACTTGAAAAGTACTCTCCTGCCAACTTGAGCTCCATATAGAAGTCCAGGAGTTCTGTCGAAATGGGTTTGGAAATGACCACAGGGAAGGAGGAGGTATGATATGAGATCAGGTGGATCTACATGTGTGGTGAAGGCTGTGCATTTGTTACAGCATGGTGTTGTTTTGCAGCTCCTAGAGGGTGTGCAAACTGAAGGGGCACTTTGGGTTCTGTGCACCTTTTCAGAAGAGACCACTTAAAGGTGATTTTATGAGGCAGAACTTAGTGATCAGGTAGCTCAGTCCTCACTCAGGTTCCTACATCTCTTATCAGCTGTTGAGCAAGCCAGCCTCTGCAATGTCGACAAGTAAAAACTAGATAGTTGTACATTTTCACTGGGATTTTGCTATGGTTTTAGTTGAGATGTTTGTTTGCATGTTGCCTTCATCAGTTTCTTTGCACAAATGATACAAAGTGTTATGGACCATGTTGCTGTGCTAAACAGAAAAATGCTTTTATCCTTTCCATTGTTTTATTAGCATCATGGAAGTGGGAGGGGGAATCTGCCAAAATATGATTTCGTTTCATCAGAATCTGCTCCCTTATAGGAAGCTGTATGATAAGAAGCTTTTTCATGGCCAGATTGTCAGTAGTGTGTGTAAATTTTGAGACTGAGGCAGCGGTATAACCAAAAACGAGGTCTAAATTGATTCCACAATCCATTTCTGTAAACGCATATGCATAAAGTTACTTTGTAAGTAACAACTCAAAAATAGACTTTTTTTTTTCATGAACTTTTGAGGCTCATGTATTCCTGATGACAGTCATTTACAGGAATAAATGGTAAGGTACCATCAGCTTTGTGTAGGATTCAGATAAATTTGGGTGTGAACAAAATGAAGACTTCTGTAGAGGTAGAGTTAGGAAATAAATGTGTGGGAAAATTGGACTGAGTGAGAAGGCAGCAGGGAAAAGGAAGCCACAGCAGAAATTAAAGATTGCAAGTAACAGGGCTGGATGCCAACAGCCTCAGAAAAAGAAAAGAAAAAAAATACTTGATTAGCTAAACTGTTTGCTTTACTATATAAAAGACTGACCTCGTTGAGGACCCCTGAGCTCTGGCCTCCTGGGAGTCTGAGTACGTGTGAGTGAGCTGCTGCCTTGCTGATGGCAACACAAATGCTCCAGCACCAGTCTTCTGGCTCATGGATTTTCAGGTGCAAATGCTTCATCTGGCAGGAGCTCTGCCCACATCAAGCCGACAGTGTCTTAATGTTCTGTCCAGCCTGGCATTATATATTTTCTTTCTTTTCCAAACCACTGCAATAATTCCAGTTCCATTAGCTATGTGCGAGCATGTGTGTTGAAGTGAACCACTGCCTCTCTGAGCAGCTCTAAGACATGGGCCAAGAGCGGCTTTCAAGGAGACAGAGCTGGTGTGACAAGCCTGTGCCTCCAGCCAATCTCAGAACCCAGTTCTTGCTACAGCAGCCAGTGGGGCTCCCCAGCGGTCCACCTTAATACAAATGCTCATTAATGTCATCATTAGCATTACTTGCTGCTATTGATGTGGATATTATTTCTTCTCCTCATCCATTCCCAATGCCATCACCAAGTTGAATCATTGCTGCAAAGTGGGAAATTCAAGAGCTACAGAGCTATTTTGCTTGAAGACCTGCCACTTGTGTGGGTGTACTTTTCAGCCCTGCTGATACTTCTTGATTGTGAGTTGTTCTGTCCTAGACACACTGTGAAAGAGGACCTATCACAGACAGCGCTGTTCCAAGAGCACAGAGGGGAAAGAGTTATTTATGGAAAGTTTTTGTAAGCATTTCCCTCACTTTTACTCCCAAAATTGTTACTTACTGTCTACATGCCCATCTTCCTCCACTCTGTAACTGCAAAAATCAGTTACATAAGGGAGGTTAGCTCATGAAACAAGAGGATCTTTTCAACAGAAGAGGATAGAAGAATTGCAGGGCTTCTTTGTAATGAAACAAGATCAAAACAACGAATATTTAACATTTGTTACAACTTCTAGAAATGGACATCTCTAAACCCCTCTATTATGGGAGAGTGTTGTAATCCAAATTTTACAGATAGGGAAACAAAGATGATGTTGTACACACAGGGCCTCTTGAAGGCATGCAGACATAGAGCTCAGAAACAGAATGTGTATCCAGGCGTGAGGATAGTGAGGACTATACCTCACTATCAAGAGCTCAGAAGTTCTACTTTTTCTTGTAAATCTGCAATCACATGGGCATATAGTTGCAGGTCTTTTCTATAAACCAAAGCTTCTCATTTACAGAAAATCTTTTGCTGTGGCAGAGAATGCTCTGTCTGGCTTTCAAAATGCACGGGGTTGCAGGGTGTGCAAAACATACATGTATTAAATTCATTCACCATCCTTGGTTGAGTATATTAAGAAAGGTGAGAAATGTCAGGTGGAAGCAGTTAGCAGGGGCCTTGACAGTGAAGTTTCTGAAGGTGTGAGATTTGCTGTGCTTAAAGGTGTATGCCAGCATCCTCTCTGAGGAAAGAAACAGATTTTAAGCCCAAATGAAATAAAATCCCCTGAGCAACCTTAACTCAGGAAAGTGAGAGAACAATACCAACAGTAGAGGGGCATCACAAAAAGAGAAAGATACAAGATCAGCTAGTTTCTGTTCATGGTGCACTGTTTATCCAAGAATCTCCAAAGTCTTCAGAAATGCCAGTAAACTCTCAATACACGTTGTTGCATGGCTGAGTGCTTCTGTCTGCATGTTACAGGTGAAGAAACAAAGGCATGGGAGGCCATGCAGCTCACCTGTAACAACATTGACATTACATTTTGGGTGCAGCTACATTGTGCAGACCTCATCTGACATCTAGTTTCAGTAATATTGCCCAGGCCAAAGACAGTGCAATGCTTTTGATCTCCTAAGTAACACACTGCTTTTAGTCCTTTTTGCAGGATTCAGCAAAAGGGGAGAGAAAATCTCAAAATTGTCCCAGAATTTGAAACTGTTTATATATAGGTTGGTTGTTTCTGCTTATGAGGTGAGATATTGGAGAGTCAGGAGAGCATCAGAGTAGAAGATGAAGACAGCCAGGAGCCTGAATGCAAGGTGACCATCATGCAACAGAACACAGTGCCTAGGACATGCTGCTAGGGGGTAAAGTACACCCAGAATTCAAAACCATGTTAATTCCACTTGTTAACTGGACAGAGAGAAATGGAACAAGAACAGTATCTGAGCATGAGCTGGCTGCACACACAGGAACAATTTCCATCACAAGTTTTTTTACTTTGCCAGCTTTTTGAATGTGTCAGACAGCTGTTGCAGCATAGAGTGAAGACATTTGGAATTGCAGTGTGATTGGCATAGCAAAACCATGAAAACAATAATATGAAATAAGAGTTTGTTGCTTAAGTAGAGTGAATTCAACTGATTCTGTGTAGTGTTTTCATCTCAAAGTGCAGGAGAAGTTTGTTTATAAATTGATTACTTCCCCATGGCTCAAATGCAGTTGTCTTCACTGGGCAACCAGTGCTTAGGCTGGCTGTGAAGGATTTGTTTTATTATGCATCTGCTTCCATCCAGCTGTTTGTAATAAAATAAGGTCACCTCAATCAGATTCTCAGACTGGAAAGGGCAGTTATTAATGACAGAGGTCCTAAAGTGACAGAGTTTTCCAGGATAAAATTCAGACAAGTTGTGCTGATATGCAATGGGAAATAGCTACAACCAGCATCATATAAACTGTGCTCAGTGGATCCTGAGGACTGGGCAGTGTTGCTTCCATCTCTGGAACTGGAACATCACAGCTACAGTTGTCAGGGCAGCAGGTTATGCTATTCTAAGCTTTTGTGCCTTGACTGTTTCTTCACTCTTCTTTAAAATCCCCATGATTCTGATAACAGCCTTGAAGATGTCAGGGAATTGAAAGATTGCAAGAATGAAAATAGTTTGGGGTGTTTTTTTTGGGGGGGGGGGTTTGTCAAGCAAAATGTCAGTGGTTGACTGACATCATGTGTTCCATGTTGATATCTGGATATAACAAACCTAAACCAGGTCACAGCCTAATGCCACACTTTTTCTGATTAGTAAACAATTTGTTTTGGCACTACTTCCTATCAACTCATTGATTAGGAATAATTGAACCAGATTCGTAGAGCTAAATCTTATTTTCCTCTGCCTGTTTAGTTGTACTACCTTATAGTGAGATTAGCTCAGGAAAGTACAAATGGGAATCAAGAGAGGTTATATAATTCTTCCTAGCCAGGATACATTAGTCATACTTCAACTGAAGTCAGCAACAAGGCTGAGAATATTCTCAGTGACAGACACATATACTTTCCACAGGGTTTTATTCCCATCGCGAGCAAAAATTTTTAAGCAAATGATCACATACAAAGTCAGGCTCTGGACTTTGCATCATTGGTTTTTCATCAAATGCTCTAGGGATTAAGTTTGAACCTGCCAATTCCCTCCCAATCTGTAAATCATAAATTTGTAACTGAAAAAAGTAAATCCTGTATTCATGAGTAGAGGAGGCTTTGCCTGGCCATTTTGGGAATCACAGTAAGTGGGTTATGGTCAGTTTTCTAAAACAGTCTTCTCATTAAAAAAAAAAGACTTTTTACATTCATGGACAAGTGCCAAATCCTTCCTCTCTATCTGAATGTACAGACACTCAGCTTTTCTTAGCTTTCATTAGCATGCACAGAAATTACTGATCATATAGCTGAAAGAAGGTTAGACTAGTTCCCTTCTGGAGACAACTCTGTTTTGGGTAGTTTTAATATACCTCGGGGCTGCATCCCCTTTGTCCTTCAGTCTCTGGAAATGTTAAACTTTGCAGTCAAAGCCTACTGCCAGTCTTGTTACAGCAGTGCCCTGATGTTCTCAGGTCATGCAGCCAGGTTACACACACAGCTCCTATTCCAATGAGTCCTTGTGATCACCACTTCTGCACGCAGTCTAGCTCCTCTCTAACTTCACTGTATAGCTTGTCCAGGATTTTAGAGCTGTTTTGAGAAATTAATGTTTTTTTCTGTCTAACCCAGCTCAGTTTCTTTTCAGGACAGATCTGAAGCCTTTTAATGTGTTATTCTATTATTTCTTTCTGCTGATCTATGTAAATGCTGAAAACTTGGTCCATCATCAAACATCTGCCATATTTTGGGAGAAATATCTTAAGTTTGGTGAAGCAATCCAAATCACCAGAACTGTGATTCTCAATTCGCACAAAATGCGTGCTTTGTTTTTTAAGGGAATCTGCCAGACCCTTGACACATGAAGCGTAAGAAAATATTTGGCATCAGCCACTTCCCCAGAGATTTTTCCTCTTGTAGGTAGTGGAAAATGATCCCTCTCTACACATGTATTCAATTCTTTTAGGTCTGTTCATAAGCAAAGGTTTAATCTCTTTTTTTAGCATACCCATTCTGATGGTTCCTCTGTGCAGTTTATAGTAATGAATATGCTCACTTCCTTTTTTAGTCTCTGCTACAGGGCACAGGAAACCATGCCAGTGTTGTAGATTGCAGAGCAGCCCTCAAACTCTTTTTCAATGACTTGATACCCCAGCTTTCCAAAGAGACAGGCCTTAGACAAGGCTGAAGAATGGCTCCCACTTCTCATACATCGTGTTTTTTGAGGCTGTTTTGTATCTGTCTGTCTGAGTTTTAACATCCTTGCAGAAATAAACCCACCACATTAGTCCAAAGTTTTACCTCTGTGGCACAGCTGGTGCTGGCACTGCTGCTGGCAGCACACAGGCTCCTGTGCCAGTGCCCATCCTCAGGCCAGTAAATGTCATGTTTGCTTTATCAAAACTGTGGGAGCCTGGGAGCACTTTGCAGGTCAGACACCTCCCTTAGCCCACTGTGCCCCTCCACAGAGCTCCGTACCACTGTCCTTCAGGGTATGCATCTCCAAAGGATGACAGGACCCTGCTTGCACAGACACTCTATCCAACCATATGCCCAACACTGTCCATTACTGAGAGGAAACTTGGGGTTTCTTTGCACTGAATTACAGGGTTAAAGGCCTGCTAAGAAGCTTGGATGCACAGTTCCTCTTCCCTTCCAATTCAAGGGAGGTTCAGGTCCTGGCCTATCTGCCGTTACCTAGGAAGCTCAACAAAGCAGACTTACAAACCAGGCCAAATGCAAACAGCATTTAAAACTCCATGGCCCCTTGCAAATGGGACTGTATGGTGTCAAATCTCAATAGCTCACACTTAACAGCCATGTCATTATGGAGTATGGGCACACAACCGCTGTTAAGAAGAGAGAGAGGGAGAAAAAATAATTTAAAAAAGACAAAATGCAAAAGGCTTAAGAGAGCCCTGGTTTCCTTAATGGAATTAGAGCTTCCTTTATGAATTCCAGGGTTAAATGCTGTAAATGTGATTCACATACTCCCTCCCCTCACCAAAGAAGAAAGATCTGCTAGACACATGTTCGGAGCAGAGCGGGGGAAGATATGACGTGACTAGAGCCTGGAAGGCTAAAAGGAGTAGATGGGGGAGAGCTCTGCAGCCCTTGATCTTTGGAAGATTTACTGCCTTTGCCTCTTGCAAAGATTTTTTTTTTCCTGGAAAATTCTAGCTTCTAGCAATTTAAAAAAAAAAAAAAATTTGGCTAGGGCAATAAACAAGATCTTTGAAGGGGGAAGGAAGCCAAGAGAAAGTCAGGCCCATTAGTCACACAGCTGCATTTCCTGTCACAAAGGACCCCAGCTGAGTAATCACTCAAAATATGCTTGTTATTTTTTCCTATTTTATTTCAACTTTTAGTCTGCCAATATCTACTGTAAGAAAAAATTAAGACAAGAAAAAGTCTTTTAACTTTGAAGGGGAAAACAATGTAGAGGCAGACACAGATTTACATTATTTTTCCTTTTCTTTAATTTTCTTAGCCTAAAAACACTTCAGTTGTATAAGAGGAATGTTGGCAGGGTACAGTTGGTCTGAGACAGTCCTGGTATTTTCAGGACATATAATTTCATCAGGAGTGTCAAAGTTCCTAGGTACATTTTCAGCTGCTATCATTATTGTACAATCTTGATCAGTCGTGTATTCATTTATCTGTAATATATTATGAAAAGTAAAGATGATAATAGCTTCTGCACAATTGTTTTGTCAGGCTTCATTAATGCTGCTTATGAGTAATGTTGGGTCTCCTGATGAAAGTTTTTTAGAAGTAGTTTTCAAAAGGAAAATACAGTCAAGACTAAAAAGAAATAAACTTAAAATTTAAAGCAGAACATTCCTATTACTAGATTTTAAAAGAACTTATGTAAAAAGACATGAAAATAGGAACAAGTCTATGAAATAGAAGGAGGAAAATCTTGCTGATGCTCTTTTGAGACACTCAGAGGAAGAAAAATACAGCAAACCTCTAATAGGGGACAACCCCCTTCATAATGTTGAAAAAGACTGACTGATTGACTGTATCAGCTCCTGCTGCCTGCTTCCAGATCCTGGATTATTAGGTGCTGGCTCTGGTCAATCTGGTACTAACTTCAAAAAGAAGCCACAGATACATGATGAAAGTAAAGCTGAAAAACCTCTGCTTTCCCAGATTGCTGCAAAGAAAATACCTCTTTTATCAACAAGCACAACTCCAAAATATGAAACCCTGCCTTTTATTTACTCAAAAGTAATGAGTATGGTGACCAGGCCACCTATAAAGAAGGGCCATAAGCATGCTTCAAGGCACATAACAGTTTGTAACTTACATTCCTGACTGGGGTACCTGAGTATATGGCTGTGTGAAAATGATTGCAAAGGGATTACAAATCTCTGTTTGGATTGCTGTCTAAGCAGGCAGTAGATGATTGTAGTTTATGCTACATAATAACATGACTTCAAATACTACATAGAAAATGAAGCATACATTGCTTACATTTGCATGTAAGTGACTGGTAATGTCATATAATTCTCTAATTTGCACACATTTCATACCACAGATGTGCAGTGTTTTCAAACCACAGCTTATGAGCAGATGTGATCTATACAACAATATAAATCATAGCTTTCTAATGCTAGTTAAAGGGTGTAAACTCAAACAAATGTGAGATTTACACCAATTTGTTTTAAGAGAAACTTTGAAAAGCTGTTTACATGTGCAATTCAGAATGATTGTTTATGCATATTTACACTGAATGGAAGAGTAAGAATCTTCTGAGAAATGACTCAAATGTAAAAAAATCTGCTCTAGATTACCTTTATAAGTGATGTTCAGCCTTTATCTTTCCAAATGGCAGGCAAGGCAGGCTGTGCTGTTCCATGGGCACACAAGTGTATACTCCCTGGTTTGTGGTCGGAGCTAGCACTCGGTCATAGGGGCTCTCTGCTACTCTCACACAATATGACTTTCACTGATCCAGTCTACAGGATACCCATATCATATCACATTCTATGCAATAGCAATAGTTTTTTGTGTCTCTAAAACTATCTCTACTGTAATGATAAAGGCCATTTCCAATGATTATTGATACCTATACAGATTTGAAATTATATCCTGATATGTATGAATGAATGGAAATTATTTGTTTACAAGAGTAGCATAAACTTTGTACATTTCCTTTTATGAGTGCCACAATATTTGATTTATTTCCTATATTACTGTTGTAGGGATGTATTAGTATAAATCACACCAGTTTCTAATGCATCAGACTGTATAATAAATACAGTCTGATTACAATATAATAACCACCTACTGAATGAATTATACTGGTAATATATACTGGGTACCAACTAATATTTTTCTAATTATCTACCTACCTGGTTATCCTAGGAATTTGTATGGCTCTGTAGCCATGGTACTTGAGTATCTTCAAACCTTTGAACTCTGATGTACCTGTTTTCTCCATTCAGGTCTGATGCATATTAGTACAATTATTCCTGTATAGGTGTGCCACTAAAGTCCTAAGATGAATGACTAACTCAGAATAACCTCAGAAGTCAATGACCTTTTGATTCACCTGCTGGCTGTGACGAATTACTCTCTCTCTTGCATAGATAGGAAGCTGAGTTATAAAAAACTAAATTTACGTGCCCATAAACACACAGATAGCAACAGAGATGGAATCAGAACTGATGGCTTACAGATCCTCAGTCCCTGTCTGGTTGCTTTAAGTTTCTGTCTCCTGTCTTCAGTGATCATACTTGGTAAAATAGCTAGCAGTTGTTGCTGTTTGCAGTGCAATGCTTCTGTGATGTATGTGAAGTGGACTTGGCAAATAATTGCTTATCAAAAGGTTAAATTAATTGGGTTATAAGGCAGCTGCTTAGTACATTGACAACTGAATTTATTGGCCCTTCTACTAAACTGCTGCATGAATCTGGGCAATTACTTTACACGCTGCCATTTTTCTAATTTAATATAGGGATAATAACACACTTGGACATCCAGGCATAAAAATCACTGTACACTGCCGTTCTGCTTCTCATTTAAGACAATTAAATGAGAAAAGAGAAGGAACAGGGAAAATAATACATTTTTCCATGTAGTTTAATGGAGTTTCTATGGTACAACTCAAAGATCTCACTCTTGAAACAGGAGTGGCTGGTAAGGACATTTCAGTTTTAAGTTTTACGTTGCCAGCAGACATGTTACTGCAGGGCTGTTGTGCTAGGCAGGGTGTAGCCTCTGCAGCTGTTGCTTAGGGGTTCTGCACCCCTTGCCAGTCAGCACAGGATGGAGTCTGTCTCTCACAGCATAGGTCTGTCCCAGAGCTGGTTTTCCTTTCCTCCAAATACAGTGTAGGACTGTGGAAATGGGTTATATGTAGCAATGTGTAACTTTGCTCTCACAGCAAAACTGACTATGAAAGAGTTAACCCAAGTAATGGCAACACTTCAGTAAAATTGAGGGAGGAGGAACTTAAGTCTCAAGTCTTAATAAAATGCAGGTGTTTTATTGTTAAGTTAAAAATGTCTTAAGACTCCAGCAAGCATTTAAAAATAAGAAAAAAATGTGCTATTGAATAAGAAACTTGGAAAGACAACAACAGGCCGTGCAAGGCTTCTATAGAGAATGTAGCGGTCACTGGCTAAGGCCTACCTTGAAGTTCCCAGAGGGAAAACAAAACATAAGTATTAGCTGAGCAACACCTCTCCCAACATGCATCTGGCCTCTGAAGTATTACACCTGGGGTTAACTTTGACATTTTCCTTCACACCATTGTGACTTTGCTGTCTTACCAGCTCCATGCAGAGTATTTATGCCCATTTTTCAACCTGTCTTCTTGCTTCCAAGACTCTTTGGGGTCTCAACAGCGTGACAGGCACTGCATTTACAGTGTACAGATAGCTTTGCTATATTTGCACCTTCTTTTATATGAAGGATAGGTGGTGGGGGGAAACCAGTTTCGAACAAGCTGATAAGAAGAAGTTGTAAAGAAATCACCGGTCACTGCTTTCTTCTCTTTCAATTCCCTCTCCTTATCCCAAGAAAGCAGAAAATTTGGGGGAGCATTTGTCAGTAAATTGCACTGTTTAGGCCAAAGAGTAGATGGATTGCACTGAACTTTGACTTTTAACTTCAAGTTCCTCATGTATTTGGAGAATAAATGTAGTTATGACTTACTAAAGCGAAATGCAACATGAAGAACCAGAGAAGAATAAATGTACTTATGGCTTCTCAAGGCCTAAGATTACTGCATCCCTATGGGCCTTAATTAGTGTCGTGGAGACGGGCTGGGTATTTTTGGGACCTGTGTGGTGAAAATACTTGACTAATTGCCCTCCATAAAATATTAGCCCTGGGAGAAAGTCAGGCATCCATTTTCCTAGCCTTAGTCTTGGTGATGTAAATCAACTGTCACTACTAGATGAGAAGGACAGAAATAGTCCTTGGAGTACCTGACAGGATGGAAAACAAGAGTAATTTGGGTTTTGGTGCAAGAGTTTTACAACTGCAGTATAGTAGGAGACAGAGAAGCAAGAGTGAGGATAGTCATTCTGGCAGTTGTTTCATTTAGAAGACTAACAGATGAGATATAAACAGTACTAAGTAAAAAATGTAAATGACAAACAGAAAAGTCTAAGGCAATTAATAAAAATTAAGCTGATGGAGTTGTAGAACTTATAAATCTCAGTACTTGCCAGCTCTTGTTTTATATGGAGCAGAGCACTCAGGGCAGCTTGAGTAAATAATTCAGAAAATGAAACAACAAAAATCAAACCCCGCCATTATCAGAGCAGAAACCCAAAAAAGACCAGGCTTTGGTGTCTCCTGTGCACCATTGTTCTGCATCCTTGCTACAGTCACTGGGCTATGTGAACTGATGGGCTGGAATACAGGCATCAGACAGACATGGACGAGATGAAGGAGGGTGAAGTGTAAATCGTTCTTCACACAACCCTCAGAATAAACGTTCTTTACTCTCAGCCATCATCAAAACTAAGTGTATTTTTAGAAGCATTTCCTGAAGATGCAGTGGAATTGCAGACTATATCTTAAGGGAGGGGCAAAGAGCACAAATCTTCACTAAGAGTATCTCAAAAATCTGTGTAGAAATCTTTAAGTTGGCCCGAATGTGCTCAGGATCAGGCCCTTGAGGAAAGACATCTCTGTCAGCATTTGTTAGCTGCTCCCAATTTTGGATCCTCACTGGCCTCCTTTCCTCCTTCACTTTGTAGGACTGCTTTTCATCCCACTCCTACTCTTCTTTGCAGCTGCCAGTTCATGTTTCTAATGTCAGCAGTTCTCAATCTTCTCAGATAACCCTATTGTTGTTTGTGCCTTGCTATGTGAGGGAAACAACCCATGCTTTCTGTTCCCTTGTAGAAAGTCACTGCTGCTCAAACTCCAGCAAACCTAGGCCAGCCCCTGCTCTGTGCCACCTCTACCCAAAGGCGGCACATCAGACTGCAAAAACTAGCAATGCCTCTGGTCTCAGGTGGGAAAATAGCCACGGTCAGTGTTAGAAGCATGGGTTCTTTATTCTCCGTCAAACTGGCCTTTATTTTTCCTTTCTGGTCTTAAAATTATACTTGTATTTTCTGATATATGTTGTCTCTGGGATCCACTGAGAAGTAATGCACAGATCTGCAATAAATTATGTACAGCTAGGTCAAAGTGTTTTAAAATTAGTTTATATCAACTCTGAAATAATAGTGATGTCAGTCATTGAAAAACTTAAGAGAAGTACTTTATACTAGTACTAAGCATTAGCAGTAATCACTAGTGTTAGGCCTCGTGGTTATCCTTGCAGATACTGCTAACTCCTCCATATCATACAAGAGAAAGAAAGATTCTTCCTCTAAACAGACTCACTACTTTACATGCTGTAAAATTGTCTTGTATTTGACTCAAAGAACTGACAAATAACCTTTGCATGCTGTTTCTTATTCCTCCATCTTTGCATGATGAAAGTTCCCCATCCAAATTTCATTTACCTCATGTCTATTTATTTTAAATGCCTGAAATGAAAACAAATTTCTTTGCAGCTTTCTTCTATACATAAAAAAATGTAGTTACCTACTTGTAAAAGAAGCAAAGATCCCCATCTAAAATAATAATAGGAAGAAGAAGAAGAAGAAGAAGAAGAAGAAGAAGAAGAAGAAGAAGAAGAAGAAGAAGAAGAAGAAGAAGAAGAAGAAGAAGAAGAAGCTAATTTATTGTGGAGGGTGGCACCGAGACTGAGACTCTGCCAATGGCACAGAGAATAGAAAAAATTGATTTCAGAATATTGAAAACCAAAGCCTTTACTTTCAAGCTACTCTTCCCTATAGTATTTTAGTGTATTTTAAGAAATGGTTAAGGATATTTAGCCTCATTCTCCTGTTTTGTAAGTGGAGTAAAGAAACATCTCCCCTAATTTATTTTTTATTTCTTCTAGCCTAGTCTAAAAGGTTTTAGCATTGTACCTTTCACAGGTGATCTGTAGCTTTTTAATGGGACTGAAATTCCTGAAGTGCTTACATGCAGAGCAGCAGGACCTGATTGCCTTCATTTCACAGCTTAGAAACAGACTTAAAGGGCAGTGATGCAGACGTCTCCACCAAAGCCAGGGCTCAGAAGGGATAGGTATAAGTGAGTACAAAACTGTTTGCTTTCCCTTGCTTTACTGTGGGATACTCACAAACATTTAATTAAAGCCATTGTATGCATGCTTAACTTGGAGATATCTGTAGTTCCTTGAAACCGTTACACAGGAGCACCAAAGAAAATACAAGGGAGTCACTAAAGGAAAATACAAATGAATTAGAAAAGCATAGCAACCAAAGAATACATTTCCCATAATACAACAGTCAAAGGTCATGAGATCACAGATGCTCAGTTGCTCATGCATATCATCTATTCTCTCCACTTGCATGCTTGCTCCAAGAGGGCAAAGATTTAATGAGGATGTGGCTAGCTTTAGCAGTTCTCACCCTTCCTCACACCCTACATCTCAAAGAGCATTGAAAGCCTCTTTGAAGTTGGAATAGACACACATTGAACTGTCCCAGTGCACACAGTGCACACATACAATCTGGGGTTTTCTCATCAGGTACAAAAATACAAGGTGACTGTTCTCTTCCGGCTGCCCTGGATGTGAACAAAGCTGGCGAATCAAAGACTTATTTAATTGAGGAGTGGAAAGAAGTTTCTCCATTGCATCTGTCTTTTCAACCTGCAGTAGCCCTTCTCAGTCTCACCGTTTCTATTAGTCGGTTCATTTTTCCCAGCTCCTTAAGAAGAAATCCTGTTCAGACAAAACAGCACACTATTTACAGGAAGCTTGGCAAGGTCAAAAAGTAACTGTAAAACCAATCCCTTTTTAAAACGCATACAGGATCTACTCTGATGTAGATACAATTGGGACTCAGCAATCTCTGATTTGCTATCTAGGCCTTGAAGGTGGTTTCAGAGTCAGATTTGTTAAACTTGGTGACATTGTAAGTGTTATCACTTGTCATTAGCAGAGCTACTCAGTTGCTCCAAGTCCCACTTAATCTATGCAGCTCATTACCCACAGCTTCTGATCTACTTAGTCACTTCCTGTCTTTATTTTAACCTTAGAGCCTCTTTTCTATGGTGGCCTGTGACTGCCATTTAATCTTAATCAAACTTCCTTGGACTTCCATTACTGTCAAGTACAGCTTCTCTCACCATAATGACCACCCTTCTGAGTGCAAGAAAACTGATTCACAGCCAACAGTCTGCCGCTTCTCTTATGCTCTATGTTCATCTTTGCTTTGTTTTTCTTCCTGTATGAGTCACTCCTTCCCTCTTTTCTGACGCATCGTGCTATGCTTTCTATTTCCCTTGATCTGTCAGTGGCTGAGATGCTGCCCTGCACACTTTTACTGGAGAGATCTGGTGAGTATTATAGTGTGTGCCCAGCTACCATATGCAGATTCAGAAAAAGCTGAAGAAGAAATTGAGTTGGCCACAGGCTGCTACAGAAAGTCAACTTGTTTAATATGCCCTTGCTTCTGACCAGAAATGATAACCTACTCTGTTCCTTTATGCCTTGCTTAAGAACTACTTCTGCAAAACACAGGTGTTTAGTCTGCACCTCCCCAGCCTAACATCTCCCCTGCTGCTTCAGGGCATTAGTTAACTGTAGAGATGCTGTAAGGTGGGTTCCAGCTTAAGAACTTTCCTAGTTCTCACTGGTTCATTCATGCTACAGTAACATGCCTTTGAAATAGACTTCTTCAGCCAGTTTCCTTCCACGACCAGAATCCAATTTAAAGATGTTAATCCTGTACCATGGTGACTTTTGTCTGACGGGGGCACTTCTGAGCGGATGACGTCTGTTGTTTTTCAAGATTCTTTCACTAACACAGAGAAGTTCAAAGATGTGGCCTGATGCACTTTGAATGTCAGATACAAAACATTTGATGGCCATGGCATGTCTGTGTAACACATAGGAGAGATTTGTTTAGTCTCCTCCCACATGTATTCTCTCTCCTGTCTTTTTTCAATATATCCAGTTCTGCTTTTCTCTCTTCCTCCTAATTCTGTGTTCATCAGCTTTTGGGTTTTGTTGTTATTAACGTATGGAGGTTATATGATCCATCACCGAGTGCAGCCTCGTTCTCTTAATAAGCAGAAAATACCATACATTTTGGAAGGAGGAATTAGGTACAGGCCGTTCTCATTAAGCCTCTCCTTCACCTTAGCTTAAATTTATTTTTTAACTGCAGCCACTATGCATTGCAAGTTGAAAACAACCATTTGAGCGCTTTCTAGCGAGGCTTTGAAAGGCCCTGATACTAGGCATGGAGGAGAGATAAGCAGCACATTGAAGCTGTGGTATCACTGTAGTATCAAGGGCAAGGAGTGAATGGAAACATACCCTCCTTCTGGCACTGCCTGGCTCAGGACGAAGGGAGAGGAACAAACAGAGCAGCTTTGGTTCACAGGCACGGCGGGAGCCAGCGGCCTCTCAGCTGATGACAGATTAGACTCAGGGCCTGGTTAGTGGGAAGACTGTGATTAGACCTCAGCAACATCTGTCTCTAGCAGTAAAAGAATCACTGCTGCAGGCTGCTATTTTGTCAGCAAACTGTAATTATACCAGGAACCTCATTCCTGCTGTTTTTCTCAACAACTTAAGTGGGGGGAAAAAATGTGAGTGAGAGTGGAGGGAAGCAGAAACTGTGAAAGGAGCAGGAAAGAGACACCTGTTTATTTTTGTTCAGCTCATTCCAATTATTTTCTCTCAGTTTCTTAGATGTATGAATCACAGTATGAATCACAGACTGGTTTTTCCCAAAGGTCAGTGCCAAGGTTTAGCTCTCTGAAGCTGTCCTGTCATCCACCTGAAGCTGATAGCACACATCCTCTCTGTGCACTTATGCCCTATGGCATTTTAGAGGAGTGGGGTGGTGCCTGCAGAAGGTGTCACACCAACCTCTCCCTGGCAGTGCCCCCTCTCTCCTTCCATGAGAGTGGCAGTATGGAGTGCCAAACTCTGATCACAACTGTTCTCAGGACATTCCCAGGAAGGTATGGTCTGGGCAGAAGTGTGGAGTATTGGAGATTGCTCAGGGTGAATTTGAGTCTTACTCCCAAAGGCTCTGTCTAGGATTTAGGAATTTGAACTTCAAAAATGTTAGGTTGTATATAGTAACTTTCTGTTTTAAAAGATATAGAAAAGGCAACATAAGTTTGAACTTGCAATAAGACCTGGTAAGTTTGGCCAAAATAACAACGTCAAAAAAGATCAGGATTTCTTTGCAAGATTTCTCTGCCAGAAAAAACTTTTTGGTTTTGCAGTTGTAACTACGTAGAAGCCAGTTTGCCATTAGTGTTTTCTCTGCTCAGAATATAAGAAATAGATTTTAATTCTAGGAGAGGAGGAGAAATATACCTAAGAGCAGAGTTTGCCAACATAGCTTTACCATCCAATACTTAAAATGTGGACAAGGTCAAAATGATCAAAATAAACCATGTACTTCTTTCTTAACTTTCCTCAGATCATTAATGTGACTGTTTAGTATACTTTGAAGGCAAGAGTGTCTTGTCTGTGCTAAATAATTTTATATCGACACCATACTCGTCTAGAAGAAAGCAGAATTGTTCCTTACCGGCACGTCTGCCCTCCATCCCACAGCACATCTGGCACCACAGCCAGGGATGAGAGTGTGGCAGCAGGAACTCGACCCTTGGGTCTGAAAGCCCAGGGAGGCTGCCTGTTGGCAAGCATAATTCTGTCTCCAGAGCCAAGTCTCTGCAGATACTGGTGGGAAAGACACACATCTGGAGTTGTCCAGAATTGGCACAAATTGCTGTGGACAAAGAGGAGAGAAAAGAAGTGTTAGAAGGAAAGTGGAAAGAATACCTCTTGCACATTTCACTTTCTTTTCCATCTACTTGTGTGATGTTGCTGTGAGCTATTAAACAGCTGCAGTACTCTGTCCCAGAAGGGAATGTGTTTCAGAGATGGAGAATGATCTCTACAGCTTAGCACTTTGGGAGTCCCCTTGAATAGAATGGGCAATAGGAGTAATGTTTCTTGGATTAACTATTATGCTAAATACACTTGGGAATTCAACATTTGTGGTAGTAACCAAGATGTTGTTCTGGCTCCCCTGAAGCCCCTGGCAGGCAGTGGGTACTGCTGGGTGCTTACGATTCATCCTTGTCAAAGTCAGTGAGTCCCCTTTTGTCTTTCACCTTCCAAGCAGAACTCCCAGCTCTCCTGAGCTGGTTCCAAAATTCAAGGAGAGCAGATTACTCAAGCAAAGGTGTTTGCAGACTTTGAGACTTCGCAGCTTGGGGACATAAGGGTAGCGAGGGAAGACTAGGAGAAAGCAGAGTAGGTGTACAGTGACTGCCAAGGCCTGTGCAGAAGAGCACTTTTTTTGCATCCATTCAGACTGCTCAGCAATTTCCTGCATTTTTCCTGCAATCAGCATGCTCCACCTGCTTTTACTTAACCATTTCCTGTTTATGACTTCCCAAAACTTTCTGGTGAAATCACTAATCTGCCACAAGATCAGTCTTTATATAGTCCCTTTTGGGCAAGATTCACTCACTTTTTTCCTCTCTCTTCAGTACACAGACCTTTCAGACTAAGGAGCTGTGTGCTGTGTGTACATGTCTGCATGCATGTGCATGTGCATGCAGTCAATAACTGTGTCAGGAAATTATGTGCTTCCTCATTAGTTCTTTCTCTCAATTTTTTAGTTCTAATGCTTGCTGGTTTTTGCAAATTTTAACAAAGAAACAAGCAGTAGCACTGAAGGCTGGTGCCCCTTTCTGTAGAGCAGAGGGCTCCAGATATTTAGAGGAAGTGTTCTTCCCATTACTTTCAAGCATCTAGGAGCTCTTCCACAAATGAAGAATTTGTTCTCTGGATAGCTTGCCCAAGCCTCAAATTATTTTCTAGCTTTGAAAACAGTGAGGCAATTTCTTCTAGTCTGCTGTTCAGAGTTTCAGATGCAAAAGGCAAAGTGTGAGGAGCAGGAAGGATCAACCAAAGAAAAATAAATCTCTTCCTTACAGTGTAGATGGCTCCCACAAGTCCCCATCAGACACTTAGTCACATGTCCTGTAGGAATCACTGGAAAAGCCTGCACACTTCAAGTCTGCTCTCCTTAGCCATCCTGTAGATAACACTACAGCTGCCACTAAAATAAAATTTATTTGTCACTGCTTTTTCTGTTTGTTTACTTTTTTATTTCTCTTCTGGAGCAGTGAAAATAGATTCTTAAGAGTCCTCTCCGATTCTCATGCTCTTGCACAGTGCTGCAATGTTTGGGTTGTGGTGAACACTACAGGGGAATGTTCCCTTCTTAAAATAAATCATGGAAACATTTCTGTTGGAATCAGGGCTTGTACAAGTTTATTTTTGTTTAATAAGAAGAATGTTGGGCCAACTTTGGCCTGACACCATATCCCTTTAAAGGGAACAGGCTTCTGATGTATGTCAGTATATATATATTGATGTGTGTGTGTATATATATATATATATATTTACACACACACCAGTATACATACCAGTTACACTGGTATAACTGAGCACTGAAATAATCCTATAAGAACACTGGATGTGCTGGTCCTTTCAGCAGACAGATCTGCAAATTCCTCAGCTATCTCTACTGCATGTTAATGTACATCAGGATGCTTACTCTGCTGACTTAGGCGGAGAAGGGGTAGGTCTGTAAGCACGCACTGGCACCGCTGCTGAGCTGTTTCACCCTTTGGTAATGAGCTTGATGGACTCACACTCTCAGGTGTTTCTGAATATTTTTTAACAAAAACACTAAATCCACACTCCCCGTTTTTAACTGTAACATCGACATGCACAGGTAGCACTTCTGTATGGGCTAGGAGGTATATAGTCTGGGCATCACTGATGTCCAGGCAGCTATCTGCTGTTGGCATAGCACAGCACCAGTGGGATCGGAGTTTGCTGAAGTATCCTTCAAGCTGTCTGTGAGCAGCTTTTGAACTTTCATCAGGAAAAGGAAGCAGTTGTTTTCTACACAGAAGTGTCTTTCAGATTGGCCCAAGTATGTAAAATGATTACTTTGGTTCCCATCCAGCCCAATTCATTCAATATTTTTTGTCAGGGTACTTGTCATCAGTGGCATTTGCCCAGGGTGAGTCATACCTACCCAGGCAATGATCTGAGAGAGCCCTCAAATCTTTCTCATTTTCATTTTACAGGGTACAGCCCTGGTAAATTCACGACTGTATTGGACCACACAACACTTTATAGAGCAGCTCCTTTTCTTCTAACCAGATTTCAGCCTAAGAGAAAACTACTTCCAAAAAGATTCTCTGGTTCAGTGCCTGTCTTTGTTTTACGAATGTTTTTCACCACATTGCTTTCTGGTTACACTGCAAATTTAGGTGCATTCAAGGTATTTTTGCTTCCCCCCTCCACCCCAAAAATGAAGGAAAGCTGAACTGTATGAAAATATAGTGAGAACTGAGACCCTCAAGGAAAATGACAAGAGGTGTAGAGGACCTTGCAAGACTCTTTCCAGGAAATGGGTGGAAGGTTCATCACATGAGTCACTGAAACATTAGATGATGAAATTCTTGAGGAATAAACTGTCAGGAATATGATACTGGTCAGGACAGTGCGGGGGGGAGAAGAAAACTTTTTAAATAGCTGTTGTTTGGGTTTCTGTCCGTGATTCGTTCCCGAGGAAATTGCTGCATCTCTGGTCAGGAACAGGGCAGCATGCAGGCAGTGCCAGCCCTCCTCTGCAGAAGCAGCAGGCAAAAAGCGTACTGGGGTGCACAGCCCTGCTGCTCCAGGCACAGTGCTCCTGCCTGTGATGGGGGCTGAGAGGGGATCAGGAGCACTCCAGTCCTGCCCAAATGAATAGAGTAAGACAGGATCACTAATGCTCATACACCAACTGAATCAATTAACATCATATTTTTGTATACTAGCAGGTATGAAACCAAGAGGAAATGAAGGTTTTAAAACTCTAATTCTAGCTTCTTTCAAAAAGTTTTCTTGTTCTACCTGCTCCAACCAGTTAAGCAAGTTCTATCAATAAAACTGGGCCAAAGCCCTGAATTTGGGTTTCAGAGAAGGTCTTAAGATTTTAAGCTAGTAACAACAGAAGCAGACACCCTCCACAGCTACCTCCAGAGGATCTGAACCAGCATTAGCAGCAGTGGGAAATGTTTGCAGTAGTATCGTGTGTGAAGAAACCCCAGTGTTCCAACATGCCACTGCCAGTTCCCATTTTGAGAAGTTTGACCCAAGCATTTAACATTTCAGCATCAGTTCTGTGTCTCATAATGCCGTTTACGTAATGATTGCTCATTTGGTTCCCATTAAAATCATGGTATTTCTTTTGCAAACCACTGCTTGTAAAAATCTAGCCACCCAGTTTCTCTTTAGATTGTAATACAGGAAATAAATAGTAGGATGCACACTGTAATTCTCAGAGAATGGAGATCCTTTTTTTCCCTGTTGGACATATAAAGTTCAGACATCAGAAGTATGAAAGTGAAAGATCTGTTAAGGATTGGTGAATCCATCTCCTGCAAAAACACAGTGTAGCTACTCCCTGCCAGATGTTCCTCAGGCAGTATATTGATAAAAAGAGAGTCTACAGGTCTCCATAGTCAAAGCATCAAGAAACCTCTTAAAACTGGAGAAGTGGTAGGTGAAGTTCTCTCAGGCCATCCCAGTGCTGCTATACTTTGAGGCAGTGCAGAATGACTCCTTGTATTATAAATACCAGCACTTTGAAGAATTCAGTTTCAAATGTCTCAAACAATGGGGGTTTCACCGCTTCCTGTGGGAGCCTGCTCTGCAGCCTAACTCATTTTACCATCTGGAGCATTTTCTTGAATGTCTGCTCACTTTAAACTTTCTTTTAATTGTGTACCCACTATTTCTTCTTAAAGGTAACTTATCCAAAGTTTCTGTGTGAAATTCACACAATGTCATGCTTTTTTTATTTTTTATGAGGATCAAGAAAACTCTGAAAAACTGATGGCTTCTTCTCTTTGCTTTTTCTTCCTCAGAAATAATAATAAGTATTACTGCTTTTCTAGATATTCATCTCAACGATTTATAAGGAAGGTCAGCATTGTTATACTCTTTTTACAGAAGGGAAAAACTGAAGTTCAGGGCAAGAAACAACTTGCCCAAGATCATTCAATGAGCCTATGGCAAGGCTTGGATTTTTAAGCAGGTCTCCACAGTACTGCCCTACTTTTTTTTTTTTTTTTTTTTTTTTTTTTTTTTTTTTTTTTTTTTTTTGTGTTGATTTTTTTTCTTTTTTTTTTTTTTGGCCCAGTTTCATTCCCTTTGGCTTTGTTGGAGTACCTAGGAAGGACAAACTTTCCATGAACTTTATTCAGAATTGTAATATTGTAACTGAAAGGTCAGCTTGTTGAATATTTAACAGTTGCTATCTTTCCAGTGTGTTAGTCAAGCATCCTAATTAAGTAGTGATAAATAAAACTAACAAAGCATTTTAACAGACTGATTCAGTCCCTAGGGCCTCCGCGCTGAATTTCCTTCAGCTAGCCTGTGTTTTCCAAGTTGCAGATTGTCCAGCTTGAACACAGTATATATCAAGCACACTTTTATCAGTGCACTGCAGGGAGATTTCCTTCCTTCTCATTGCCACCATGCTTACTTCACATGTTGTATTTCCCTTAGCTGTGTGTTTTGGTAAGAGCATTTCTCAGAATCTGGATAGTTGCTGAATTATAAATCTTCCAATTTGGAATAATAACACCACAATGTGTACAGCATGATATACTGGCTAGGGAGCCGAGCCCTGAGCAGGCTTACCTGGGTATCAGAAGCAGTCTGAGGCCTTAGCAGCACAGAACTCTCCTTGAGTTTCTAGCAGACAGGTGTTTCTCCTACCTGCCTGTCCAGCCTGTCATTTCAGTGACTACCTTTAGTGGGACTGGATACGCCTAAGCACATGGTAAGATGAGTGTTGTTCCTCACCTCCACGTGGACAGGTGAAGGCAGCCCCATCTGTGTGCTGACAGTCTGGTCTGCAGGGATGAGTCTGTAACTGCCTCACACTGATCAGAGACTAAAACTGACAGAGCCCATCACATGCCAGGCGCAGCACTCTGTATGGATTGAGAAATGAGAAATTAGTGCTGTGGGTAGGCCAGAGTTATATCTGAGGGGGTAGCACACAGATCTTCTTGGCTTCCAACCATTTTCAAAGTATGGCAGTAAGTAAAGTCCTTACCCTCTGAGTTATTCCCATACTGCTCTATCAGGACTCCTTCATTCCAAGTATCATTGAACCAGCATCTGAGGATTTACCAAAAGCTACAGGGCTGCTTTTAGGTCACTAAGCACATTTTCTTTACTTTCAAACTGAGTTTGAGAAATTACCAGTGGTGTCAATCTTATGTCTCCTGGCTATGTGAATAGAGGAAGATAAGAAGCAACAGTAGATTACATAAAGCAGGGAAATCCCCCTCAAACTTCTTCCAGACTACCTGGAACTGAAGCTGATTTGCACACATACAGTATAAAAAACTTTGCAATGGCTTCTAGCCCATGAAAGGGTTATATATGTTCGTCTGTAATCCTTGAGGCCAGTTCCACCAGTTGAATCACTCAGAGAAGATAAAAAGATTGAATCAGAGCTTATATAGAAATCTAAGCAGTTTTATGTAGCATCAGCCTACTTCACATGAGGATACAACTGGATAATGTTATTCCACACAAAATCATTGGGAACTGTTCAGTACCTGTTAGTGACTAGTAGTTAATCTAGCAAAACAGTGCAGAAACCCCCCCCCCCAATCTATGTTATGCTTTTAAATTTGTGAGAATGGATGGGTAGTAGTATCATACTTCCACTAGAAGTGCAACTAAACTTCCTATACAAACCCTGTTTGGTGGAAAATGGACCTTAGTGTAAACCAGAAAAAAAAGCTATAGTATTCTTGCTGTTGAAAACTATGGTCAGCTGCTTTACAAAATCTGAGACTGGGAATTCCTGGGTGATGCTGTTCAAAAAACAGGGGTCTTAAGCAGACTTCCAGAATTCCTGTGATTTTTTTTAAACATGATGGTTTAACAGAACAAACAAGTGAGCAGAGGAGGAGGAAGACTGAGACACATATTCCTTTGACAACCTATGTAATAAGCCTTGTGTTTCTTTTACAATATCACCTCTGTTAATATTAATAACATCGTGACCTGTTGCCGTGAAATACCCTGCCTTTCACTCTCCTCCTTTCAGCTTTATTGACTTTCTTCAGAGCTTTGCTACAGAACAATAGGAATCAGCTCAGGTATGAACTGGCTGTTCTGCAGAGTCCTTCAGGCACCCGAGGCTCTGTGTGCTATGATGGAGTTTGTCTCAATGGGTCATCATGGAAAAGAAGTGCATATTTGAATAGGCCTGGGATGCCTTGCAATGCAGTTAATGGCAGCAAACATGAGGACATGACATGATTCTACTGATGATTAGTAGCTTAGATATTTTGGTCCTGATAACTCTGTGTGTTTCTTCAGTTTGTGTTCTTTCCATCAGCTTGCAGGTTGATCAGGAAGGCTTTCACTTTGGTTTTTATTATTTCCTCTCACAAACAGCAGTCCATTTATTACAGATAGTGTCTAATCACAGTAATATAATATCTTGTATTCACATAGAGAGCTTCATCCCAAAGCACTTTATGGCCTGACATGGACATGGGACTAAGATTAGAAGAGGAGCAGCTCATACTGGTTGGGAAGCAGGCTCTGGTTTCAGCCTAGGTATTAATAAAGCATATGGAGCATATTTCCTCTGAATCCAAAGATTAGTTGGAAAATATATTGGTATAAGCTGTGCACTGTTTAACTCTAGAAAATGTATTCTAACTGTAAATATTGGGGTTGAGGTGTCTGTCTTTATTGTGTGTTTCAGATGGAAAGGATCAAACAAATTTAATTTGGGAAGGAACCAATCCTGCTCTGCAGCCCATACGAGTGAGGAACACTGCCTTGAAAGATACTTTACTTGGTGCTACTTTACTTAGCACTGCTGGAGAGACTTCAAGCAATACATCCAATCTATAGGAAGGACTAATGGAAACTCCCCACAGAAAGAACAAATTATGACATTGTTTTTCAAAAATCTGCTGTAGCATTCTTCTTCTTTTGTCTCTTTGAAGACTAACTTTAAAACCAAATACTGTTCTGTGTATGTATGGGGCTGCACTTTACTCTGAACTTATGAAAAAACTGTATTTTGTTCAAGTTAATTTAAGTGACTTAATAATAAAAGCCTCTGAACAACACACATGCTACTGAAGAAGCATAGGCCACACATCCCTTCCTAATTCGTCTCATCAATTTGGAGAAACCAACAGTTAAGCACGAGTGGCCACAGCTCATAACATAGTGAAATGTACACTTCTTTTTTTTAAGAGAATGATAAACCCACTCATTGGCTTGATTAAGAAACAATAGCACAGAGAGCACTTATTCCTGTAACTCACTTGAAAAATCATCTGAGATGATGAAAGAGTTGCTAATTGCTGGGCTCTGACAGTTCAGAATGGAAGGAGAACAGGTAGCAGTCTGAACGGTAGGAAGACCACTGTGTATTACAGCTGGTTACCTTCCTCTGTCTTCAAAGTGCTTTCAAAGTATTCACAACATGACTGCAAACCACAGAACTATTTACTCACTTTAGAGACTTAGAGAAAGTATGACTTGCTCAAGGCTTTTAAAGGCATCACTGGCTGTATTGTGATCAGGATCAGGCTGTTCCCGGCTCTCAAGCCTAAGGAAAAGCCATGGGTTCAGTTATTGCCAACTGCCAATGCACAAGCGCCATTGGCCCCAGAGGTTGGTTGTGGCCTCTCCTGTCACAGGGAAAGCCTCCCTGAGCAACCACTTGAAATGCAGAGTAAACTGTACAGAATGAAATAATACCTGTGCTTCTGTACAGTTACATGGATTATATCAATAGTTACTGGCCATCCCCCCCACCAGGATGTCTGTTGAGTTCACTTAGTCCATGATTGTGAGTTCTATTCATCCTAGATGTCTTCCAGGTCAGAAAGTGTGCTGTTGGCTGCACCAGGAGCCACTCACAAATGGTGTTATATGAAGCAGTCTGTCCTCACTGTCCATGGTAGTTATGACATACAGTAGCAGTGTCATTCAGCAACCAGTTACTTATGCAATAAACATTACAGACTGTTCTCACCCAAAAATCAAATTCCCTTGAGATACACATTGTGTTTCCCTTTTCCTCCGTATTACCCACCAAGTGCACCCAGGTCCTCGACCAAAAACAATCCCACAGAATGGTTTTGTCTTTGCTTGAGGCAGGACTAATCCCAAGTGTCTAATCTAACATACTTCTCATATGCACCACAGGGACTTTATCCCCTTCTATGGTACATAGAGGTTCTGATTGGGCAGGGCCAGCTCAGTTGGTAGAGCCTCAGGTGTTAACTAACCAGGTGGCTTTTGTTAAATCCCAATGTTTGAAGGTCCCATTGCTTTCAATGTGGTTTTTAACAGTCCATTGTACCATTCAGCTTTCCCAGAGGCTGGTGCACAATAGGGAATGTGATATACCCACTCAACACCATGCTCTCTGGCACAACATGCTTGCAAACCACAGAACTACTTCCTCACCTTACAGGCTTTTGCTGTTTGCTAGGCAGTCTTTGAGCAATGAGAGAGTTCCTGGAGAGCACATGGCCCCTGTTAAAAAGTACTGCACACCCTTACTGTGGCACTGTAAGACCCATGGAACCTCATGTTGCATCACCCAACCACCAAGCAGGATGGCATGAAGACAGCATATCTGCAGCTATCTACTTACACACCTGCTCATGCAGCTTTGGGCTCTCCTTTAACAAGGAAGTTTCCATCACAAGGAAGCTACTCCATTTCAGTAGGCTACTTTTAAAAGCTAATACATTTCACCTTGGGCAAGAGCAATTTCCCAGCTTCAGTGTCACCAGTTTGGGGTTTTGAAGAAACCTTTGTAACATGTAATTTTAATTTTGTTTTAACTAAGATTTAGATTTTCCTGACAGTGTTGCACTACTGGCCACTCAAACCCCGCTGAACTTGCTCGTAGCCATTTTATCTGGGTATCTTGTAAATATTTGGTAGAACACTCAGACAGAGAAGTGTTTTCACTCTTACAGTCACATGCCTGGTTCCAGGACCTTTCAGAAGCACAAAAGACTGAAAGCAGGGAAAATTCCACTGAGATGCATTAAAGTCTCCAGGGAGCAACTGCACTCTGTTTAGACTGAAATTGCTCATTGCTGACTCTCCCTATTTTAAAAAAACATGAAAGGATAGAGGGGGAAAGCTGGTGGGTTTCATTGTTATAAACAACAAAATGTAAGCACTGTTTTCACTCATTTCTCTTATGTTGCAGGACCATTGGCAGTTGGAGAGGGAGATAAGCTTTTTAATGCTCTCTGCACTACCAGGGAAATTTCCATCCAAGTTCTAAAATGTTTTACAAACATTAATGAATTCAAGTTTAATCCCCTTCTCATCCCTGTGAAGCAAGTACAGTTTAAAGACAGGGCTAATGAGACTAAAATAGTTGTGCCTTGCTGAAGTCACATGGGCAGTGTGGTAAGAGGACTTGGGTCTTTGAGTCCCAGCTTTCTAGCTTATACCACAGCCAACACACATTCCCTCCCTTTTCCAGGCTTGCTGTACTTCCCCTTCTGGGATATGATGAAAACATGCTGCCATCATACCTTGAGACAACCTTGATTTTTCCCCCTTGAAACAGAGAGATTGCTCACAACTGCTGTCCCATGGAATTAAGATGTTGAAAAGATCAGAGAGGGATGTGAGGTGGGGGAAAAACAATCAAGTCACTGCTCTGTCTGCCTTGGGCATGTTCTCCTCCGCTGCTGCCAGTGAAGTTGGTGTTCCGTCAGGAGCACCCTCAAACATTTTTGTATGTGTTTCCATATATTATTCAGGCAGGTCTGTGGTAAAAATGCCATTATCAAAGAGAGAACTTGACTGACGAGAAAATTGGACAGATGAGCCAATAAGTCACTCCTGTATTGATTATATGTAATTTCATTATGCTTCCGTATGTGACCTGCATTTCTTACTGCTTGTTATTATCTTTGTGCTTGTAACTACTGCTCCAGCCATCTCTTTCACTTCTTCAGAAAAGAGGGCTAATCCATCAGCTAGTTCCTCTCCAGTGGTATGAGAGGTTTTTACCGGGGGGATTAATGGTCAGTTGCCAACAGGACTGAGCCAAAAACAATGTGCATATGAGTCACAAAGTGGAAGAGAAGGAAATAAATTTATGGATTCATAGTTTTTGAATTATTTCTTTTCCCTAGCTTCCTTAGTCCACACTGATCAATAGCCAGACATGCAAAAGCTGGATATATGTAAGCAGAACTGAAAGCTTCTCCCACTGAGCAAACAAACCTGAAGTCAGTCAGCCCGCAAAAACAGATCAGTGTGTACCAGCTATTCCAGCTCTTGTAGGTGAGAGAAGCTGGGAGAAAAATCAGATCACAGTGCAGCAGCCTCCTCCTGTCTCTCCTGTGACCCTATGGTGTACCCCAGCACTAGAGCCTTTGGCCTTTTCACAGTGTTACCTTCTGTGACAAGGCCCCAGAACTGGTCCTTGGTTATGCTGCTTCTGTGACACCCATCCCTGCAGAGGATCTGGACTCACTGCAAATGCTGTGCACAGCGCTCATTTCATTCCTTGCTGAAAGGGAGCCAGGCCTGAGGTGGAACATGGCAAGCACTTCACCGCACCTGGCAACTCCACACAGCTGCTGAAAACAAGCGAGGAAGAAAGCAGTGTACAAATGCAGGGGAATTTTCACATAGGCAGGATGTAATTAGCAGAGCTGGAATTTGGCCAGGACACTGGGGTTAAAACACTGGCTTGCAGGTAACACAGTGGGATCTTTCATAATTCAAATGTTCAGGATCTCCCATTTCCATTTTACCTGGAAGATGTCAGAAGACAGTTCCCTATTTAATGTCTCTGGGCAGCTCTCGAACATCTGACACAAAGGAAGAAGTGTCTAAATGGTGCTGCACCTGCAGCGCTTCTCCGCCAGCAACTGCCCACTGTGAAGAGCAGCTGAAAGGATCACATCCTGACAGGACTGTGGCTGCATCGCTGTAAAACACACCTCAGCTGCCTCCATGCCTTGGGTTTCACTTCACCCCTAACTCTCATTACTCAGTTTTCAGGCTCCAAATCCCTTACAAACAGAAAGAGAAGATGATAAAATTCGGGCAGCCCCTCGCACATAAAACACAGAAGAGAGAATATTAATAAGAGCAGCATTAGGTGCTGCTTCAACCTTATTCTCTGCCACTTGAAATAGTACCAGATAGCAACTGGACAACAGAGATTTAGGGGAAGCACTTCCCCCCAGAGCAGATGAGTGAGCTTTTCCAACTGGCCTTGCTGGTAATAGAACGTTAAGAGCTTGTGCTGCCTCCTTCCTTCCAGCAGGGAAATCACGTTCAAGGCAGCAAAACATTTTTTCTCCTTCATGATCTCACTTTCTGTATAAGCAATCTTTGTGTTTACTATGAGGATGTTGTCCCAAAGGTCGGGGAAGTCATTCATGAACCTCACATGTGCAAAATCTACACAGTGTTTCTTCCATGATGTGGCCCACAGTCTCAAATAGAAATAATTGCAAACCTTTAGCCCCTCATCAGTCAGATCTACAGACTTTGCAGTCAAAGAGCTGACTTCTTCCATGTGATACAGTGCACGCAAGCAAAACAAGAAGTGTTCCTGCCATCCAAAAAAACTATAATCTCTGCATCAGTAAGTCATAAGAAAGGGCCCCCTCCTACACCTCTGAGGACTCCCCATAGCAGCTTTTCATTTATTTAAGGGGGGGTTTGTATGCCCAGGGTGCCATGCAAGTCCCCCTCTTTGGCAAGTGTTGCTTAATACAATCAACAGCCAAACTTGATGAGAGCAAAACTTAACTCCAATGACAAAGTGAACTGGGGAGAGTAAAGTATGGGCAGCTGCAGTCAACAGGAAATCCAGCACTAATAAATAAAATGTCTTATAGCCAGAAAGAGGAAATAAACAGCAGCAGCACAAATTGAGAGGACAGAAGAGAGGAACACAGCATAACTGTGGCATGGGAATCATTGCATTACAGTGAGCTTATTTTTACAGAATGTTGTCCCAGTTTATTATGTGTTCAGACTGCAAAAAAAGCGGGGGAGTTGGGGGACTGTTCAAAGAGAGGGTCTCTATCAGAAGTTGTCAACAACCACTGTAATTAAGGAAGCAGCCAGAGCACACACAACTGGAGCTGCTGCCAAGCTGAAATGAAAGCATTTTTTGTTTGCAGCCATAGCCCTGAAGGATAATAAAAGGTGGTTCTACCCTGCCAAGTGAGGAGCTGCAGGGTCACCGTTTCTAGATGGCCCTGCTCCCATCTTTCCAAGATTACACATCATGGGGAGGCAGCAAGTTACACTTCCTAAGTGCACTTTTAAAGGCCATGCCTGCACACTCCATCTGAACTGCAGCCACCTGGGGAGGCTAGCCATGGGACAGATGAGTCCCAAACCACCATGGTAACGGTGGATGTGGAACCACCTGAGCTCTGCCTCTAGCCGACAGGCTGTCCTGGCACTGCTTGGTTCAGAGCGCTGAAGCAGCAATCCTGAATTTTCCCCCCCTTGCACTCATCTGTGGCTTGTGCCACAGCCCCACAGCATTGCCACCACCAGTGGGAGCTGCCACATTCAGAAGAGCTGCACCCCGCTTTCCTGCTGAAGGCGGCTGCATTTAGGAGGCTCCCTGATATCTTGGCAAGGACCTTTGTTCATGGCACACCAAAACTGTGCTCTTCTTGCTGCTGGCAGCATAGTGGCCTGTGCCCATGTGGCAGCAGGTGCTTTGGAGCAGCAGGTGGGTTGGCAGAGCCGAGAAGGTGGCCACAGACCTTCTCAGGCCATAGGACAGTATTGTGATGCTTTACATTGGTGGCTGTAGAAACGTGTGCAGGTTCAGCGAAGGGAAAGAAGTCATTCAGAAGTTGCATGCATATTTCTGAATTCATTCATTGAATGACGTTTGCCTTTCATCCTCCCCCTTGAGCCTTGTGTGCATTGCTGGCATTCTCTCCCAATCCCATATAATAATTCCCAGGACTCCACAAGCCACTGCCTGCCAATGGAGCCCACAGTCACTGAATCGCCAGCCTGGTCACATGAAAAGTTACACGCAAAGGTTTAACTCTTTCTCCTGACCCCAGCCCCTGTTCCTGCGAATCCCCTGCAGTGTTTTCCTAATCAGGTGCCAGGGAAGCTTTGCACCAGGCAGAGTGCTAAGAAGGGGACTATTTAGCTGCAGTATTTCCAGAGTCTTTGAGCTCCCTCCTAAGCTGTAAACAAAAGCAGTGGAGCCAGGCTAATGTCTGACAAGGCTGCCATTTAAACCTGAAGCAAAAAAAGAACTTTCCAACCAAAGGCATATTGGGGTTGCCTCGCTTTCTCTAGCCCAGCTTCCATACTAATGGTGAATTGCTTCAGCAGGATATGGAAATCACTTCCCAACGCCCCATATACAGGGTACACAGCTACAGTACAGTATAATTTTAACCTTCACTAGACATTGACAATATGTCTGTTACTAGGAAGTAAAAAAAAAAAAAAATACAGTCCTTTCCCTAAAGCCTTCCATTACCAAATTCTAGATGATAGTGCAAGTATTTACTACATCACACAAACTGTGAAAGGGATGACATGTTTTCTTTCACGTCCCTCCTACCTCTGAGACATCAGAGAAAACACATGCTTTTGGAGAATCTCAAATGGAAATGATCTTTTATTAACTGTAGATGAAAAACAGAAATATTCAAGGGCTGGTTCTGATATATCGGCAGTTACAGTTGTTTCCTTGCTATCGCTGTTACGTGAGGGAATGCAGGTACCTCCTGCAGAAAGAGTTCTTGTTCTCCACATGATGTTTTCACATAGGATTTCACACATGATGGTGTATGATTCATAACTTGCAGCTCAGCTTTGGGAAGCATGGGAATTGTGTCTGGTGGTCAGGGTTCAGTGTTCATTTCATCTGGGTTTCATACGGCCCACAGAAAGACAAGCCAATTGCACCTTTAGGCCAAACAGTTGGATAATCAAATTGAGTGTTTGCTTTCAGTCTTAGTTCTTTTTTTTTTCTTTTTTTTTTGACAGGTGAGGGGTCCAGCTGGTTATGAACTCCAATCTATACGTACATTTTTATGGGTTTAAGTGAAAAGACCATGGCAAAGTTTTAAGTTGCTGTCTATTTGTACTGGTCTGACTTAAGCTCCATCATTACCATCATAACTTTCGAAAACAAATAAAAAAGCCCCCAAATCAACATATTTTTCAAATTCTCTGCTTTTCTCAAGCATGCAAAAGTGTAAACCTGTTCTGCGTGACTGACTGGCTGCTTGATTATTGTTTTGCATTATGTTACATTCTTTAATTCTTAACTGTAAGCTACCAAAATCATAAAATCTGAGTTCTAATCTCAATTGCACTCAAATGTAACTACTGAAAAATGACTTCTCTAGCTCTTTAGTATGTATATCATTTAACAAGCTTTGCTTAAATTGTATATTCCCAACTCAGTACAAACAGGAATTGAGAAATCCTGCTTCTCTCAGATGAGAGCGTACCTGAATAATACAGGAGTTACTTTTCTCACTGAAAAGCATTAGCAAAATAGGCGCATAAATACTGGGGTTTAATCAGCCAGTGCTGTCTGTTTACTTAAAGTAAAAACTTATTTAAACCTTCAGGAGAGATTCAAGCTACCATTGAGAATGGAGACAGAACTGAGCACCCAAATGGTAATATGTGTGTAGAAACAAATACACGTCCGTGATGTCTGTGCCTGTGATCAGGTGCCATTTGCCCACCCTGCCACATGACAGCCAGGAGACCAGTGAAGAGGATTTTCCATTTTTGGAAAGTGCAGTGAAATGGTGCAAACTGATCTCCAAATTGTCTTTCTTTCTATAAAGTATTGTCTTCAAAATACTGCTTGGCATTCATTCCATCAACTATTTTGACAATTTGAACAAATAAGTAGGAAATGGTTTTGATTTTTGGCCCCAGTGAGCCATCTGTGAAGAAGAATAAGTAGTGCTGCGTGTCTCAAATACTCTTCTTTGCCAGAAACACGTGGTGTGTTTGCCAGGCTGTGGAAAGGGTTATCATTGCCAGTCCACCAATTCACCCGCCTCTCTCCACATACCATCCCAAACCCTGCATCAGTCTGGGCTGACAGGGAGGATTCCTCTGAGTTACTATACTGTTACCTGTTTTGGGGGAGAGGGTGCATGTGTACATAACACGTTACTCTGTGCATGTTTCTGAGAAGTGTTGTATTTGCAGTCACTTTACAGTGGCACAAAAGAGCAGCAACAAGCCAGGGCAGTGCATACACAGGCACCTGAGAGGCAAACCTGCATACCTCTCTGCCATGCTCTGCAGGGCCGGGCCCATTGGTGCTAGTGTGCTGCCACAACATACCTTCGGAGAAGCCCTGGGCCAGGGCACCACTTGGCCTGGGGAGATGCCAGAAGAGCTTTTGTCTGTGCTTTCACTGTGGGTTTAAGTAGTTCGATTAGCATTTGGGTCAGAGCACATGGAGCAGCCCCGGCTGGGGTAGGAGAAGTCCCACTGTGAGGCCATACTTGAACGTGGCCACTTTACTGCACCACCCTGGGTACAAAGCCTACTTGTGTGGGGCGTGTCCCGTCGTGTGTCACGCTTTGGTTGTCAGTAGCGTTTACGAGTTGCTGGGGGGTGACACAATAACCTCTTTATGCTTAAAAGAATAGTGGGGGGAATCACGGGAGACCATTGGAAACTCAGCAGTAAAGAAGTGGTTTGGCTTTTGTCTGTCCCTCAAGGTAAGGTGCCCAGGCAGTCACTGAGATGCCTCTGATGTGCAAGAAGGACTGCATGTAATGCAGCATCAAAGGTGAACACAGACTTTGGGTATCTGGATGGGAGAGGAGTTAAAAGAAATACCCGAGAAAGACCCCATGTTACCTCTGTGATAAGAACATGATAAAACTGTTTATTTGGGGTAGTTTTATAGCAACTAAATCAGAAGTCTGGGCTGCCACAGCCTTGTCACCCCCACTGCCTTCCCCATAAGAATAGCCAGAAAGGGAATCAACTCAAAGAGCTGATTTGTCTGGAAATTAAACTTTGGTTTTTAATTAATTAATTACTATAATGTCTGAAAGTTTCATTCAAAGGTAACTGGAAAAATAAAAATACTAGAAAAGGACCAAAACAGATAAAAAATTTTAAAAATACTAATATGGACTATAAAGCTAGTTAAATCTTTCTTACTGTATCTCTCACTGTCTCCTTTGCCAGCCCCTCATCCATCCAGTCCACAAAGCAGTAAGCCTAAGTAACTCAGATATGCTAAAGCAAAGCTACTCTGAATATGGCTTCTAGCCTAATAAGTCAGAGCCTTATCCAGTTCCCATGAAAAGCATCAGGAAAGTTTCCTTCAACACTAATAGACATAAGATTGCATTGCAGAACAACCACATAACTTTCAACCAAAAAGTGAAGTGAAGTTTTTCTAAAGCACTGATAAAATATTCATGCAGGAGAACGTGGAAACTCTGACTGGAGCAGTCGCATTGCTAAATATATTTCAAGTGAGCATAATCATTTTTTGAGCCACACTCATTCTCACTAGTGATGTGTGCTCTAAGGGAAAAATATAAAACAAACTTTTTTTTTTAAAGGAAAAAGTATTAATAATTTCTTTGTTATGGATGTGCAGAAAGACTCCCTCTCTGCTGCCGGGAAAACCAGTTTCTGCTTAATAATCATTAAAGCATATACTAATTTTTAAAAAGCATTTGTTAGGCAAAACAGGGCTTTTTTATGATGCTTTCATTTTTTTGCAGTTGGAGTCTTTCTGTTGATGCCAGCTGCTTTAGTTGTAGGTATTTTCTGGGAGGTGGTGTCTGTCCCACGTGGGTGTCCCCTTGGCTATCTCTCATAGCCGCCCTCCTATAAATCACAGCATATTAAAAAAAGGGGGAATAGTGCTGACATGTGAACTAATCCCCACATCAAAGAGAGCAACTCTCCCTCCTCCAAACACCCACCCCTCCCCCTTTGGTGGGAAAAGTGTAACACCTAGAAGGTGATTTACACAAAACTTCACCCCAGTTGTTAGGAAACTTGCAGTGCTGCTTACTCGCCAACTGCAGAAGAAACCTGGGAATCAGGGTAACCACAATAGCTAGCCTGCGGCTTGCAGCATTTGGCAATTCAGGAAAGAAATAAAACAATTGGCTTGTTGCAGCAAACTTGTGTATATGTTGATTGCATGGCAGGATAGGCATGTATACAGACAGATGTAAACGTGACTAGTAATGTGGGTCTGTATGGGCACATCTATATCTGCATCTGCTTACAAGTACTTGTATAGGCACAGGAGTACCTGTCGTAGCACATACAAGAACACACAAAGAAATACCTCACTCTATCTGCTAGGAGCAAAGATGGCCAATAGGAAATATACATTAAAAAACATAAGCCCATATGGGCATCCGGTGGCCAAGACATGGAGAGGGCTAGTTATCTTAAAGTATTCATTCCAGCTGTAGGGCTGCCTTTGAGAGAATGCATTAAATGCTAGGGATATATGGATAAGGGTAATGCTCTATATAAGACAGGATTAAAGCATATATTCACTGCTGCCTTTGTGTTTGCAAATGCTCCCTGTGCACTGACTAAACACACAAGATGCTTCCACATAATGTCTGTCTTTGGAATGCAGCTGAAGGGAGGAAAAATGCCTCTGTCTGGCTAGATAAGTCTCTTTTTCCAAATTAATGCTGAGTCTGTGCCTGTGCTGGGCACACATCCTTCAGACATACCAACAAAGCATATGTAGCATGGACAGAATTATACTGGTGGTTCTGGGTTTGCAATCAATAAGCAAAAATACCTGCCCCTTGTGAAATTAGCTGTGGTAAAGTGCATTTCTATGAGTATATGTATGCATTTAAACATAATACTTCCACCAGCATCCCTGTTTCTGGTTGATTAGTTTAGCTTGCTTGCCACTCTCTGCTCCCACCACCCACACAGGCAGGTATGGATGCCCTGGGGCCAGCATGGCCCCGATCCACCCAAGTCATCCCTTGCCCCAGGCCAGGGGTCTGTGAACTTACGTCTGCATAAGCCTGTGTCACTGCCAAAGAGGCACACGAGGTTCATTTCTAGTGCAAGAGAGTGAACTGGAGTGGGGAACAGAGGTGGGTTCAAAAAAAAGCATCTTTTCGGTAAGGCTTGGTTGTGGTCCAGCTGCACTCACCAGTCCACTCCGGTGTGATTGCACAAGAGCTGAGGAATAGAAGCAAGTAGCCAGAGGCAGAGACACCAAGGCAGCTCCCATGTTGGTGGCAAGTGCTGGCTTAAAACATTCATGCAAGTACAGCCTGAGGGAGAGCATTAGGCATGGCAGGAGCCCCACATCTCCCACTCCACTTATGGGAAGGGTATGGCACGGCACATATTGGAGGGGGAAAGGAGGGAGGGGAAAGGCAAAGCTTTTGTTGTTATAGCTACGTGCTCCCTCCACCGAGATGTGCAGCTCTGCATGTGTCTGCCCTGTGTCAAGTGGAGAGGATGTGAAAGAAACCCCAGCATGGTTGCACCTTCACCTCCAGTACATGGAAAAACAAACACAGCCATTCTCCTGTTTGTTGATTTCATTCAGAGTGCTCCTTCCATTGCAAAACCATTTCCCTGCAGGCAACAGGCTAAAACCTATTTGCTTATTACTCTGTAAAAGAAAATTATGGTTTCAGGATGGGTACAGTCTTCAAGCATCCCTTCTGTTGATAGACAGATTGAAAGGAAGGAGCCCTCCCAGCTACCTCTCAGCAATTGTGCTTCCTTATTGTGCATAACTGTTCATGTTTTCTAGCTCAGAAACACATGCCACATGTATCTGTTTCTCCTCTTCTTGAAGTACACACCTCAGTACGGGAGAGCTTTGTGCTTAGAAAATTAACCAGGTGCTTCATCACAAGTATTTATATAGAGATGGCTCTGATCACTGAAAGCTGCACCAGAACTGCAATTTGCAGGATGCCACCCCCCGCCCCCATCTATAATTTTCAAAGCCAAAAACAAACACTTCTGAATGAAGAGTAGGTTTCCTCCTGCTGCTCAGGCTGATGGCTTCCCCACCTCCCATTTAGGACAGTGTAGACACCAAGCTGACTTTTGGAACTGGCTCAGCTAAGTTGGAGGAGGGGTGTGAGATACATCCTTGTTTGAGGCAACCACATAGGAAACATATCACAAGTCTCTTCTAGCTTGCTTTTATTGATGAGATGCACCAGTCGGCAGTTCCTGGTGCTGACTGGGACAAGTCTGGATGAAAACTGCAAGAGGAGCACCAAAGTTTATCTCAAACTGGTACCAGTTTTGGTGCCTGGCTGAATTAGCTGTTTTTACTGAGTCCAGAGCTTTTTGTTTGTACCAACACTATCCCTCCCTGCAAGCCCACCACTCCCAAAATCATACTACTCTCAACTTCTTTTTTGTCAGGTTTAATCACTTTGTTGCCAGATGGTGTTTTAGGTGGCAACTCTTCTAGCTGTCGTTTTAGGTGGCTAGCACTTTACCTTCCTCCCAAATCCAAGCCAACTTCATTAAAAAGTGAATTTACATTGCAGGATGATGGTGGGAGGGTGCCCCGGGCAATGTCAAAGCAAAAGCAGATCAAAAAGAGCTGCTAGTATTGGATATGTGGGCTGTCCTTTCAGCTGCTTTGGGCAACATCCTTTCAGCACAAGAAAAGCTCTAAAGAATTTGTATAATCTGTTGTTAAACAGAGAGTCTGATGGGAGACAGGTCTGTCATCGTCTGGGCAGGGAATTACCTGTCTGTAATGGCTGTGAGCTTCTTTGCCTTTTCCCAGCATTTTGTATCCATAGTGGCAAGTGAATTCATGGACTGGCACCTTGCTGGCCCGGAACGGACTCTCTCTCAGCCCTGTCATGCCAGGACTCCTTCCTTCTGGCTGCTCTAGGGAAAAGCAGGAGCACAGGCACTACATGATGCAGCATACCCAAAGGCTGTGGCAGCCAAAATCTCTCTCCATAACTCCCTTATGTGAGATGGTTCAGACAATCATGGAAGTGCCCAGCAGGGCACTGGCAGTGGCCAACCTGCTGCTGGTGGCAATTTCAAGGAGTCAGGAAGTCAACTTGTGTCCTGAGGCAACAGTTTTGTCATGACATTCAGTTATAAGTCTGAATATAGACATATAAGAGCAGCCTGACCCATGCTAAGGTGTGGGCCCTCTGTGACTTCCCACAGCCTCGCTGCTTACTGCCACAGCACAACTCTGAATATCAAATAGAAGCAGTGAGTAGCCCATAGGCCTGCTTGCCTAGTTAATTTACCACATGAGGAAAATCACATGCATACTGCTTCTATCTAAAATGCATCCCTCCATCCAGTCAAGAAAATGGAGGTCTTCTGTTTTCCTCAGAGTGGAGGATCCCATAGACCCCTACAGAATAAAACACCCATTCTTTTCAAAGTTTAAAGACGTTAATTCTTTTGTGTTCTTGTATCACATTTCAATGTCTTCTAAACAAGAGGGAGCTTAATGTTTTTGTGTAACCTTGAACTGGCTAGTACACAACTTTTATTGCTTCATCCTTGAGCTTCCATGAGCTACATTATGTTCTACTATGAACAGAATGTCCTACTTAGGATTGTGTGGCGCATGCTTCAGTTGCAACAGCTCACTGTTGCTTTCTTTGGCTGTAGAGGGTCTGCATGTATATATATGTACATATATGTGTATATGTATGTATATGTATGTGTGCATTTCAAATTATGAAATGACCCAATGAAAATTTCCAATTCTGAAAATTTTTATTTCATTTCCTTCCTTCTCCACTGCTTCTTGGCTAATCCACTGACAGTTCTAAGGAGAGGTTAATTCCCCTCTCTGTGACTCATTTCTGAGGTCTCACAGGCAGGATTCAGTATGGTGATGTCAGTGGTTGCTGCAAGAGCTGTTTAAATGCCTCTGCACGTAGCAGGGAGTGAAGTGCTGATTTCAGGCAGTAGTGCTAGGAATGCCAGGGTTTGTTTAACATTCACTGGGATCTTCCTAAAAAGTCAATGTGCCTGCCTACAGTTTTGTGGACTGGCTGAGCATTACTGTGCAGTTGTTTTCGCTTTTATTTTAGTGTATGAGAAGCATTGTCCTGTGAAAGGGAACTGTCTGCTTTTGGTTTAATGGCAGTCTGTAATTTGATTTTAAGTTATCTACTGTCGAGCCTTTCACAAGTGAATGCAGCACACATGCATTTTCTCCATAACAAATTTGACTGTCTGGAGAAACAAAGGCTGATAATTAAGCTCACAGCAGTTGATCAGGCTGCGGCCTAGGCACAGCCTAAAACCTCAACAAGTGAGAGCCTTAATTTCTGGACACTTACCAAAAAACAAACCCTTGACTTGGTGCAGCTTGCCCATTCTGGGTAATCTGGCTCTTTGATTCCCTGGGTAGGCTGCTGGGCTGTCCTGCGGCAATTTGGCACCTTGGTATGTCAGCAAGGGATGCCAAATGAGCAGGCAACACTCCAGAGTAACCAGCCATGCCAAGTAAAATGCATAATTCAGAAAGATTATGGTTGAATCTGGGAGATCTATTTCTCTCCAGCCAACACATGAGATCCCAACACCTTTTGTACTTTGAAATGCCACTAATTAATATTTATGAGATTTAAAATGTGATGCTAGCTACTTGGTACAGTATGCCTTTAGGCACCATATTACTATTCCTCTTTAAACATGGCTACAGCCAGGCAGACTGAGTCAGGTGATCACAAGTGTCCCCAACAGCAAAAAAAATCCTCAGCTGGAGGAAGATTTTAAAACCCATCCAGGCCTTAAACTGGTCTGTGCTCTGTGCAGGGCAAAGCCCATTAGCAGGAGACTGGGACCAGCCACCTTACTCATGGCTGCTTACACAGCCATATAGTTCAAGAAATAAAAACAATCATGTAGTGTTTTTTTCTGATGGTGTCTTTGCTCCAAACTCACATGGGTGTTTGGAAAGCGTCTATGCTTGTATCTCTCCACTATGACCTTCTTTCCTGCTAGTGCTCAGCTGCCCATGGGGAGGTGTGCCAGGGCAGGTGAGCCATGCTGTGCCTTACTCTGCTGTGCCTGGACAGAATGGGCACCCTCACTCCTCGCCAGGTTGCACATGGGGCACACCACGCTGACCCTCAATTGCACTTGCTCTGTCACCAAGACGCAAATCTCTTTGACCCCTTGCTGGTGCATGATCCTTCTGTCTTATGTGTTTGACAGTGCTGGTACTTTGAGACCCCTGTGGCAGGGGCTTCCCAGCAGTTTGGGTCCCAAGGCTGCAGCTTCTGGATAGCTTCTACCCCAAATGTATGTAACATTTCCTTCCAGCAAAAGTAAAATATTTACACTAAGCCAGGGTCACCTGGCGGCCATTCTATCACAAGCTGGAAGTGGCTGCGATTCTGTAAACGGAGGGGCATGAGGGTGGAAGGAATTAGTGCAGGCCTCCAAAACAAATGATGCAGCTGGCTGGGGCTGCTGCTGGGAGTGGTGAGCACTGGGGAAGTGGGTGCCAGACAGGTGCTCTCAGGGCAGGAGGGGGATGGGCTGGCAGCAGGGCCTGCAGCTCAGGGAGAGTGGGCCAGGATGGCAATGGCAGGACGCAGCCAGTGCCAGCAGCAAGGGAAAGCAAATTTGCAGAGGCTGGACAAACACGTCCAGTGTCTCCACCAGCCGCCTTTCCCACCAGTTCCCATGAAGCCCCAGTATGTTCAGTACCTGAGGCTACAGACACACCAACCTCACTTCTTTACCTGCCTTCAAGGAGCTGTTGGAAATACTCCTCCTGTTCTGCAGAAGTGCTTTGGGCCCAGTTAAGGCATCCTGGAAGTTGCTGGGCTAGACTTATCGTATGAAAATGCACTGAATTCAGTGATTTAAACTCGTAAACTTGAACTACAGGACTCACAGCCCCTGTATTCCCAGACACCCAAGAGAAAGGGTGGCAGTTTCCCATTGTAATAGCTTGCACACAAAAGATCTTCCTCCTTTTCACCTCCTCACAGCCTGAATCTCTGAATCTCTCCCATATGCCGCCAAAATTTCCTTCTTTATTCCATGTGACACTGCGGATCACCACCCGAAACCTCTGCTGTGTACTGTAACACATGCGTACAAGTCATAGAGAAAGTGGGTGACAGCTCCTGGCCACCTACCCATCAGACACCACAGACTTCTCCTCAGCTCCCTCTGCCCTTCTCCCTTCCAGGCATTTGCCTGAAGTGATGACCCATGCCTGGGTTTCACATGCGACCAATGGCATGTGGGCTCCGGAAAGCCTCTGTGAGGTGGTAAACAAAATGGTGGTTGTATTGCATGCCTTGAACCCCCAGAGCTGCCTGGGCAGCTTCTGAAAGACTTTTCACTCACCTGTGACGATAGATGTGAACGTCAGGCATGAGCCACAGTGGAGATGGAGATGGTTCCATCTCCAGTCCCTCTGATTAAACAAGCCCGTAAGGAGCAGCAGGGAGTTTTGAATAATCCCACAAACTCTTCTCCTTTTGTTATGCTGCTGCCACTCTCCCAGCAAGGTTCATGTGAAAGCATGTGGAGTAACCAAAATATTAAGAAGACATTCCAGTTATTCTTGGCTGTATAACTGCACTTTTTGCATCCAATCATTTTCCACTGGCACTTCTCAGATATTGACACTGTGATAATCATTACGAGATGTCAGTATTAGACCAAAGCTGAACAAGGTGGCATTTGGCCACTTGGGATACATGGTTTACCCCAGCTTTGCAGAGAAGTTGCTTTATGCCTATTACTATAAGCTATTAGGTATGCAAGGCATAACTATAGCAGAAGGGGATTTCTGTGTGGGAGTATGATTCAGATTGTCTCATCAGCCCTGTGAAACAAAATGTCCAGTCATATGCTTTTGTGATGTACCCACTCATTTCTCCACTTTTATTTTGTATATTTAGCCATAACCCTAGTGCACTGGAACCTGGGACTCAGCAGAGCAAGCTACAGCAGAACTGGTCAGGAAAACAGGAGTCTACATACAGAAGCACCAAGATGACCTAATACTGTACTAGCATTTTCCTCATTGGGAGGGATGTCTGGGGCATGGCGAGGGGAAGGAGGGACCAAACGTAGTTCTCAAGCACCTAATTACCACCTCTTGTAGCAGCTCCTTGAGGCAGCTGGCACGGGAAAGTGGTAACAGGAATGCTACCCCAGCTTTGGAAACTTGCCTGCTTCACAAGTAATCCAGTATCTGAAGCATGGACACATGGTTGAATGTTGTTCTCATAAGAACCTACCACATTGCACTGGTGGTTTAAATGGGTTCATTAACACATCTGAGGTAGAAGTTGACTGTTGCTAGATGATTATTTTAGAGCAGCATTCATGAATGTACCAATCTTCATTTTCTGGAATTGCAAAGGAGGATGGTAAGGGTAGAGGGAAAACACTGACTTCAAGAAAAGACATTTTAAATTAAAGATCTACCTGAGAGTTAATCTCTATCTTACAGGGAAAAATACTTATTGGAACACTGCACTTTTGCATTAAATATAAAATTTTATCAGGACCCTTTATACTTTTCCTCCCCAGAAAATTCAAATCTAAGGTAAATCAAAAAAATCCCTGATGTTTTAGCATATGGACGTTCACAGTGTAGGTATCAGCTTGCTTTTTCCAATGATGTCCCTGAGAAAAATCCAAGTCATCCATAATAGACAGTTCCGCATAATCAAGGACCACAAAAAGCAGAGTGCCTGAATCTCATTCACGTGAGGACTGGGCCTACTCCATACATCACTACCAGTATACAGAGATTTGTTTTTAGCACATTCCTGGCAAGACAAATGGCACACAGGAGGCAAACACTCTTCAGCCGTCTTAAACGCTGTCTCAGAGAGCCAGAACTTTGCAGCTTCAGTGTGGAGTGGCAGCCTCATATCTCACTGCCATTAAACACAGAACTAGCACGAGTCTTTGCATACTTTCATAGGCTTCACACATTCTTTTCACATTCTACTAACATAAAAATTACACTATTGCAGATACGTTTTTGTGAAGCCAGATAAAAGGCAGTGTTCACGTTTCCAGTACTTTAGCCACCCTGAAGAAAGGGCGGGGGAAGAGGGCAGGTTGCAGCTTGCTTTCTTAATAACATGCAAAACCTTTAAAGCTCAGGTTACAGTAAATATTGTGGCTCCAAATTCCAGCTATGAAGCAAATAGCCCAAGGACTCTCCCTAGAACTGTAGTGGCAAACTACAATAATTTCTGAACTGTGATAAGGGGCCTCTGTACCAAAAGAACCTGCTGGCTATAAAATATAAAAAATAATCCTTTTAAAATAACTAATTTTAAGATCTCTTATATCAAAAGCAATGTCATCAGCAGGCGTCACCTCACCTCCTTCTGGAAATGTCTTGAGTCTGAGACTTGCCCCATTTCCCTTTGTTGCCGCATACAGGTCCTACCTGATTGCAGCTTTTGTGCTGTTCTTTCATGCACATTGGCCCACGGTGACACGCTGACTGGTATGATCTGGGCCTTTGACATGTCTTCTGCCATCCCCTGCAGCCCAAGGGAGTGCTTTAGGGAAGACCAGACTGACCACTTGTCAGGTTTAATACAGTGGGTTATGAGAAAGCTCCTGTAATGTCTTACTAAAGGGACTGAACTCTGCAAAAGACCATGAAAAACAAAAGTCCCAAGGAAATGAGAGGACATATGATACGTGCTAAACCTCAAAAAAATAAGTTGAAAAGTGTCAATGGTTTTTCTACTGAGTTTCATAAGGCCTTATATAGCCTGCCCTTGGCCATGCTGCAAATGGTTTAATGGGGCAACATCCAGTAAATAGATAAATTAAATTATGCCAGCATGAAGAGGTCATTCTCTTCAGAGCACCTAAGTTCTCCTCCAAATGGCACTACTTCCTTTTTCCAGATCCGTATACAACATGATTGTTCAGGGCCTTCCTAGAAATGAAAAGGCCGATTCTTCCTCACCTTACTCTTTCAGTGAAAACATATATGATGAGAAACCACACACACATGCACATGGGTTGGTGCGAGCCCCAGTGTGGGCACAGGTGGTGTGTCTGAATGAATGCACACACAGAGGTCTCTGTGTAGGTCAGGATTACCACATGTGATGCTGGCAATCGCATGCATGATTCCAGCTAAAAGCCACAAGATTTAGCTGTAAGATGTTGCTCTGTATAGGTCCTTTCTCGTATGTCAGAGCCTTAAAGTTTTGTGCCATTGGGATAGTATAAGCTGCAGTTCAAAGATGAGACAGGCTGCAGGTTGGAAACAATTTCTAAATCATTTTGTGCAGTGGACTTCTGCAAATATGCCTGCAGCAGACCAGGCCATTGGATCTAAGCGAGTCCTTATTTATCTGATTTTTCTAGTCTTCGATGTGAGGATGGGTACTCAGAGTAAGGCTGATAGGGATGTTCTCCAAACTTGACCTGGATGGGGAAATATGATTTCCTCAGAGAGGTTTCTTTTGACAAGACTATGGGCCTAGTGTTGTCCAGATTTCCTGCAGCGGGATGGTTCACACACAGTCATAAATTGATGATTATATAAGAAGCCCTACTTTTTCTGAAGTTCATGTGACATTTATTTTTTCATTCCCCTCCTGAATGCCTTTGTGTGGAAAAAACAAAACAAAGAACAAAAAACCCAACCAAACAAAAAACCAAACCAAAACCCAACAAAAAAACCCCCAACAACTCACAAATCCATGCCAGTTTTAGCACCTTTGCCCTTATGATTGACAACTTCCCTCGACTGCTGGGTTAAGACCGTTGCAAGTGGAAATTCCTTCTCCTGAATTAATTAAATCTGTATTATTATGGCCTTTGATCTACTGCCATAGGAACAGGAATGAGCACTGGAAAACCTCCATTTTTGTGCGTTTCTAACACAAATAGTTCTGGACAGAATATTAAAGGCATTGTTTAGAATATGGTGGGCAGAAGTAGTCCCCTTCCCAAAGCTGCTCTTGAGAGTGACAGTGGCTGTGGAAACCGCATGGGAACAGTTACAGACCTCTAGTGGCTCTGTTTATATAGCTCATCTGGGTTCCTCATTGCCCACCAGCACAGTATTTTGGAAAGCCATATAGAGATTTCCCCTAAGGATTATGACACGGTGTCATTTCATCTTCTCTGCATTCCTCATCCCAATATCTGGTTTTGTTTTATTTTCCTCACTCTAACATCTGTCCCACATCTCCAAGAGATTTCACAATTAGAAACCTGCTGTAAATTATGACGCAGAGTTGACGGACTTCCATGTTTGCTTTCTACTATTTTTTCCACCGGACATTGGGTTAGACACCTCCTTAAAATAAGCATTCTTTTTTTTCTATTTATAAACTAACATTTGTAAAAGCTGCCTTTGTACACTTTTCTACTTACTTTCCATTGAATTCCTAGAGAAACACAAACTCCTGTCAAGTGCTTGCATAAAAGAATCTTTAGCAATCTGTGTCCATAATGGCCTTCAGAGACTTCAGATAAAACCTAATTTCTCACATTTCTTTTCCCCAACATCTGACAGTGTGGAAGCTTTAGGGCTACTAGGGCCAGCCTGTGACACTGGTGCCAGGGCTGCGGGCTGAACCAGTCTCTGGTTCCCACCAAAATGGGAGCAAGCAGTCTTGAATTATATGGAGCAGGACAGCCAGCTCTCCTTGGCGATACAGGAGGCTGCGACTGGCGTGCAATCCTAATAATCAGAGTTTCAGCTTAACAGACTGTTTCATACTGATCAGGTTAGTGTCACATATCATCACCATGTATATCATCATCCAAGGCCCAGAGACATGTAGACAAACATGAGATAAAATATGCAGGACTATATTCTCATAACCCAAGGACATCTGAGTCTTTGGTGACTTCACCTCTCACTGCAGCCTTTTTCCTTGGAACCAGAAAACAGTGCACACAGCTCCTGCAGGACTGCTGTTGGCTCTCAGTCACCAATGAGAGCATTGCACATCACAAATGTGGAGCAGTCACAGTGCTCCACAGCATCAGTCTTGCTTTCTCCAGCAGCCAGGAGAGAATCAGAGATTTATATGGCTGAGAGGAATCTCAGCAGGTAACAGTCCAGACTCATGTCCCAAGGCAGAATCATTATACTTATGTCACACTTGGCAAATGCTTGTCTAACCTCTTCCTAAAAACAGGATGGTGATTTCACACCCTCCTCAGATACTTCTCTGTGTAATTACCCTTACTGCTTGCTGCCTTCTAACATCCAGCCTCAGTCTCCTTTTCTCTAGTATAAGTTCATTATTTGTCCTATCCATCTATATGGAGAAGAATTTATTCCCCTTTTCTTCCCAGCCACCTTTCACATACTTGACAGTGGTAACCCAATCTTCCCCAGTCTTCTCTAGACTTAAAGAAGTTTGTACCCAATCTTCCCCAGTCTTCTCTAGACTTAAAGAAGTTTGTTCATACTTCCCTCCTAGCTTTGTTTTTCAAGACTTCTGGTTATCCCCCAGTTGTTCTCTGGACCTTGTCTTGAGGAGAGCACCCACGGCTGGACATCACACTCCAACTGCAGCCTCACAAAGAACTGAGCAGAATGATTATTTATGGAGTACACACTCTATGCACAGATTCTAGTAAAACATTTGTCCTTTTTTTATTAGCAATTAACTCATATTTGGACTGTGACCTGGAATATCTCTCAGATCGTTTTATGAAGAGTTGCTATTTGGACAAAAATTCAGTACCCTATATAAATAGAATTAATTATTCCTGGTGATGCCCATGTAAAGAAACTGAGAACTGTCATTACTGAAATTAATCCTGTTTTTAAGGCCATTTGTCTAAACACTTTTTAATTGTAGCTTTATATTTCAGATTACCCATAGTACCTTTCCAGATCGATGGTAGCCAAGAATGTAATATTCTCTGTTCCATTGTCCAAGCTGCTCATAATCCCCTTAAATCAGATTGACCCAGTATAGACTCCCAAGCAACTCTTCTTTGATCCACCTTTACATTTTTAAAGTATAACTAATAACTAATCTCTCTGTGCCATTTTCCAATCAGCATCCCATCATCCCAGACAAGCTCCATCTACCACAGGCTCCTTTAATTAATTTGCTTTGGAGTATCATGTTGCTCTGTGATGAAAGACTCACCACCGTCAAAACATGGGAATACTATTGCTTCTCCCTTATCAACTAGGTTTTTTTATTCTGTCATGAAAGGAAATTTGACCCATTGTATACAATGTGTTTTTGACAAATCCATGCTGGCCATTATTCATCTCTTTGTTTTGTTTTAGGTGCTTACCAAAGTTTGATTGTTTGTTCCAGTATTTTTCCGGGAATTGAAGTTAAACTGAACAATCTGTAATCCCTGGCTCCTCCTTTTTTGCCTTTTAAAGACCGGAACTACGTCTGCACTTTTCCAGGCTTCCAAGTATGATCTCTGGGCTCCATAATATCCCAGGAGCTGGGCAAGGTTACGCCTACAGTTTTTGTAGTTAAATAACTGGCTGTAGCAACTACCCAAGGATGAAATTCATCTGGCACAACTAACTTCAACACTATCTGAAGGATATTCTGATCTAGTCTTTGTTCTACTTTTGTGATCTCACCCTCCTGTGTCATTGACATTGATTGTAATATTTGTCTGAAGCGATAACAGATGCAAGAAAGGTATGCAGCACCCTGTGACTCTAGCATATGGAGAAGTGGAACCTTTATTCCCCGATGGACAGTACATTTTCAGTCGCCTACATCTTCTTTTTTCTGCTACAGTAGTGATGGAAAAACTACTTGTCATTTTAAAGTCTATTGCTCATTGGCTCCCACTTTGCTGCTTGTTGTCATATATCTAGCCCAGCTTCTATGTGCTCATTTCCCTGAGGCTGTGATCAAAGAAGAGCTGATCATTTCTCCAGGTGGATCTGCTATTACACCTCCTGTGAACTCTCTGGGTTTTGGGTAGCTGATGCTTGTTGCTGTTTTCTCCAAGGTGCTTTTTACATGACTAAAACTTATCCCTTGCCCAAGGTCCAAAATTACTGCTTCTAGTTACTGAGCAAGTGGGTTTAATGGAATCACTACTGTGTTTCTTGGTCTAAAAAAGACCAGAAGCCTGATCTTTGTTTCCATCTCTTACCAACTGATAAGCTCTACCTGGAACAGTCTCTGCTGGTCAGTCTTTGTATAACCTCCCATCCTTACCATAAGTAACAGGTATAAATAACAATATCTTCTAACCCAGATCTGAACTTTACATAATCCCAAGTGCTGGAAATGTTTACAGACAGAAGTATTCTTCAGGTTCATCTCAGCTGGTCATTAGAAAATCATCTTTTCTCATTTGGGTAATTTTTTTTACTGACTTACCTCACCTCACCTGCAGAGCTTGAAGGCATAGCAGACTACGCTGTTGAAGTAGAGAACATTTATTTTCATACGTATGAAAAACTTAGAATTCACTAGTAATGTCATCACACTTAAATCATGCCTGCCCAGAAACTCTAATTTACCTTCCACTGTAACATATTCTTTTAACCAGTAAAGATGTTCAAAAGCTCACTGCTTGAGGAAGCTGAAGTTGTACCACGACTGCTGTAAATACAGCAGTTGCACAGCTATAATGATCCTCTTTCAAAAGAGCAGCATAAACAGCCAAAAGGGGAAGGAGTTCAGCCAGCCTCTCTGTTGCCCAAGAGGAAGCAAATTTCAGATAGTGCTTCAGTTCCCTTTGGTTATGATTCACCAAAAATTAACAGCTAAAATGAGTTGATAGTAAAGCTGTGCAATCAGGGACTTCAGAAGTGGAGACTCAGAGGAAAAAGCAGAGAAAGCTGGCCCCTTGCCTAGCTGTGAGTCGCCTTCCTTCCCATTCTGCTGCTTTTGTTTTCAGGGTTCCTGTGTGTTTTGCAGTGTCAGCCAGTTGTTAGAGAGAAGAAGACAGCCTCGCATGGGTTTTAGTTATGTCTCAGGCCCCAGGCACCTCCTAGACCCCACTCTGAGACATATTCACTACTACTAACTGCTGTTAAACCAAAGCAGTGACCTAGATCATAAATCAAGTAACAGAATACCCTGCTGATAAACTGCAGTATATGGAAACTTACACAATATTTGTGGTTTGTTAGAGGTTAACACTAGGAGTGGCAAACCATAATGGCTGTGTTGCCCTCTTCTGAGTTCTTATCCATCCTTAGTGTGATAATTTTCTATTATAGAAGAATTACCTCTCCTCAGCCTGGGCAAATTGCACCATTAGCATAGTATCCCCCTGTTCAGCCACTCTTAATGTACCTTCTGATGTGAATTTGTTGTGCTTTCATCCACTGGGTCTTGTTTTGACTTGTCTTCTTCAATATGCATAAATCATGTGTGACCCATATGTGAAGCCAATGATACATGGCAGCACATAATGTACCACATCTAAAAAGCAAGACTCAGACAGTGACAGTTCCAGTTTTTATAAGTAATTGTTGGAGACTACTTATCAAGAAACAAGGGAAAAACATTACGCTTGGAAAGAAGGGAAAGAGATGTGTTGTCAAGCTGGCAAAGATAGGTACAGGGGCATTAAATCCCACAAACAACAGACAAGTTTTCCACTGTCCTGCACATTACCGCTGTTAACATCAGGTCCAAAATGAGTATCAGGTGACATTAAACCAGATAGTGCTGTAGAGTAATGGATGAGACTACAGGAAGACTACAAATGCCTATCTCTCCATCTTTATTTTATAAATCCTTATCACATTGAGCAAACAAAGCCCCACTGAACTTGCATGTGCTTGTTCTGCATGAGACCCTGAATGAGTGGAGATGAGTGCAGTAATTGAAGGAGCAGCATGCTCCACTTGTGTGCCCACACACACATGAATATATCATACCAAGGTTAATGAAAGGTCCCTAAAAAGTTTCTCCCTACCAGTACATCCCATTAGCTAAACTTCTGTTTATGTGAGGAATGCATTTACTGATTCAGATTATACTAGCAAAACCAGCCTGTTTCCTGGCATGGGTCAGCCAAGCAAAGTAAAGGACAACTGTGACATCCCACTCCACCATGTCTCATCATACCTTTGGCTACAGTCCTGCTGACAAAATGTATGATACAAAGACCGGAGGACAGAGAAATGAGAGTGAAGGATGTGCCAGATGCCAAACACCTGATCCCTCTTTAGAGGGAATCCTTTAGCAAAAGAAAAATATTGTCTTACAACAGCCTGCACAAGGATGGGCTGATACCTGAAAGAGATTAAACCAGCAAAGCTCTACTAAGGCTGTGTTGCCATGTGTAAAATCCATCACTCTATGCAGCAAGGATCCCTGTGTGCTCCTATAGCTAGAGGCGAGCAGAAACTACTCGAAGTAGGAGGAAAAGATTAATGAAAACATATTTGCACATTTAAAGGCTGCTCTTATCTTTGGAAATAGCTAACTTTATCCTTTGCTGTACAATTAAGTAGTCCACATCCCTCACCTGCACAGCAAGAGGGGACTTCTTGGCCAAAGGGAAGTATTAAAGTAGGGAGAAGGACCTCCAGGCAAGGGAGGCTAACATATTACTTGCAATAATGGATTGCTTTATAAAAAGGACTATGAGGTAGCTTTCAGAAAATATAGGCCTACTTTAGGTCCCATGGAGGAAAGGATCAAGCAAAACCATCAAGAACCTGTGAAAAATTTATGCTAGGGCTGGCGGAGTTTTGCAGAGAAAACATGCCATTTGCCACTGCTGCCCCCCACTACAGTGCCCAGAGCTGTGCTGGCCAGCAGGGCTGCAGTCACACCACCCCTTTCTGTGCCTGCAGGAAACTGAGTGCTCGTCTCCCGACAATATGAGTAAGAGGCTGCATGGGGCAGGTGCTCACTTCTGTTTTGTGGTCCATTGTTTATGCGGGCTCTCAAAATAGAGCTCTGATAAGCAACCTGGATAATTTTCAGATCAAAGGAAGCACTGCACTGTCCATTACTGCACTCTGCCACTGTTTGTTGCCACTTGTTGCCAGCAAGGGGTTAAGCCCTACCCTGGTTTCTTCTGCTGAGCACAGACTTTCTACAGAGCTTCCCTATCAGCCTGCAGCCTCTTGCATTCTCTAGCTCTTCAAGATATCTGTGGTCACTGAGACATGTGGTGGTGGGATTTCTCTGCTACTGGGGCAGCAAGCACTGTCCAAAGTCAGAGGAAAGGCACATGCCAGAGATCCCAAGAAAACAACTGTGTGAGGTTTAGCTAGGCAGAACTTTGTTTCAATACATGGATCTTTTCAAATCTCATGCTCACTCTGGTTTTTTGAAGGCTGAAGCAAAACCGTTTCCAAGGCAAACATTTCACATTTGCACTCATATTTGATGTCTATCATCTCTGAGGTCCATGTGTCCTATATAACTTCTGTCTTGCTATTTCTCAGAAAGCTGGATGAGCCAAGAGGAGGAAATGGTAATGGGCTATGGAACTTCTTTCACCTGCAGCCTACATTTCTCTCAAGCAACACCCTTTGCTGAGGCTTCAGCTTGCTTTACAGATGTTTAAAGGGTTGATTTACAGAAACTCCTAGGAAAACAAGTATACATTTATGTCTATAAAACATTTTTCAAGGAAACGATCCTGCCCTCCCCCACTTCAATAAAAGAGTTCTCCATCACGGGGATGGAGGGGAGGCAGGAGAAAGGAAGTGAAATAAGATAAGTCTGCTCAGCTTGCCTCAATTTAATGAGCTCCTCTAGGCCTTATCATTCACCGTGTGCTTTCCCTCATTGTAAACTTCTCAGCCTCATCAAAAAGAGCTTCTTTTCTTTTTTTTTCTTTCCTTTTTTTTTTTTCTTAAATCTGACTCTGTTTGATCAGCCCTTTCCCCTTTCTTTCTACAATCCCCCACATCACGCTGGAACTGGTACCAGCAGAGCATGTCAGCATGCCCTAGCAACAGAGAGATTAAAGGAACAACCAGCTCCAGAGGACGGGCTGGCTGGGACTTACTAATTAACTACAGTGAAAGAAGTGAATGAGAACAGCCTTTTCTTTGGGGCAAAGGAGGCACTAGAGGTGGATGAAGGAGTTCAGCTTCCCCTCACCCAAAACATGTGTCAACATTCAGATCAATCCTTTCTTAATAAGACTTTCTGTATGTACAGGGTTTGTATGGATGGGAAAAAGCTGACAGCAGTCAAGGCTGATGCAAAAATACACTGGTGAGACCAAAGACAAACCATGGCTGCCCCTGCCTCATGTCCAGCTTCTTTACATGGCTGGGAACTGTGTATCAGATGCTGGTCACTCCTGAGGGGCAGGTCATGTGCATGCCCCAGGCTGTACCCCTCAGACACCAGGCATTGTGCTACACTGGTGTCCCCAGGCACAGTTGGGCTTGTGGGAGAGTGGCAGCAGCAGGCTCAAAGCTGTGACCCTCAGGAGAGCGCCAGGCAGGGCTGTGAGAGATCAAAGGGTGGCTCAGCAAGGGAGTTCAGACAAGTCCCAAATCTGCCACAGAGCCAGGGCTCCCATACAGAGAGAGGGACTGGACCCTCCAGGGTTCTGTAATGAAACATGAGCAGTCCTCCTTTCCCCTTCAAACCTTGGCATCCTCCTGGACTCCACCTTTACCAACCATGCCCAGCAATGTCAAGATACAGGTTCCTTTCACATCAAGTCCTCGCCAGAGCCTGTTCATTTTCTGTCAGCTGTAGCCTCTGCTGGTAAATATCTTCTGAATTATGAAATATTTATGGGGGGTTTTTTAAACCTTTTTTTTTCTTTTTTTAAACCGTTACTCGTTGCTGCTTACGAGAGTTCTGCCCTCTGTGGAAGTGAAACTGCTGAAATTCCTGTGAGCAGAGCAGGGTGGTTGGAGTTCCTGACCCCATCAGGAAGCACAAACATGATGACGGGCAGCAACTTCTGGTAATTCTTCAGCCCATTTGGCTAATCCAAGAAGGCTTAGCCAAACTGGGTAACTTTTTAAAAATCCTTGTAGCTTGGTGGTTTATTCAAACTGAACAGGCATCTCCTTGCATGTTCTCCAGCAGGGCCACTGGGATGGGGCCTCACTCATGCCCCACACCCCTACCAGCCAGGCAGTAAAGGGGAAGCCTGGCCATCAGGGATGCCTCGCTGTGGCATGGCTAATAGTCAGCCTCCAGCACCAGTCTGTTGCCCATTTTGCTAAGCAAATCCTTTAAACCCTCCTGCAGAGAGTACCTCCCCAGAAGCCAGCAAAACCTCCACAGGTGAGGTGTATCTGGAGCCCAGGATCTCTATTGCCAGTCAAACACAAGAAACATCAGTCCAGCATTCAGGATCCCTGTCCTACACCTGTGCCTGCCAAGCCCCATGGGGCTGGAGTCACCCACAGAGTTTTCCCCTGCCAGGACACAGTGCCTGAAGTGGGTGGCATAACCATAGCACCTTGGGAGGACAGGGTGGGCAGATGGGTTCATGGTCCCCACCACTCCCCTGGGACATGCCACGCCCTGTGTAGCACATCAGGAGACACAACGCTGGGTATAGCATGTCTGTGGCCTGTGGAAGGGTTAGATGATTTGTCAGGTTTTTCCCACTTCTGCTGTTAGCAATACACAAGTCTCCCCAAATATACTGAAAAGGGAACTTTTCAGTAAAAGTTCTGTGTCTCACTTTGAGTGTGTTATTTTCTCTGAGAAAAGGCTGTGGAAAAATGGTACAATCTTACAACACAGAACTGTGCCTTTGCATATTTAGCTTTGGATCTGCTGGTATAAGAGACAAAGTCAGATTTTATTACATTTTATTTCTTTTTATTTCTTCTAGCCCTGCAACACCAACATAGACAAGCCATGTAATGAACTGCAGAACCTTTTCTTTTTTGAGCACCAGAAGTGATTTTTTTTTTTGTTTTTTACTGTATACTGGTTCAGCCTTAACTTTGCTAACACACCGTAAGTCATACATAACATTTTGTAGCTTCATAAAACTTGTAACTCTTTTTTATTCAGGTGTGCTGCTTTCCAGAGTTAATCTCTATGGACTTCAATTAAATTTGCGTAGCCTGCTGTTGATTTCATCTTCTTAAATTTTGCAGGACTGTGCCATATGTATTTGTATAGAATAATTTTTCAGCTCAGACCCGTGCTTAAAATCCACTACTGCCTGCAGCATTCTGGTGACTGGGAAGGGAAGAATGCTGCAGAGCTGAAGGTCCCCAATGGAAACACAGAAGGGTTAACTGGATGCTTTCTGCAGAGACTATTTCAGGGACTCTTCAGATCTCAAGTGCTGAAAAGGAACATGAAACAATAATCCCTTAGAGAACGTGCTAAATAATTCAAGTCTACTTAAAAAAAAAACCAACACCAGCGGCATCCAACTTAAAAACATTTTGTTGTAACAATTTGGCCTTTCTTAATAATATAGCTTGGAGGAACAGGCTATCTGGCCGCCTTCCGAAAATCCTTGTTATGGTATTTAATGAACCCTAGGGATCATTACACTATAATGTGCATCGTGTTTATATAGATGCATTGGGCAACCTATTACAATGCTAGGGGTTAAAAGTCATTTCCTTGGATTCCAAACCAAGATAAACTCATCTACACCCCGAGGTGAATAGTACTTAAACCTGTATTTGTATAAAGAAGGCAGTCAGGTTTTCCAGCAACTGGAAAATGGGCAGGCTTATCTGTTAGTTATCTCTCACGTTTGGCTTTTATATGTAAATTTGTCTGCAGGAGTGGTAATCGATAGTCAATGTCCTCTCTGTCTCTGGTCTGGGCACTGCAGGCCAGCATCTGCTCCACTTGCAGGCAGTAGCAGCCCTGCAGCTGGAGGGGCAGCCCAGCCCAGAGCCCCTCTCCCCGGGGGGTCCAGGCTGGAACAGCAGCCCTGTGATCATGTCTCTCTTGAGCAAACTCTAGGTTGGTTCCCCTCCGACCACCAGGACCTGCCAACCAGAGCTGGGTTAAAGTGGTAAACTATTTCTATATAGCATACACAGAGGTGGCTTACATCTGTTTTAAATTGCTTAAACTGCTTCTTGACTCAACTAGATTAATACAAGGTAATGGAATATTCTAATAGCACCTGTATTAAGCAGGATATTTTTAACACATATGTGTATATAAACACACCCACCCACCCATGGAAATATAGCTGGGGTGACTCTGTTACGTTTTCTGAGAAAAGGACTGTGGGTTGAGACCAAATGTGGAAAACATTACCCAGAAAGTGTCAGAGAAAGAAGGAACAAAAAACCCTGATGCCTCACGTGTAGTAAAAGTGGCTGCTACATCCATCACAGACACACAAACAGGAAACAGTTTCCCTCGTCATGCCTTAGAGAGACTGATGGAGCAAAACACAGTGCCTTGCAAGACCAAGAAAAACCACAGTGGGATTTCAGACAAGAATCACCAAATCCAGATCACCTCATATCAACCGGCTGCAATAGAGGGGAACAAAAATCAGCTGCTAGCAGGCAGCACACCAGGGCAATGAACAGCCCTGTGGAAAGAATTTTGGGTTTTAACCATTGCAGGCACTCAGACCACATTGTTTAAAGGCTGTAGTGTGCAGTGTAAACAGCTACAGACTGCTTTTCCTCCCTAACAGAACAAGTTGCTTCTTGCTTCTACCTTCTTGTATTTCCACATAGCCCACAGGCAAAATAGAGTGCAGAAAAGAAAGCAGAGCATTTCTTCCCAGCATCAAAGGGGCGCAGACACAAACACACACCAAACTGCATTTCTTGCTAGCGGCTTCCAGAGCTCTCTGTGCAGCTACTTGCCTCAGCCTGCTTTATTCACGAGCACACAGAGGTGTCTATGGTTGTTAAACTAGCATTACATCACCCGGGATGCTGCAAGTCCGCTGCCTGGCTCCTCACATGGGGGACACGGGGCTCCACCTTGGGCATCACTTTTCTTTTTTCCTTATTTCATTGTTTGTGGGAGGGGGTGTTTTGCACTTTCAACATTTGCTTTCAAGAAAGGATTAGGTGTGATGGGTGTTGGGTGTATTGCACACACACTGCTGTGTGAAGGAAAAGGATCCATCTGTAGGAAAGACATGCGTTGTTTATTAGCAGCTTACATGACCCCAGAAATCCCAAAGCAACATACTGGAAAGCAGCAATGCAATGACTGTGCAGAATTACCCTCTGTGTAGTGACACTTACGCCCAGCTTTGGGTATTAACATGGCTCCAAGGACAACACTTCATTTCACATCTCTGATGGAAAGCTTTTGTATAGTTAAGCACCTGCATGGGATTAGAACAATAATAATCTCTTGCACTTCAGTACAAAAAATAGGGTGTGAAATCAAGCAGCTGATCAGTGGTCACAACTATTACCACACCAATCCTCAGTTGCTTTATTCCATTCAACAAAGTAAAAGAATTGGATGAAGGCCTTACAACACCAGGAAAGTAGCTCTTCATCTTGCTTTTACCCATAGAAATGTGGAATGTCCACAAAACTGGCATTTTTCTGTCAAAGACCTGTGGAAACTTGTTGCCGGGATGGAAAGGGGTGCTAGAGGAAACTGGGCCAGCCCCTGGCCCCAAGCCTAGAGAAGAGCGCAGCTCAACATCTGCAAACTGGTGAGCTCTGAAGCACTCATGGGAGGAAATAGCTGCAAAGGTTCCTCTTTATCAGTGAAGTCAGCAGCTGCACCTCTGACCTATTTCACCAGCCACACACACCAGTTCTACACAACCTTAGCCCAGTGACGTCAGTGGGATTACTCCATTCCTGTACTTGGAGGAAGATGCTCTTGTGACACATGTTGTTGCCCAGACACCCTTGCAGACCAAACTCCATTTTTTCTATATGTTTGTTCATTTTATACCTCAAAGTATTTGTCTCTCAGGGGGTCTTGGCACCAAGCCAGAATGCTACACCTCAGTGTGGTTGTTTGCAGCCTCTCCTATGGAGAGATCCCAGTCAACAAGTGACTGAGTTGCAATGGCTGATGCACCTAAGTGACACAAACACCTCTGAAAGTGGACTGAATTAAGGGCTGCTGGGGTGAGATGGGGTTGCCAGAAAGGCTAGGGAGCCCCGCCAGGAGCACAGACAGTGGCTTGTCTGTAGCACCATGAGGCCATCACATCATGTCACTTCTTGATCAGCCTCCAAGGACAATGCCAAGGCCCTGCAAGGGTGAGCCTCTGGGCTCCAGAGCTTGAGGGAACTCATCCACAGCCTTGCTTGTTAATGGTGTGTTGTATGGTCTTTCCTGCTTTTGCCTCCCAATTGACCTATTTTCTTTGTTTTCTGGTTTGTTTTCTTTCATCTGTTTTTCCTGCTTGCTTATTCTCATGCCCTAACCTTTCTTTGTGCTCTGGAAGTTCTTTTCTTCTGACCCTTTAGATCCTTTGCATTTCCTTTACTTCCTTGCAGCTCTCCTTGTTCTTCCTAACATAACCAAATCACACGTGTCTTTTTCCTTCTAAGCTCACCCTGTTCCTGTCCTATTTTTCACTGCTTCAGAATTTCCTTCTATACTCTTCCTCCATTCAATCCATTTATTCCCATTTGTCAGTGGGCATAAGAATCTTCAGCCAGCTTTTCAGCTATCAGTTATGGTGATGCTGGAAGCCAGGGCAGCAGAGCGTCTGGAACATGTTAAATGAAGCAGAAGGTGAGATTGGAAAGATGGCCAGAAACAGAGTGAGCTTGTGGTGTCAGATCAGGGAGATAAAACCTTTGGTTTTAACTGGTACTGCTGCCAACAACAATGTAGTCTACTGCTGCTGAAAGATAGGTGTGCCTCCATGCCTCCAAAGGCAAGCCAAAGGATGTTCAAACCTCCTGCAGAGAGGCCCTGGATAGGCTGTATAGGGAGTTTAAACCTAAAGTCATCATTGCTGTTCACTACCTGTTGCATAAAGTTATGCTCAGAGCTCAATAAGAATGCAAAACCAAGCTCCTATATTTAGAAAAAGCCAGGCTTACGTTGCGGGTGAAACCATAACTCAGTCCCTGTCATGTGCACAACAGCCCTTTCTTGCCCAAGACCCTGCAGGAAGCCTGTTGCAGAGCAGTGGTCTGGGATGTGAGACAACATCATGGGGGCTGGAGAGAATCTTTCTGCCTTTACTTCTTCTCCTATGCCTCAAATAGGGCGGGTGTCTTACAGAGCAAGGAGTATGTGATCACATAATTACAGATGGTGCTATGATATATGCTACAATGTAAAAGCAGAATTAAGGCTGAGGAGGCAGTTAAAAGCACCATTACATCATTTGACTAATCTTTCCTTGGCTGGCCATGAAGGATCTCAACCTGTTCCCACCGAAGCCAAAAGATCATACCTTTATCAGCTTCAGTGGAAGCTGGCTTGGCTCACCCCAAGGCTCATTCACTGCTGTTAGCTGCTAGTTGAGGCTGTACCCTTGAATGCATTAAACTTTTCAAGCATAACTCATATACCACACCTAACACACTTTGATTCAAGTCGAGACTTCAGCCCGAGTGCTGTGGGTAGTGGAGTGTGAGGGGAACTTGCTCTGCTACCATGCTCGCCCTACCTGTTCAGCCTGTTGAATTGTTAATTGCCTTCAACAGTTGCTTGCAGTTGATGAGGAGGTGAGGAAGCGCTGCTCCTGCCCTGCACAGCCCACAACCAGCTCATTAAGTCTGTTTCCCCACCCTGGTGCTTACATTAGAGCAGGGCAGGGGCGGCTGGGCAGTCAGGGCTGGGATGTGGTGATAGGTACTCCCTTCTCTGTCCCCACTGAGCCTTGCCTCCCCAGTACAGCTAGCAGCAACCAAGCTGCCATAGTACAGCAGAAGCGGGGGTTGAATGGATATGTGCACCATCTCAGCATCATGTTGCAAGGCTGGTGCCCGTGCTCCTTCAGGCTAAATGGCTGCTGAGCTGCGGGTTAGTTTCCCAAAGCAGATCTCCTTACCTTTACCACTTCCCTCTGGATTTCCTTGCAGGACAAATGCCTAAATATGTGCACTTTTTTCACTTCTGCATCCTTCATTTTAAGTCCAAAGTGTAATTTTTGAAAAGGAGCCGAATGTCTCACATGCAAAGAGGATCCTCCAGCGGGAGATAACCTAAAGGCAAGCAACCTTCACATGTGAATGTATCTTAACCTCCACTCATATTTGTTTCTTCAAATATTGCACGCAATCATTGGAATTTTCCTTCACAGCAACCTCACAGGTGGTCTTTTTATCACCTCAGGAAACCTCTTACTGTTCCTGACATCTCTGCTTCCATAGTTTCCCGTGCTGCTGATTTCAGAGTTGCACATCAAAGTGACGAAGACATACCTCACTCTGGGAGACAAAGAAGCATCATCGCTCCTAAAAAAAACATGTGCAAACTCTCCAGTTCAGCCACTACCCTTGAGAAACAAATTACTCCTCAAGCTGACAGACCGAGGATGCTTTTCCTGTTATTTCATCTAATGTTTTCCTTTGTTTAATTTAAACTGATCTGTTTTAACTCTCTTTTCTCGTATAGTATGAAAGAACTGCATAATCTTTTTCTGTTTATCCATGAAGGAATGGATGAGGTAATTTTATATTACTCTTCATACCGTTGTTTTGAATAAAGAATGCAAGTGTTTGTGACTCTACAGTTGGCAAACATAGAACAGAGAGGGAGAGGCATAAAGTAAAAAAAACCCAACCAAACAAACACAACATAGAAAAGAAACTGAAAGAGAGTGGAAAGGGCAAAAGAGAAACTCAAATTAAGAATATACAAAGCATATGTACACATGTGGGGAAGTTCATGTACACCAGCATACTCCGCATGGTGTCATGTCATCCGAGAAGCCTGGTGGCAAGGCAGATGTTCAGCTTGTTTCTAATGCATAGAACAGAAAAACTCTAGCTGAAGAGTTGTTTTTTTTTTTTAAGAATGAGTCATCTATGAGAAAAATGTGGGTGTAGCTTTCAGGGAAGGGGCTGGGGGAGGCTTATGAACTCTAATTTTGCAAACCCCCATATAGAAACATGCATGACGTTAATCAAGACACAAAGGGAGTCCCTCCCTCCCTCCCAGACATGACTGAGGGTAATCAGCTCTCACTGAGATTGCAACACTTGCCCTGTGCTGAATCTGTCCCACCCTTGAGAGATCCCCCCCCCCGACGTGGGGCTGAGGGAAAGCTCTGTGTTGATCTCGCCATGGTAGCCCCAGGCATACTCACTGCTGATACCAGCCCTAGGCAATGCCTAATACAAGGACCAACCTGTATTGGCCTCACCTTGGACACTGCTGATCACCTGGAATTTTTTCCAACTCTTTTCTGGCCAAATTTTTATACAGTTCTGACACATCCGCATTTATGCTCGTGTTCTACCTAAGCACCAGTTAGTCTTGAGGGCAAGACTTCTGCTGCTGGATAAATGTTATTAAATCTGGAGTCATTCAGATTTCCTTTGGTGTCAATGAGACCAGGCCCCCAGGCCTGAGGGTTTCCTTCCAGCCCCTTCAACAGCACAAGTATCCAACACATACCTGGATCCATTATCCCAGCACATCTGTAAGCAGAGGCTGGGAACTGTAAACACCTTGTCAGGTTGTGAAATGCCCATTGATTCTCCCCGAGTGTAAATACCATGGGAAGAAAAGTGGCTATTGCTTGAGAGTGACAGCCTGAAGATTAGGCTTTCTCTCTTGGCTATCCAGTAGCCTTTCTATAGTAGTTTAAATTCAGATTTCCCAGTTTCTCACCGATTATCTAGAGTGACTAAAACAGACCAGACTTCCCTGAAGGGGCTGAACACTATTCATGAGTGCTGCACTGAGCACTCTGGTGGTTAACATCTTTCTGATGACTGACAACCCATTGACAACCAGAGTTACCTTATTGTTAATTATTCCTTGGTGTGATTCAAGGAGGCACAGCCAAGAATGACAGTATAAAGTGAGTAGCAGGCCACTTACCAGGACATAAGGTATAATGGTAAAATCTATGAGAGTGTCAAAGTGTCTTCTGGGGAAAAGGTAATGTTCCTTGGTCTAATTAAAAAAAGGACTGACTGATAGGCACCACCACCAATATTTTGTAGGCAGCAATGCTTTTTGGCTTGTTTAAGAGGGACTATCTGGTTTAGCAATGGGGAGACTGACTCCTGTAACTCCGTTATACCTGTGTAAATGTAGAGAAATACCTTTTTACTCTAATTCCATTATTCTTTATAAACACCAGCAGAGTGAGAGAGTATTTGTCTTTGTGTCTTTTCCGTCTGTTAAGTTCCATGGTTTGTGATTCACTTTAGAAAAACAAGGGTGGTTATAAAAAAAAGTTGTTTTCGGCTGTGTGGTGATGAAATACAGTAACTGAAAATGCTGTGGGTTTTGAGGTTGGATTTTGAGATTAAAATATTGTTAGGTTCAGGATAGAATTGGCTGGCAAAATGAGTTACAGTAAGACATTGTGCTTTCACCTCTAGAAAGCTGAGTTCAAGCCCTGTTTAAGATCACAAAACCAGTAAGCAGTTCAGGATGATTAACAGTTTCTGAAGGAGCATGAGGTAGGACAGGAACACCCAGGGGCCGGGGAGGTCTAGTTTGATTCTCCCCACCTTCTTTGGGGTCCCAGTTGCAAGCAAAGAGGGAGGTCTCTTCTGGTGTGGAGACAGGGAGCAAAGTTCTCCATTACAGGCTGTGGGTCTGGATGAGGGCTGTGCAGCCACGTGGTCATGGCAGGTGCCACATGCTCCACATAGGCCACCCATGCCAACAGTAGAGGCTTGATCTTATTTGTGTTGGTTGCCTCAGTCAGTCTATGACAAGCAGGCATTACCCTGCTCCTTCTGAAAACCAGAGCAATATCAGAGGCTCTTGGGCATTTCTTCCTATCTTAAATATCCAACTCAATCCTTAAATCAAGGGCACTTCAAGGACATTTCATTTTGCAATTTGTTTACATTAAGCATCACAAGCTGCTGATTCAAATAGCCAAGTTGCAGCAGAAACTCTACCAGGAACCCACTCAGGTCCATTGTCCCCATAGGTTTTCAGTTTTAGGCTATCTAAATAAGACCTGTACTCTCCTCAAAAACGCAGTTCGCACACATGCAGACCAGACAGCTGTAATCAGTTTCAGTGCCTTCCAAACTGCTAAATGCAAAGCAGTGCACCCAAGGATATTTGTGCCTCTGCTGTGGAGCTGCCAAAGCCAAACCCCTAGCCAAGTATCACTTGCACTTGAAATAAAGTATAGATAGAGTGTAAGTGGTACATCAGCTCTGGTCTGGGGCTCTGCAGTTACTCTAACTGCAGTTAATGTGGTTACTCGTAGCAGAAGGTTACAGATCTACCCACAAGTTAATGGCTGTGTTCAGATCTTATCTAGTTGTCTGGAAAGAAGACTGAGCTTTTTTCATAACATATTAACAGGTATTTTCTGTTACTTCTGGGATTTTGTAAAATACTGTCACCAGGTTTTTTATTTTGTTGCTTTTTTAATTCCTTAATTTCAGTGATTTCTAGAACGAAACAAGAATTTGATCCAATTTGAACTTGAGTACCCTTTTGCACGATTTTTTTTTTTTTTTAACACTTGTAGAACTTCCCTCACTTTCTAAAGTTTATCTGTAAGCTTGGCTTACACAGGGAGTTACAAACCCAATCAAACCCATTCAGTGTTTTCCTCATCCTGGGGAGCAGACTCATTTCCCCCACAAAAATTGAGTGTCTTCAAAATTTGGCGTTAGGAGTAGCACTGGAAAAACAGCAAATTCAGACCAGTTCTGGTAGGGGTTTCTCACATCCCAGCATGTCCCAGTGCCCCTGAAGAGACATTTTTTTTTCCAGCAAGAGTGGTCCAGCACAGACACTCCTGCTGCCAGTTGCTGTGACAGAGAGGGAGAGTCAGATGCTCATTAGAGCCAGTTGTGGGCCATTCAATTTTTTATGGGAAGCAACCAACACCCAAAACTGTACCTAGAAACCAGTGAGCCATAGCACTATGTCCTGGAGGGACATGGGCATCCTATGCTTCCAAGGAGATGACCCCTTGAACAAATGCACTGTGTTTCTGCAGTGGCTGCCATCTCTGAGAGGGCTTAAGATGTGACCTCAGGAAGGACCAGTGTACCAGTCTTGCTCTGCCAGGCTGTGAAATATGGATAATGCCCCGTCAAAGGGCAGCATTGCAAAACTGTGGCATCACACGTCCCTTTCCACCAGAAAGCTTCCCAGTGTGTCATTCACTTCTGCATTGCTTTTCCTTGCATTACTCCAGGTTAAGTCACTGTTTTCCCAGCACTCTCCATGGGATAACGTTGCACAGCTTCAAGGAGGCTTAAGGTGTTCTTCAGAAGCACCCAGGCTTGGCCACTGGTGGACGAGGATTCATAGATTACATGGCCTGTTGGTCTAATTCAGTATCCTTGTCTGTGTCCAGGGACAAAGTTCCATTTTCCTCCTAAATATCATTGTTTTCAAATGGAAAAGCAAGGCAGAGCGTTCATAACTGCTGAGGCAGCACAGACTACTCACCCTGACAAAAGACAGGGTGTCCCCAACAGTGCTGCTACACTTATTTCCCTGCCCCAGCAGCTGCAGCCTCTTCTGCAGCACAGAATCACAACAAGTGATGAGAGGCACTGTGGTTACAAACACCCAGGACGGGCCCTTCCTGACATCCTGGCTGGCATCAAGCAGAGGATGACGAGAGAGCAGCCTGTGGGAGGGGTGTGCTGCTGCCAGCAGGCATCCCACACCCTGCCACCAGGCCCCACCTGACACTGGCACAGGGCACAGCACTCCTGACAGACACAACCAGACACAGGTGATCTCCTGTGTGTGTCAGGATGCGTTTCCCAGAAGAGAAAACTGGGTCCATGACACTCCCACCCTGCTATTTTAAAAGCGGGAGTGATGAAGGGGAGGGCTCTCAGTTAGCTCTGGTTATTGTTTTGATGCCAGACACAAGGTACAATTCCTATTACAGCTCTTATTTCTATGCACTGTTGTTTAATCTAAGTGCGTCAATGCAACCTCACGTCACAGGCATGTGAGTTGCAAACCTCCAGTTGGTGCTGAGTCATAAGAGAGCACCTCAGTGGTAAACTTGGATCGCAGCACCACTGGATCCTGACACAGCACAGAAGCCAGGACAAACTCTAGCACTGAAGCATTACATGCAATCATTGGAGCCACATCCACCCATTGCAACTCCATGTGACATGGAAATTTTGCAGAAAACATCCTGACGAGGACCTTGGAGGGGAAGACAGGGCTGCTATGATGTGTATGAATGGCATGGGCAGGAAAGGACACAGAGAGGGAAGGAGGGAGGGAGGTGCTGGCAGGACCCACTTGAGCAGATCCCACACAGTCACTGGTCCTGCCTCAGGATGGCTCCACTATAGCAGTGTGTACTGTCTCCTGTGTGCAGGGCTGAAAAAAATAAGGCTCCTTTCAAGGTAAAGGCCTTGCATTCAGGCAGGACTTATATTTGTTTCTCCCAGCATGCATCTCGTGTCAAGAAAAAAATTTCTTTAAACTTTTTAGGGTTTTTTTTCACTTGAGAATATCTCAAGGGAAATTCTGAATACCTCCCTGTATGGGTTCACTGGTACTTATATCTAAGCTGCAGCAGCACAGCTGTGTGAATATTGATTAATATTCCAGGCTGATCTCAAATAAAAAAAATTGAGCTTCCTCATCAAATGGAACCTGCCTCCTTCCCCCCCACACCCTCTAGAGAATAGTAATTCTCTATTTCTCTATTCAGGGGAACACACTGGGCTTAATCTGTTAATTTCTTTCTCTTATTGTCATTTAGAAATTATTACAATCGAACCAAACCCTATGACTGAAAAATCATTCGAAAATGAAAACCAGTATTTAAAAGCTGCTGCACCTAAGCATGGTTTTCAGCATCTTCTGATAAAGCCACTTGCAAACAATACATGTTTTTCTAGCTTGAAGTTGCACAGAATTAATTATCTACACAAAATAATGTGCACAGTCTACTTGAGATTGTTTTCTTAGTACAAAATTATTCAGGTAACACTCATCAAAAACGCTGACTTGATGTCAAGTCCGTGGAAGCAGAAGAGTTTTGTTTGATCAATGATTCGCAGTATGAAAAAAATCAGCACTGACTTTCCTCCTCTGTTGTCAATGCAGCTCCTTCGAAGGGCCTGGGAGGCAGCCAGGGTGAAGGGGAATTCTGTTTCTATGACTCATCCATTCCTGGGCTGCTGCGGAGATAGCCAGCAAGTGGTCAATCAGTGATAATTGTCATGGGGAGATGGTGATGTGAATGCTCAGACCATCAGCATATTTCACAAGAGCCATTCAAAGGCGCTTCCTCTTCAGGAAAGGAGGACAGAAATGGTCTCTAAATCTGAAAAACACCGGTATTTCTTACCAAACCCTTATATCAACAACCTTCCACTGTGTTGTTTATTTAAAAGTTATTTCTTCACAGTATTTTTAGCAATGATGAGAGCAAATCAACCAAAGCACTAACTGAATAATATATCAGGGCCAGGTTCATGTCAGGAATGTACACATAAAGCAGAAAAAAAGAAGTGTGCTTCAGAGGAATATTTTAGAGAGTATTCCAGGAGAAGACATTTTAAAATTATTCCATCTTCCTATCAAGTCTTTCTGTAAGCCTTCCCCCTCTGGCACATTGCATTCTCAGGGCTTCTTAATGTTCATAAAGACAAAGAAATATGTTTAACAAATTAGACAAAATAATATGTCTCAAAAAACACTAAGTTTCCTACACTTGTTCTGGGAGGCTTCCAACAGTCCCACAACACAGCTAGATTTATCTAATGCTCTATCTTAAAGGGTGGGCAAGTCTCATTTCCAACAGATCTCTTTCCAGCCTGTCCCTCAAGACAAGACTTCACTGACACAGAAAAAAAAAAATCCTTTCTTTTTTGGGGGGCAATTTTCAGTGCATTATACATTTCTGAAAGAGCTCACACTCATAACCTGACTGGTTAGTCATATCGTGATCATTGCTGCTGGAGGTAGGCAGGTGTGATGGGAGGGTAAGAAACCAGCAGTTTATGAGAGCAGCAAGTACAGGTGAGGATAGAATTACTGTCCTGGAAGACAAGGCCTCTTCTGAAAATCAGCTCCCCAAATCCATGCAAGAGATGCAGACATCTCAAAATACCCCAGTGCCCAGTGTGGAGTGTGGAAGTCTGAGACTTCCCCCACCCGGTGTCACAGCAGGCAGTATGGCCCACGGTGCCATGCATGGCCCGGGGAGGGGGGAGGGGGCTGGCCTGAATGGGGGCTGTAAATGGACACTTAGCATCCATGTGCTGGATGGCCCTGCTTTTATTGCTATGCATGCATTCAGCATTTAAATCTGCCTATATTCCCTCTGAAAGCTTGGATTGCAATCAAAAACAAACTAACCAAAAATCAAACACAAAAAGCAGGGTTTTTTTAAGATCAGTTTTGTAGTACATTGAACTTCAAGGAGGAATAGGCTCATTTATGCTAGATTCTGTACAAATAAAAAGGCAGTTCTCAAATTAATATGGCCCCATATGATCTTCTTTTGTCCAAGGCATAAAGAAGCCACTCCAAAAGGCTGGCAATCTTTTTCCATGGTGCTATCCAGGTCTGAAGTAAGTGGGGCATGGTAAATCTGTGCTGACGTAAAAGAGAGAAGGTGTTTTGAAGAACCCAAGACGGGAAGAACAAATTAAAACCAGAGAAGTCTGGTGAATATTACACAAGAAAACCTTTCTCTATTTCCGTTTCTTATTTTTGTGACTGCAGAAATTCCCCTCATCTTAAATTAGAGAAAGGAGGCCAGGAGGCCAGAGCCAGCATGGTTTGCCTTGATGACCCAGCAGTAAGCAAACAAGGAGACTGACAATGTGAGTGTGAAGCAGCCATCCTGAAGCTTAGGATCTGGAGACTGAGAGCTCCAGCTGGATCAACAGTTGGCCCCTGTCTCTGATCTGGGATGAACCCAAACCTCAGAGCTCCCCATAACAATTATCTGGGGTCAGCTGAGAGGGGGACTCAGTACCAAATCATCAGTGGCACTGTTTCTCTCCTCCAGGCAGTGACACTCTCACAAAGCTACAGAAAGCTGTGGAGCAGACTTCTTGGACTTGCCGAGGACAAAAACCTCCTTTGCTTGCTGCATCTTTTTGCTAAATAGCATGGTCGCTTGTCAGAAACATTCTGAAACATTGTTTGATTTTTATATTCCTTTTCCTCTAACAAAATGCCTGCAAGTTCAGTACAAACAGATGAACGGAGTCAAGCACAGCTTGTAGCCTAGCTACATACTTCAGTCTTTGCTCTGAACTACTGAGGTTTTGGATGATGTCAGTCTGGTCTCCTGAGGGCTGCTGTTGTCATCAGATAGTGAGGTCGATAAGGCACATGTTATGATGAGGCATGCTGTTTGGTTTAATCATAGTATCGTGCACGAAGTAGGAAAGAAAGCAGTGTATTTCCTGGTACAGTACCTTGATAAGGCTCTCGCTGCTTCATAGGTATTTCCACCACACTGTCCTCTCTGCTGAGCACACTGACAATCAGATTGCTGGCAATCTGAAAGTACAAACAGTGCTAGGGTGCAAAACCCAGCTCCTCCACCAAAAACATGTTTGTTTGTTTGATTCTTTTCCTGATCTCAATTTCACTCTCTTTTTTTTTTTGTTTTTTGTTATTGTTGTTGTTTTTTTAATTTTATTTAACTGTTTACAAAGCAAATAAAGCAGGACCCAGAACAGCTGTTCAGAGCTAGATAAAGTACAGTCAGTTTTTGGAGCGGCTTTTTTCACACCCCCTCATTCCCCAGTGCATTTGGAAAGCACCTCAAATCTAGCAGAACCTGTGAGTTAGGGACCCTTGGCTGGATTTGGGGGCTCCAGCCCCCAACAGCATTTGTTTCCATACTGCTCAGGTGCTTGATCTTGAACTGTGGTTTCTTCCTCTCTTCCTGGCTTACTTCATATTGAACATCATGATTTGTTTTACTGGCAGACCAATGGCAGTTAGCAGATAGTTCAAGGACTAGTTCCATGCGTCAGACACCACTGAAAAAGACTGGGTGCACTACCTTTACCTGGAGCTGAACTGCATTTCGCTTTTTTAGTATTCATGTTTCTTGTCCACTTTTTGTATTTTACTTAGATGGAGCAGAGGAACAGCTGAATCCCTGATCCCCTCTCATTGCCACCTGTGAGAAAGAGTCATGGCAGCCCTAGTCCTACCAGTGGGAGCACACAGAATAGATGTGCAAAAGTTGAAGTAAAACACACTTCTGCTAGCTCTGGCCTTTTCACAGTTAAATTCGATGTACTAGAAAAGGGGGAGTAATGTATTTTTTCGAAATCCTAATTATACAAATTATCATCTCGGACTCCACTATCTGCCAGTTTTTAATGAAGAAAGAGCCCATATCACCACCTAAACTTGCTGATAGAAATAAAGTGCAGGTACCATTGCTGGAACAGTGTCTGCCTGATATTGCTGGTTGTCCAGCTCACCTATCCTTATTGGTATTTAGATCCATAGTTTCTATTTCAGCTACTAAAAAATTATTTTATTGCATTTTTTCCCCCTGTAGATACACTAGGCATCTAGTCTATCCTCTTTCCTTGCTACACTTGAAAGCCAGATTCTTGTTGCTGAAAACCTAACAGAGGTCAAGACCAATTCCTAAAATCACCCATCCTGCCTTTCAGCTTCCAGACGAGACAGCTGTTATGGGACAATATTTTACTTGCAGTACACCCAGAGTTAATTTGACATCTCTGAGTGAGGATCATCACTGCTTTGTCAAAGGGCCTCCTTTCCAGCGCAGAACTTGATTCTAAAATGCTGATGTTGTGGCCACTGGTGAGGGTTGCTGGATGATTTAATTGATTTAAATAACTTGACAGAGTTATTCAGAATGGTGAAGCAGTGCATGGTGAAAGGCTTGCTGTGCTTTTCTATACTGACTGACACTAGGAACCCAGGCAAGCCAGCTGCTGATAGAAAAGGAAGATGACCATTTGGGATAAACAAGAAGAGGCTGTTTCTTGTCCCAGTGTATGGTTGCCCCTTGGAAATGAGCTGACCAGAGAGACCACAGAGCCAAAATCTACAGCTGAATTTTTTTAAAGCAGATAATTTTATGACCACTGTTACGAGCTGTAATTTATGTAAACCAAGACAATAGTAAATGGAAACAAATCAACTTGTGTTTCAAAGCTTATGTTCCCTGGGGATGGGGAATAGCGTTACTCCTTCAGGAAGGAAAACTGAAGGGCGGGAGCATGGCTTCCTCTGAGCACACTGGTGGGGGCCCTGGGCTACCCCAGCCTGACAGTGGGGTGACGGCCCAGGGATCCGGGGTGTTGTGAAGCACAGTGCTAATATCAGAGGTACATATTATGTATGCACAGTGGGGATAAGTTCTGAAGAACCAGGCACCCACCATGATGAGGCTGTGTGAGGGGAGCCAGGACACCACACAGTAATGGAGCAGGGCCCCAGTTGGCAGCACAGTGTCACGACAAGAGGTTGATTCCCACTGTATTCCTAGCAGAACCAATATAATTTGACATAGTGCTTTTCTCCTGACCTCATCCCAGATTAGGCCAGGAAGGTTGAATTTACTATCTCAAGAACCAAAGGCAGGACAGCACCACTAAGTGCAGAACCAGGCTGAAAACAAAAGTCCAGGGTAGGTTTAGGACATGCTATTTTCTTAGCAGGCATGGGAAGAGAAGCATGGAAAGGTTTGGAAAATCTTATTGTCTGAGAACAGGCTGGGGAAGAGATTAGCTGGCAGGAAAGCTGAAAGGTGAAACCATGTTTCTTGTTTTGCAGGGACTTCACCTGGAAGTTTGGCTCCAGTCTCATTAACCAAAGGCGATGGGGCACACAATTTAGTGGCCACAAACTGGTATAGGAGAATTTCAGATTCAGTATTATGTTACATATAGAGAGGTTCAAATTTCCTGAGCATTGAAACTGCCTGACAAGGGAATACTGTGAACACCTTAGTGCTGAAGACATTTAAGGCTATCACTAGACAACTCTCTGTGCCTGGTGGTTTGAGGATAATGAGATTGGTCCTCTCACGGTTAAAAGAGAAGGTCTGGGTGACTCACTAGAACTCCCTGCCAACCTGGATGGTACACTGATAACCCTACGGACTGTCTGTCTCCAGTCTCCATCACAGGACCGCTGGACTCCTGCAGCTGCTGCCCTCAAGTTATTCCAAACTGCTGACTTTTGAAACAAACTATTAAATGGTTTGAAAAAATCTCCAGTTCTGTTTTCATCCACACGGAAAGTGTTTTTCTGCTCAGAAAAGTGCTGGAAGAAGAAAAACACCTTGGTCAGCAGATTCAGTCTATGAATCCAAAGCCCACGTTACCTAAACTTAAGAGGAAAATTATTTTCTGCAGCTGCCCTAGGTTTTTGGGTGGGCACCCTCAAAAGGGGGTGAATTTGGTTTGTTCTTGGCTTTTTAATCTCATGATAAATTTTAAAATGTAATAATGGGGGAAATAGTGTTATTTGTAAACACAGCATAGAAGATCTGAGTTTGAGAGAAAGTAAACAGGGAGCACATCCTTTTTCCAAGCAGAAGTGTACCTTTTACACTCTGCTGTGGCCCTTGAACAAGGGTTTTCCCCATATCTTGTGACTGCAACTTCTTAGTAAACCCGGACTTTCCCAGTGCCCAAAAGCCCTACCAGCATCTCCAGAGCTGTGAAACACAGTATATTCTCTCCATGTAAAGTAATTAGGGTAAATAACAAAAGCTCCCACCTAAGACTGCTCAAGAAATCTCTTTATAGCAAACACAGCAAGAGCTTCAAGAGCTTCATTGGCATGTGTTCCATACTGCTTAATGTCTCCTTAGGGGCTGTGGCTATCATCCCAAGCAACATTTCTATGGGTTGCGTGGCTACATCCTTTTCCTGTGAATCAACGTTGGCATCTGCTCATCCAGAGTAATCAGGCGAAATATTTGCTGTTGCCTGGAGACTAAGACAGGAGAAAAAGTATCAAGAGTCCTGAATTGTTTTTGCAGATCTTTCTCTGATACTGTGCCACTGACAGACAATCCTCTTCACCTGGCAGTTCTATATCTAACAGGGTTTTAAGACCTGTGGAATAGGTACAGTTATATTTGCCAAGTGCCCAAACTACCTGTAAAGTTCTCCCAGGCCCATGTGCAAAAGGCATCGTGTAAGAAATACAAAATACATTCTATATAGGCCAAGCAGACTCCATCCGTCTTTGTCAGCATCATCATTACTTGCACTTTCTGTCCTCTCTGGGAGGGAGATAAACCCCCAGAGACAGCAGGACTCCACTGAAAAGCACACGATTGGCTCATTTGCCGAGCAGTGGTCTGGTAGCACCAGAGGTACTGCAAACATACCATACCTACGGTTTTACCTCCACCCAGCTGGTGTGATGGGACTTTAAATACACAGAGAATGCTGAACCCTGAAATGTTTCCACCAACTACAGTTGTTAAAACTTTTCACATCCCACCGACAACCGCTTACATATGTGGGGGATGAGAAAACTTCCTTCCACCCAGAGGTGGAAGAAAACTCTGGAGTTGGTAGTCACATGCTCCACAACAGCCTTACAACCCGCAGGATCCTGCATGGAAAAATTTCACCTCCATGTGTTGACTAAGTTAATGTGGTGGGGATAGTGGGCGGACATAAAATGAAACTATGAAAAAAGATTAATTTGCAGCTGGAGCCCAGGCAGGGAGAACTCCAGTCCTCTGTTTGCTCAGAAAACGGCAGCTTTGACCAAAACCCAGTCAAAAAAAAGAGGTTAAGGCAGTGGTAATTAAAAAAAAAAAACCAAAACCAGGCGGGAAAAAGCAGCAAAAGTGAAACAAAGCCTCTCTGGAAATTAAGATGCGGAATTCAAAATATTTGCAGTATAATAAACCCAGGCGAGCCCATAAAGCTGCACCAGCCAAAAGGAGCTCTGTTCTGCCTACGAGGAAACCCGAACCGGCGTCACGCCTGGCAGCAGCCGCCCCACAGCCTCGCTTCCTCCCCACCTCGTTGCAGAGTTGTCTTGCTCGCTGCCCTCGGCTATGTTTAACACAGCGTCTGTTTCCACTCTAACCCCTTCAGTTTGGAGGAGGAGGATATAAATCATCTGCGGAGCTGCCCACAGGGCTTAGTCACAGCAGGTATTGGTTTAGGGTGTCTTAGAGGAACTATTTCTTTTTTTCACTGCAAGTATTCTAGGGAATAAGCATTGGCTTTGTGAAGAGTCGGCATTGCTCAAGGGGCCAAGGAGTCTCCAAAGAAAGGACATTTTACATCACCAGACAGAATCATCTTCTAACATTTTGGACTGAACTCAGCCTTGAGGGCAAGAGCTGTTCCATGAGTTCCCAGCAGATGCTTGAACTGTTCCCACTGAGCCAGTCTCACCATCTGTCCTGGTGTTCCCAGCCCAAGAGACCCAATAAGACTCATATCACCCCTTCCTTCCAGGTGAACTCCTTCCTAACACTGTTTTTGCTGCTTTCTTCCTGCTTATGGCTGTTTCACACACCTGAAATGGCTTCTGACACAGGCTCCTCCTGACCCCTCTTACCTGGGGCCCAGGTAAGAAAGGCACCATTTCTCACTCTTATTTTTTTTTCTATTTTCACTTCACCCACCACAATTTCACCTGCCACCAGAGCATCTGGTCACTTGTCACACCACCTCCCAGCAGCCGAACTGCATCACCAGCCCCACTGTGGGGTATAAGACCCCACATCTTGATGCTTGCCTGTTGTAATATAGGGCATGAGGAGCCTCCCTGAAACACAAGCCCTTCTCTCCCTCCCAGGCAGCTACTGGGGCTGTGCTTTTGTGTCAGTGCCACCCCTGGACATGTCTTCAGCCTCCAGCCCCCGCGACACCTCCAGCACTGGAGCCAGAAGCCTCTTTGTTCACACACTGACCATGGCACCTTCTCCCAAAGCCTCTTTCTCCAGACTCCAGCACATGCTAGCTTTCCCCAACACAGACCACACAAATTGCAGCAATTAGCAAGTGTAAAGGGTATGCTGTGGTTTTTGCATATATTATTGCATCTTAAGAGTCATGCATATCCTTGGGCATAGTCATCAGATAGTATCCAGCAGGCTACATTATCCAGAGCTTCCCCTCAATTTGATGTTCCTGAGCTCCACTGGAGACTCAGTTCATTAGCCTTTATGCACTTGAACAACATTAGTCTTCGGACTCAAGACAGCATGGCTTCTTTCTCACCCATGCTATCTCTATGCTGTGTGGAGTTGATCTATAGCTCTTCCATTGCTGCCAGTCTCTAATGGTGACCCCACATTTCCTGCCCCTCTGCCACCTCCCCTCTGCTGTGCAAGGCCTGGCAAAGCCCATTCTTCCCTATGTGATTTGCAGCAGCAGCTCAAAGTCCTATTCACAGACCATTGCCCTCACTGCATAGGAATCATACAGAAAGAAAATATGAGCCAGCTTGTAACAATCCTACAGGCATATTTCTTCAATTTTTTTCCCTTTCTGCCTCCCAATTTCATGACTATGCTGATGAGACAAACTTGGTCAGGACCAGGAACTTTGAGCATTTCTGGGCTCTTTTTAAATGCCTTTTTTTTTTTGTTTGTTACTTGCAATCTGGCACATCATATCTACGTACAAGTGATACTAAACAAAGGTTGGCCAAAACTAGACAGGGAAAAAAAACCAAAACAAACCCATCAGCAACAACAAAGAAACCCTATTTGACTTTTCATCCCTTACCTACAGAGAAGTTTGGGGAATGAGACAGCCTCTGCTTCTACAGCCCCTGATTGCAGAACTGAAGGTGTTTTGGTACAAAAGCCACAGGTAGCTCATAGCAAAGGAGTAGTTAGTAGTGTCACTAGGACACATACAGCTGTTGTAGGAATTAGGAAGGAGGGAGGCAGCTAGCAGGATGGAACCTGAGCCACCTGGAGCTCTGCAGATCAAAGTCATCACATTATTCCGTACCAAGAGGCAACTGCCACAGCCAGCCATACACACCAGCTCTAATTTTCAAGACATGTTGAAGGAGGATAGCATTAGACTCACCTGACTTCAAAGCCAAAAAACAGAGAATGCCTGCAGCCCAGACTCATGGGCCAAGTCTCCTTTTAGAAGAAGCCCACAGCAAGCATACATGACTACAATAAAATGTATGTGAAGAGCAGCAAGAGCCATCATAGGTGTCCCCCTGCCCCACAGTAAGAACTGTAAGTGCAACCTGTAAAGTGCACTGAGGTACGCTTTGCCATGGCACCTTACATGGGACAACAGGTCCCTTACATGGTACCCTTGCTCTTTTGGGTACTTCTCTCTGCCCTGCCACACCGAATATGCCAGAAGCAATTGCACCAGTGCACAGGCTGTCCCTTTTTTCCTGGCCACTCTGAGAGGCCGGTGCACTAAATCAGTAAGCCAGAGCATGGAGGGGCCCAGAGTCAGAGGTATGTGTGCCTCAAAACTGTCATGACACAAAAAACTATTTATACCTTTCTAAGCCTTGGCTAGGCTATTACCAACCATGGTGAAATTCTAGGGGACACAGTTTCTAAGCCTATGATGACAGCAAGGACAACTCATCCATGGTAAAACCAAGAAAGGAGAAGTCTCTCCAGAATAGCTTCTGCCATATACCCAAGCTGCAATAAATGCTAATGGTATCAGATCAGGCAAACCCCTGCATTGCTGGAGGCTCTGGCATTCTGTTCCGCTCTTCTCTATCCCTTGCATGACCTAGCTCAGGTTAGTTTCAAAAAGCAAGATGAGAGAGCATATATCATTAATAAACTCACAGAAGAAAAATGGTGTTGGCTTCCTGGAATCAGTGTACTAGAAGGACAAGGAAAGTACTCAAGTACCATGAGCAAAGACCTACTTTTAGCACAGCTTCCCAGTTGTTTGTCATACTGATAGCACTGTGCAACTGATACAGCTATTTTCTTCATCAATTATTAACTGGTCAAAGGCTATTTGTTTGAAGAGCTGCACAGAAAGTCCAGAGAGGAAGCAAGCAGTTTCAAGCTCCACGTGCATGCCCTGCAATAGGCTCGAGATCTTCCCCAGATCAGGTACATCTCACTCTTCAGAGGCTGATGGCTTGGCCTCCAGCAGCAGGGAAGGAGTCACACTTGGGTGCTTGCTGCAATGGCAGTCTCCCAGGCAAAGCCCATCCCTCACATGGGGCTCTTTGTCTTTATGCCCAGGAGCAAGGCTGTGGTCAAGGGTACTGCTCAGTCAGCCACTGAGCAGTACTGGGGCTGCACCCAAGGCTCTTCTCTCAGGGATCAGCACGCAGACCACACCACATGCCAGTTACATCAGTATCTGCCCGCAGACTCACCGTTACAGCTTTCGCAGTGTAGAAGGGAAGCAGCTTCTACCAGCCATGCTCCTCTTCCTCCGTCTTTCCTCCTCCCAGCTCACCTTTCATGCTAGACCATAGAAGTGTGTTGCACAAAGCCAAAGGCAGAGAAGGTGCACTGGTGAAAGCCTTGAGGTATCCTACAGCCTTTGTTTGGCAGGAACTTTTCCAACATGCATTACGGAATCTGTCCTGAACATTGAGGCATGTTAAGACAGCTGAAAGATTGGTGGTTTGGCAGCAATATTCCAGTCTTGATTTGGAAGCAAAAGCTTGCTCCATAGGTAGTGTTGTCTTGTGTTTTTACCTTTGAGCAGTGCTGGCAAGGAAGTGTTCCGAAACAAAACCAATGGCTTTGGAAGTTTCTGGGATTGCTGATACTTCAAGTATCGCACTTGATACTTCAAGTGCGGTAGCAGGGTGATGTGTGCATACAACGAGGCTTTGCTGGGGGCTCACATTCCTCTTCCACATGAAACACCGAACAGCCCTGCTGTGCAAGCAGACCAGTACCAGTAACAAGTCAGAACTGATATCTGGGCTAACACTTCAACATCCCACTTTAGCCTCACTCATAACACACATAAGGTCTCCTTCTAAGGGAAGGAGCTATGCAGGAACACAAGACACACAAGGAACAAAAGCCAAACCAAGGTTTAAAGCACACTGATCAGAAAGAACTTCACAGGAACAGACCGAGCAACACAAGATAGGAGGATTCTGTAAGAGACAGAGAAGATTAGAGGCCACCAGGGCAAGTCACATCAGGTATTTGCTGCCACTGATCTGTGCACCCATACACTTGCAGGGCTGGTCCACTGAATCAGAAAGGCACGATGGAGGGATGCCTGAGCATAGAGTGGGCACCTCAACGGTCAAGAGAAGGGAAGCATCTGCATTTGTGGGGTTGTCTAAAACCAGCTCCTCAATTTTTGCAAGTAAAACCAGCTCCACTGTCAGTTTCTTGAAAAAACTTGGGGTTTATTGATTTCAACTGCAAACAGTCATTACAAAAGAGATTTTCTTTTAAATAAACTCACACAAAGAGGAAGAAAAAGCAACGTAGCAAACAGTAACGGGGAAAAAAAGTTACATTCATTATTCTCTTTGTGCCAGTCCCATTCACCTTGGCAAGGAAAATTCCAAACTTGGAATACAGAAATGCAAAGACAAACTGTATTTGGAATGTCTTCAGAGAGGCACTTTGAGCCCAAGGCTTTTCTCCTTGACGAATCTTTACAATAAGAGGAAGAAGAAGGTCTTCCTTCCATGCTGTCTCACAACAGAGCTCAGGTATGTACATTCTAAAGCCCAGGCAAGACCTGGGAGAGGGGAAGAGAAGGAGAAGAGAAAAGGCAAAGAAGCACATTAACTCCATTTGCAGTCCAACACAAAAAAAAGGGAGAGGGAATTCTAAAATAAATAATCCAAACACAGTTTTTGCATTTTTTTAAATTAATTTTTCATTTTTTAAAATAAAATAACCAAAAAAGTGTAAAGTTACAAAAAAATGTCATTGTAGTATAATATATTAAACTGTGGGAAAAAAAAGGAAAAAGACACTTCACAATCTTAAGATTAATATGGAAGATCATAATTTAAACATAAAAGAATATATTCTATGGATTCATCATCCCGATAAATATGAACAAAATTAAAAAGCATAGGTTTCGGCAATAAATACGTTTTGATAAGTTAAATAAGCTTTTTATATTGTTGTGCAGTGACAAGCAAAATTTGCTCTCCAATTTCTGAAAAGTTATACAAAATTAAAAACCCAGAAAAAAATAATAAAAAGCTTGGCGTGAGTGCTCTAAGATAGATCTAAAGTACTCTAGAGCAAAACCATTAAAGCTATGTCTACTGGAACTTTGTTTACACGAACTTGTGTGTGTGTGGAATGACTTCTGTTGGCCCCACCCCCTCTCTTCCTTTATTTAAGATGTCACATGTATACATGGGGAAGTTTTAGCACCAAAATCAAGTCTCTCATAGTCCATCTTTTTTTTGCTCTTTTTTTTTTTGTGTTTTGTTTTCTTCCTCACAGTCGAAGTCCCACTCATGTTACAATCTTTGTCCGTTCTCAGCTTTTCTTCCCACAGACCTGAGCAGATCCAGGCAAGATTTAGTCTTTAAGGGGAGAGGAGAAAGAGGACTGGATGTTAACGCTTGCCCACGTGCCTGCGCAGTCTAGCAGAAACTGGCCAGTCAGGAAGGGACTTGGAGAGGGCAATGCAGTACATGGCCAGTGGAGGGAGCTGGATTTGGACATTTCCTGCACATCTGGAAGTGCATAGAGCTGCTGGTGCCCTCTGCAGCTGGAGAGGTAATACAGTCACAGTGAAAGTGTTAAAAGGCACTAACTTTGTAAACGTTATTGCTTTTCATCGTAATTTGGCACTTAAGGTTTAAGCCAGTGGGTATATGGCAGGCAGGTGGACATGTTAACATCCAGCTCAGACTACTGGGGAGAGGGTGGAGGGAGTTCAGCTTAACATCGTAATAGATGTGGGGAGGGGCAAGAGGAAACCCCAGATTAGTCGTCGGAGATAGAGAGTCTGCTGAAGATGGGAAGGCGTCTTGAGGTGTCCAGGATAGGGGAATCTGAGCCGCTGTGGCTACTGCTGGAGCTGCTCAGATAGCCCTCCTGGTCAGAGAGGGAGTCCTGAGGACTAGGTGGCGAGTCAAACATGTTGGGGGACTCGGACATGGGCCTGAACAAGAAGGTGGGGGGGGAGCTCCCACCAGGCACCTGCACCCCCATGCTGGGGGCGAAGAGACTGACCAGCTCCTGGCTGGAGAAGGTGAAGGGGTTGCTGGCGCAGTCAGGCAAGGTTGGGGAGCCCAGCAGGTCGTCAGCGCTCAACATAGGCGGCGGGGTGATGGAAGTGGGGCTGTCCAGCAGCCCGCTGGCAGCAGTGCTGGGGAAGCCGGCAAAGCTGAAGCTGTGCTGCAGGCGGGGTCTGTCAGTGACGGCGGGCTCCCGGCTCCCCGCCACTGCGCGGCGCTCCTCCGCGTTGTGGATGAAGTGGCAGCGCGGACCATAGGGGCAGAAGCCGATGGTGTGGAAAGTGCGGCAGAGCTCGGTCTTGTACTTGGGGTGGCGGGTGAGGCTACGCAGCTCGTGGATGCCGTGGGCGAACTGGCACTTGTCGCCGTACTTGCAGGCGCCGTTCTCCTCAAACGGGCGGCACAGCTCTGTCTTGTAGCGGCTGGAGTTGACCTGTCCCCCGGGCTGCTTCTGCTGCAGCAGGCGCTCGCCGCCCTCGGAGAAGGAGCGGTCCCGGAAGCGACTTTCCCGGGGACTCAGCATGGGAGCCGGCTCCCCTTTCAGGCTGCTGAGGAGCTGGTTCTGATGAAACTTGGAGTTGGGCAGCGTGACAGAGTGCCTCCTAGAGAAACCGCCGCCCGCCGGGGTACCCACCGCCTTCCTGTCCAGCAGGCACCCGCTGACACCCGAGGGGCTGTAATTTAACATCTTGTTGCTCTGCGGAGAGAAAGGAAGGGCCGGTCACTGTCACTGCCACCACCTCCTCCGCCGTCCCCACGCAGCCCCGGGAGCGTGGCAGAGCACCGCACCACCCTCCCGCTGCTGCGGCCGTCGGAGCGGCGACCGCCCTGCCCCGACGGCCCCCCCGACCCTCCCTTCCTCCGCAAGGCACATCTGCTGTAGCCCCCTTCGCCGCTCCAACCGAGGGCCCGGGGCCGCTCTCCCCCCGTCCCTGGCGCAGCGCAGTCACGGAGCGAGTGGAGCGCCAGGCGCGGAGGGGGCCGCTGACAGCGCCCAAAAACACCGCGCGGCTGGAGCGCTTTCCTGGGAGCGCCCCGGGGACGGCGGCGCGCGGGAAGGGAAGGGCAGCGCGCGGCGCGGCGCCCGCCCAACCGCTCCCGCCCAGCCCCCNGGGCGGGAAAGCCCCGCAACCCGACGGCCGTGCTAGGTCCCCGCCCTGCGCCCTCCGATCCCACCGCCGAACTTGCTCACGACCAGAAAACGGGAGAAAACAAACAAACAAACAAACAAACAAACTCAAAACCACGAACTGTAAAGAAGCTGGATAGTCCCGGAGTTGGTGGCACAGCCCCCGCCGGCCCCCTTACCTTGCATAAAACTTCGCTCAAGTCGAAGATGGTGGGCGACACCAGGGCTGTGGACATCTTCGGCAAGCGAGGGGGGAAGCGAGTGGGGCAGCGGCACTCGGACACGAGGAGTCACGGCGTGGCTAAGGCACAGCCTCCAGCGCCCCGGCTCGCAGCCTCCCCCCGCTGCTACTGATGCCGCCACCAGCCCACCCGACCGCCGCACTCACTCCTCGCTTCCAGCGGGGCGGCGAAAGCTCAACTTATAAAGTTTCGGACTTACCCCAGGAGGAGGAGCCGGCGGCGGGAGGAAGGGGAGGAGGTGGAGGAGGGCAGGGTGATTGACACCGCGACTGAATCACCCGGGCGGGCAGGCCCAGAAAAACTTTCGGGAGGAAGGAGGGAGGAGGGACGGGGGGGTGAAGAACGCAAAGCGGCTGCGGGGGGGGTGGCTGTGCCGGCCGGGCCGCGCCCCGCCCCGCGCCGCTCCAGAGGGGGCGGTTGTGTGGCCGCACCAACTGACTCCGCGCGCCTGTGCGGTGTCCGCGAGTGTGCGCGTGTATTTGCGCGCGCCCCCGTCCGCGCGTTTCCACGTTGTGCGCGTGTGCCCTCGTGTGCGCGTGCGTATCCGCGTGCGCGCGCGTGTGTAGCGCGGGGCGCGGCTCGGGGAAGGGGGGGTAGCGCGCGCGGCTGTTCCGTCCAGTCCCGGGCCTGGCGCCCGCACGCCCAACGGCTGAGCCTGGCCGCGGTTCGGCGGCTCCGCGGGCCCCGCGCCGCGCTCGCCGGGCGTTTTTGCCCGCGAAAATCCGTGGGGTTCTGTCTGCTTGGATTTAAACTGATCGGATCTGTGTTCGATGCGGCCGCTTGCCCGGAGTTCCTGCGCACTGGCGGGCTTTGTGTTGACCGCCCCCGCTCCCCCGCCCCCCATAGCCTTACTCTTTTTTTCCAGTTTTTACTGAAACCTGGCAAGTTCTGCAAGGAGAAATACCTCACATCCACATTAATTTAAGTTGTTAAAATACGCCCTTTAAAAGGGCGTTTGATAAATCCTAATCCTGCCTTTTCTCCTCTAAGAGTCCTCTTCCAGTCGTAGGACTCAACATTGTAAAACTGAAAAGGAAAAGAAAGTCTTTAAGCAAGTAATCTGTTCCAGGTTTTAGTAGACAAAGTATGATTCAATGATTCATTCTGATCTTGATACAGGGGGAGGAGGGGGAAGATGGTGGCAGTTTGTGTAAAAATAAAAATGAGCTGGACTGCTCAAGGCTTGTCAGTACCAGGGTGCTTCAGCTCTCAGTCTCTGCCCGTTTCTCCCCTTTAGTTCCAGCTGAGGCGAGGCTCTTCCCAACTATAACTTCAGTGGGTGTTTCCCCTTAGGCCGAGCAATGGCATCTGGGCCGTCTGCCCTGCGCAGGCGGGAGAAGGGGGCCCAGTCTGGCACTTCAGGCTCCTTCTTCCTCCTGCTCTGCGATCGGGCTTGGCTGGCAGAACAGAAACCCCTGACTTTGGCTGCACAGCGCTGACCTGAGGAGCCATCACACTGAAAACTTCAAACGAATGATCCACTTCCTCCTCTGTTTGCTTTGGAGTCGCGGAATCTGGACTTTGCACTGGCAGCTGATCTTTTTCCCCTCCTTTGGTCTTTAAGAACAGCCAAAATAACCAACTGAAGCCCCCATAGGCTCAGGCTATTCCAGATTTCTATTATTGTTATCTATTATTGTTATTGTTATTATTATTTACTTAGGGAGAGTAATCAGGTTCCTTCTCTTTATAGTTTCGTTTTTTCCCCTCGCCTTGGCCAGAAGTGAGGAGTAGGGGAATGAACAGCCTATTATTTTCTGCAGTTGTTTACTCGTTCTGTAGATGGTGCTTGTTCCCAGGGCTTTGAGCTTCTCTATAATTAAACCCATTTTAATTGTTAGGTTAGAAACGTCATTTCGGGGACTTTCCAAGAGTTACCGAGAAAGCCAGCCGAGATAACTCTTTCACTACCAAGTCCCTCCCAGCCTGTTTTTTGCACGGTTCCTCCCCATCGGCCCACCAGGGTGTGAGGCTGAACTCAGTGCAGGAGAGCAGAGAGCCCAGGGCCGGCAGCTCCTCCAACAGCACAACCATCTACCCCTGCTGCTTTTGTGTTATTCACTTGCACGGTATGCATTTGTTTTGGAAACTTGGGGTTTAAGGTTGCACATTTCCACGGATCAAGCAGCAAAAGCTGAAGCTGAGAAAGAATTTTTTTCCAGTGGTTTAGCTTGGCAAACCCCAACTCCATGGTGGTCTGCCTTGCATTGCCTGCGCACATGCTCGATGAGAAATTTAGCTGCTCACCCCACCTCGTGGCTAAAAGTCAGAGCCCTCCAGGCCAGAGTGGGAATTTGTGTGGGCATGAATTCACACCGAGCAGAGGAATGAAAAAATCAGAGCCTTGCACCACCCCACCAGAGCCATGCCAAACTTTGATAGATGCAAATGAATTAAGATAGGTGAATGAATAAATGAAAGTCAATTATTAAAGATTACTGAAAAAGTGAATGAATGCAATGCCATGCTCACTAGCCTTCTCATGTGGGTCAATCTGTCAAGGCCCAGCGCATTCCAGTTGGGATACTATAGCTGGGTATGGGAAGTGAGAATAAACATCCATGACCTCCCAAGCCATTCCCAAACTTGTTCTCAGCACTGGAGCAGCTTCTGGAGCATTCACTCTCCCTGGCTCCAACGCAAGCTAAACTTGCCTCAAAATACAGAGGGATGAGATTCTTTATCAGACCTGTATACACATTTAACAGCAGAATTAAGAACCAGTTTCCTGAATGAGAATTGAAATGGGCCAGAGTGGCTAGAAAATGGGGAAGTGAATGAGATGATACAGGCAGGAGTTTTAAAGGATTACTTTTTCCAGTCGCATGTGTATAAAACTGTGGGCTCATTGGCACATGATGCTGTGGAGGTCAAAAGTATAAACTGGGTCAAAAAAGCAATTTGACAAATTTATGGAGGAAAAGTCCCTGGAGGTTTACTAAAGGCAAAGGCAAACCTCTGCAACATATTCCTGGACAATGCACAGCAAAAGTATCACTCTCTTTCCCCTGTTTCCCCTGTTGGCATTGTCTGCTCTTGGAGGAAAGCCGAATCAGACCTGATCCAGTTTGATTATTTTTACATAGTTAAGGTCTACTTTTAGGCTTTATGCTCTGTCTAACCCTAATGGGCTTGGAAGTGCTTATGCCTCCAAAATTTGGGATTAGCTGTGCAATGTCAGATTGTTGGGCCAGCCAGGAGAAAAGCACTGGGAAGTGCAAATCAATACTGTCTTGTCCTCGAGCTGCTGGGCACTGTTTCACATGCTGGCCTCTGCTAAAGGCTGGAGAACAGTCTCGTGAGGGGGTTGCACTGTTTGCCCTGTTTCACTCCCCATCAGGGTACTAAGAGCTTAATTTGAGCATTGAGTATAACGTGAATCCAAGTGCCAGCTTTGTCACATATATATTTTATTGATGGTACAGCTCCCATAGCAACAGAAGAAGGTTGCTATCTTAAGGCACCTGCACTTCACCTGGAGCCTTTTGGCAGTAGAAAGTCTGCAGGTCTGCTTGCGTCAGAGTTACTGAGCAAGAACATGAGTACAAAAAAGTCTGAATTGTTGAAAACAAGGTGGGGGTGGGGTTGTTTGGTTTGTTCCCCCTCCTACTACTCAGTTCCCAAAGTTTGAAGGTAGGAAAGGAAGTGCTTTCGTCATGAGCAAAGTTTTCCCCTGTGAGTTTCACATGAGCTGGACATTTCACTCCCCTGCTCTCATGGGAATCTTCAGGTAAATAGACATGTCCTTTCTTCTTTGGTACTCAGGTGTTTAGAGGCTGAGGACAGAGGACAGACAAACCTCGTGCCTTTAATTTTGCTGAGGGTGTAAAATGAGTCGAGGCTTTCTGCAGTCACTATTCTATTCATATCTTTTGTGTCCAGTTCTATTTTTGTTGGCTGTGCCCCTGGAGGTGGAGGTGTGGAAGTGTGTTTCTTCTGGTCTTTGCAAGCGGTGTAGATATTTCCTCTGTTCCAGGCACCACCTCAGACGCTGTGGCCTTTCAGAGGGAGTAGGCGGATGTCAGTGTGGCCCTTTCTCACCTGACTGTAACTTTTTAATATTTCCTTTTATTTTGGCTTTGCATTTCTTCCATGGAACGAACATCTCTGGGTAGCCACTGGGAGGTGTAAATGGCTTGGGATGGAAACCACAGCTTGTAGGTGCGCCCTCTGCCAGGCTTTTTTGGCACCTGAGGAAGCCTAGTCTCTGCCTGCTCCCAAGCGAAAGGGATATTACCAGCTGCTCAGTGAGAAAACAAATTCGCAGAGATACAGGAAAGTGTGTTGAGTTGGTGGGAAGCAACAGGCGTGAGATTCCTGGCAGCTCGGGTATGTAAACATCCATAAAATAGAAAGTGTGTGCATGCGTGTACTTTGTGGTGGCAGGAAACCCAAGAAGCCAGCTCCATTATTTTTGCTGGAATTGGTAGCAATGGTGCCAGACAAATATTATATGCCCTTAATCCTCCTGACTTGACACCTGTGAAAGACCTAAAAAGCATCTGAGGTGATCTAAATTACAGGACATCTTTACTAATTAATAATGGGCTTTGTGATCTGATTTGGTTGTTCATAAAGAGGGGTTTCTGTTTCTCAGTAGCTCAGATGCTGGGCTACCTCTGGGGGAAGTGAGAGGAAGTGGAGACAGGAGGTGGAGGTAATGTGTGACCTCTTCTGAAAGTGTCACGTGGATGTGACTAGCCTGCCACAAATTTAGCGCTGGTGGCACTGACAAGACACTGCACTGGAAAAAGCAGAGGTGTCCTTTTAGCAGATGCAGGGTAAGGAAATTGGCTGAAGTTAATGGATCTAAGTTATAATTTCCAGTGGAATTACTAATGCAATTAATGTATTTCCACATAGCAGGACAGCAAGCCCATGATAGTGTTTAGCTGTTTGTCATGACTGCTCAGGAGCTGGCCCAGCCACATCTTGGGGTCCGTCCAGCAGCAGGGGGACATCCGGACTGTCTGTCCAGATACATACAGCCTGTGCAGGGGGGTGGGAGCAGGCCTGAGACACAAACAACTGTGTCAGTAGATTTGAGGGGCTGGAGAAAAAGAGCATCACCGTCACCTGCTGCATGGTAGTGGAAAGCAAAGATGCCTGAAGAGGAACATCTACCCCTCTGACCTTGGCCAGGGTGTGGGGCTCCCTGGCAGTGCACCCACCACCCTGCCTGGGGTCTGCACACAGGTCTGGACACAGGGCACAGGGCTGCAAAGCCCAGCACGCCTCTCATGCAGTACTGCAGATCTCCCTGTTGCCCACTTGCTGCTGGCACCTACCACCTCCTGCAGAGAAACCTCCCTCTTCTTAGGGGTTTGCTTGTTCTCAGTGAAGTTACAAACCCTCTAGGGCAAGAAGCAAGTCTCTTCTGATCTCCTCCCTGAACGTGCCGCAACTGCATGAAGCTAGAGGAGGGACTTCCAATCCTGACAGTGTGGTAATGGGAGCTGAGAAAGTGCCCAGCCTGGCTACAGCAAGGCGAGGTATGGAGCAAGATGTGTTTCTCATCACTGGTGGAGCAGATCCGCGAAGCAGCTGTTGTGGAGAGTGTGTGCCATCCCACTGCAGATCTCCAAAGCAGCACCACATCCCCCTCCCTGCAGAGAGTCCACACACATGGGACAACTCGCACAGCCAGGTGCCACCACCCCCTTTCCTCCAGGTGTCAGCTGAGCACATGGGGGTCCCCAGCATCCCTGGTGGGCCCAACCTCAGCAGATTATGTTGTACAGCAAGGGCATATCTTCAAATAGGTGCCCTTAACCTGGCCTAATCTGCATGGGGCTCTGTGTCTGCCGTGGCAGAGAAAAATTAAATATCTCTCATCTAAATAAATTGTTGTTCAGGTTAAGGGAAGCACCAGAAGCTTTAAAGAAGCTGTTGGCAGTTTCCAGAAAAAAAGGAGCAAGTGACACTTGCTGCACGTCAAAACAACTATTGCCCTTGTATCAACAAGGTAATTAATGCATGTAACAAATGATTAGGGACATGGAAAGCACAGGTCTCAGAAACCAGGACAAATTCCACATTTTTTTCAAATGCTGGTTCCACAGTCCCAAGCCTATACACAGCATGGCAATAATGCAGCACAGTGATTTCTGTTGGCCTCTGCCTATTTGCAGCCAGAGCAGCCCTGGCTGCTGATTTATTCAGCAGACATCAACCAGTGACATGTTTCCATGATTTTTTCATCAAAAAAATGTGTTAGGACTAAGTGCTTTCACCATTTTGTTTGTTTGTTTATTTGGTTGGTTGGTTTTTAAATGAGGAAATCTAAAACTACTCAGGATCTCTCGGATCATTACATTTATCTCACATGAAGTGCTGGTGTCAGAAGATGCTGCTTGCAGTGCTGGTGGCCACTTAACCTCCAACAGGCTCAGCTGTAACACTCTGAAAAATACCATTTTGGCCCTTCATGGTGGAACTTGTCATAACCTTGTTTCCAAACACATGGGTTGCACTCCACACATCTTACAGCTCCATGAGATTATTTCCATTAGGGAGGCAGCTTGCTTTCCCACCTATCCTGTTCCATCAAAACACACTTTTAGCACTAGGCAGGAAGCCAACGTCATCTCCTTTTGTTTTTTTGTGTTCCTCCTGCCTGCTCTGAATACATTATAATACAGTCTTTGACTCCATTATTATATCTTTTCCCACAAGACCATTCAGTCCTCAGCAGGAAACATGCTTTCTTCTCTGCCAGCTGGGCATGGCTGGAGAACCCCATGCCTGTAGGAGCTCCGTGGGGAGGATATGGAGGTGAGGCTTTGCAGATTCCCATGCACAGAGGATGGAGGAGTTTGTTTAGGTCCAAATCTGGTAGGAAATTTCCAGGGAGCCTCTCCCACTGCCTCCTTTGTCAAGCCGGTAACGAAGAACATCTGTGAGGATGGGATTCCTCTCATCTGATTTTAGGTGCCTAAAAGTTAGTGTCTAAACCTAATTAGTTGGACAGGCTTCCTGCATAGTCAATGGAGACAAATAGGCACCTCTAGTGTGTGATTCATCTCACATATCTTGAAGTTTATCTTGAGAAGGGCTGACTCACCCGACAGCCAAGCACCGCTTCTCTTCCGTGACTGTAAAGGCAGGTCGGCAACTTGTTGAGGACTTGACAAGAACATTTTGGATGTCCCAAGTTGGGTAAGGTGAGTCTTACTCTCAGCTGTGGCAGTGTCTGTTGAAAGATTCATCATTGTGCTCTGGCTTGCCCCCTTCCCCCGCTGTGTCCCACAGAGGGTCCATTTCCAGCCCTGCCCAAGCAGGGCTGGGTTTTAGTCTGTCCAAATCATGTTATCAGTCTTTATCACATTATCAGACCAAGTTAAATATTTATAAAGCACTTGGGGGCAGGGTCCACGTCTTTCTTTTGTTTGCATATTCCCTTGAAGAGTGAAGCCCCTGTGCTGGTTGCAACCCTTTGCAGGCTGGTGCAATACAGCACCATGAGTCGCTGTGCCAATCTGCAGGTCTTGACAAAATGCAGCCAGGAATGCAGAAAGAGCTCATGGACATTGGGAAATAGGCAGGAATGAATCATAAGAGTCAGGAGAAGCAACTAACGTGTGGGAAAAAGGCAAATGTGCTACCTCGGCATAAACATATAATAAGGAAGTATGTAATAATAATTATTGTTATTGTAATACGGACTGGGTGAGCATTTGGGAAAAAGATATCTAATAACTGACAAGCGACGTGGCTCGGTTTGTTTTGATCTGAAATTCAAACAATGGTTGTGTTTATAAGGCAATAATACGCAGGGCACAGAGCACTGGCACCACACCAACTATGCACTCCCCAAGTTGGGTTTATATAGGTCATGCCAAACAAATAATAGTGTTCTTCAATATAATTACTGATTCATTACAGAAGGAGAATGTAATTGAGTCTGTTTGGATTTCAGGGAGGCGTTAGATACGGTAAATTCATACATTTGAACTCGTATTGGGAAAGCTTTGTGTGATCGCCTAACTCTGTTCCTCCAGGAGTCAGCGATAAAATTCCCACTGCTGCCTGCCCCAGCAGCCTGGGAGCCTCCCTGCAGGCTTCAGCAGTTGCTCATGCTCCTGCTGGCCTTTGCAGACTCTTTCAATGCCCTTTGGAGCACTTCACAGGTAAATTGGGAAACTAAACTACTGCTAGACTAAGACCCGAATCCAAATGTGCTGGACATGGCACTTATCTCAGGCAGTTGCACCCACCCCTTGATCCTGAAGGAACCCTGGCCCCTCCACTTCTGAACCTCCTGGTCTATGGCCAACTTCTGGATGTGTCTCTTGACACACATTATTTCACTGTTATTTCAGGGGAAAGCACCAAAAGGCAAAGGACAGGATGGCCTGACAGTGCCCACCAGCTCCCTGGATGAGAACACCCTAGTTTAACTGGCATGCTTGGCCACAGAAGAGTTAAACTGGGTTGTTGTCAGCCTGGGAAGATGTCTGTGGCGTTGGGCCATGCTGAGTGGTGAGAGGGTGCTTACCAGCACTCGTCATCAGAGGAGAAGGGCCAGGCTTAGCTGATGGTGAGCAACAATCAGGGATGCTACTCTGGAGGCTTTTGAGTGGCTTTGCCACATGGCATTCCCTGGGGCATGGTGAACTGGTATTTTGGATGCAGCACTCTGCTTTCCCCAAGAAGACCTGGGCAGCCCTGCACCAGTCCGAGGTGTTTCCTGCTGGCCTTTGCTCTATATGGACCCTGTACAGCACACAGGGATGGATGATGATGCCCAGAGTAGCGTCCTAACACTTGGCACAGCTGCTGGGACCAGTGACGGGGCATTGCTCTGCATGATGCCTGGGCTCAAGGGTTTATCCAGGAAAACACAAGTCATTGTGACACAGTCTTGAAGTCAGCACCCCTCATGTCCATTGACCAGCCCAGCTGCTGCTCCTCACAGTGCAAAGGGCAGATTGAAAACTAAGTCAGAGCTGATAGATGGGAGGAAAAATCCATTAAAAGTAAAAGGCTAATGTTCCAAACGGGGAAGAAAAGCTTAGGTGGGTGGGAGGGGGTGGTGGGACCATGCCTGTAAGATATGAAAGCGGCCCTCTGAATACAATTCCAAAAATCAGTAAAGGGGGAAGAGGGATAACAAGGCAACAGCATTTGTTGCCAACAGAGAACCATGTATTATAATTGCAAGCAAGGCTTGGCAGGACTGGGAGGAACTCCAGAAGATTCTAACTAAACTTGGAAACCAAACCACCATGACAGAGAAATTTCAGCAGACACAAATGCCAAAGCAACCTGTTTCAGAAAAAATTGGGCAAGCCTCTTGCTCTGAATTAGAAGTTGGCTTGTGGGGGTCAGCAGCGGACACGGGCAATGACTGTTCAAGCATTGCACGTAAAAGACCTGCGCTGGGGGTCAGCACGAAAAACATGTCATTGTATAACCTGAGTATACATCACAGTCCATGTCCGCTTGCCCACTGTGAAGCAGGACCTAAAGAAACACTGTAAGATGGACCATGCTGAGTCAAGAACAAAAGTCCTCTAAAGGCAGCACAGAAGAATAGAAACAGAATCAAAGGCAGAGCTGAATGGGGGACTTCTTCCATGAAGGGAGGTTGAAGAGTATAATATTTCATTTGCATGAGGGATGCAGAGGTCTACAAAGCAATAGTTCCCTTAAGTAACAACTGGATGATGCTTTCCGTTTATTTGTACTTTGCAAGTTGAAAAAAAAGATGTAAAGGTGCTTTTAAAAATAGTTGCAAGGAAAGTTACTGCTTTGCCACTGGGCTGCCTCTCAGTACTGTTACCTGCTGGGTTAGATCTACTGACAAGGTCGTACCTGGCCTGAACTCAGTCGCCTCTGCGTGCCAAACCACCCATAGCAGTGTGCCCATTCAGGCTGGGTTTGCTGACATCCACTTTTGCAGAGGCTGGATTCAGCTGCCTTGTGGGCAATGTCCGGCCCTGGGCAGCAGCTGGTGAAGTGCAGCCTGTACACTGAAAGCCTGCTTACATCAGTGTCTGGCTGTCATGGAGTGGAGACTGCATTTCAGGGACAAACATGGTCCCTGGCAGGGTGTGGTGACACCAAGACCCGTGCAATAAGAAATGGAAGGGAGTTGTGTGTGTAAATAATTTACTAGTAGACCTAAATGCTACCAGGCCTTTGTTTGTTTTTATGAAGTCAGTAAAGAACCACAGTGATTCTGAGACCAGAGTTTGGGGACCAGAGGCTGAGAGGTGACATAAAGCAAAGGCATTTGTCGTCTCTGTGTGAGAAGGCAGGCAAGCTGGGAGGGGACAGATGCCTTCCGAGTTTCCAATTTTTCTGCATACACAAACCTTTGTGGAGAAACTAGAAAAGGAGAAGTGCAACACATATACAGGTGACTGCCCCAGAGAGGTAGGAGCTTTGCCACATGCTCTGTGGATGACCAGGGAGGGGAAATCATTTGCTGAATGATGCCTGTCACTATTTCAATCACCCTTTCTCAGTGCTCCCAGCCGTCAGTGCTGTGCTGGGACCCTGGGTCCATGGAAAGGTAGTGTTTTGGCTGAGAAACAAAAGCAAAGCCTGGACTTACTGTCATCAAAGAAGAGCCAATCATGCTCCTCACAAGAGCAGACACTGGGCCTGGTGTCTGGGCTGCCGTACAGTACAGGTTGTGAGTGCTGATGGGATGACCTGTTCCACAGCACAGTTACCTCAGCGTTGCCAAGCCCAGGCAGCCTTGGAGATCAACAGCAGGATGCTTTCTCCTTAGAAATCATTTGCTTTCTGTAAGAGGATAAAAGGTCTTGCAGACACATGAGAGACATTGATTGCAGGCTACTGGGGAGGAAGAGGAAGGCTACTTCTACTTTACTGCTCTTTTTGTTCTGTAAAGCTCTGCTCCATACATCGTGTGGTTGTAAGAGTATCTAATTTTTCAGTTAAGAAAAGCATTTGTTCCTGCTACCTAGTGCAGAGAAGAACATGAAAACTCTGGAGTGTGAGTCAAAAACTAGAGTCAAAAGCAAACATACAGAATTCAACATTATTGTTTGTTCAGGGTTTTTTTTGTAATTATGTTCTTTAGGTGACTGACATTATTTTGGAACACAACTCTCAAACATCTGGGATTAGCTCTCCTAGAAAGGTGAGGATGTGGGCCCTCTAGCGCCATTTGGGAAATGCCAATATCTCAGCCCACAGTTCTGCAAGGGAGGTGTTATTTGGCAAGTACCTAGAGCTTACTCAGAAGTTTGGGACCACCATCAAGTTGTCAAGGAGAAAAACAGATCAACTTCTCTTTTTCAGGTCTCCTGCATGTGGCCAGTCCAACTGGATAATAGGTCCAGCAGTAACTCCTAGCAGCAGGAACTCTTCCCCTTCAGTGGTTGTTTGACATCCTGTGTGAAATGAGAGTTTAGCCAATGGTATAAGGACTTCTTAGTGGACAAGTATCTACACATGTAATTCTGCAGTAACTGGTGTCTCTGTGCCTGCCATTCTCCCTTGCCAGCTCAGCAGAGAGAACTGAAATTACCTGGAAATAAATTTCTGCATCAAAGTGTCCTTCTAGCTGAGGCTTTGCACTGTGATAACATCACATGCACAACTTGTGCTGATTAGTTTATCTGTGGATGGACAATTGCTGTCTCCAGGCCTATAGAGTAAGTGTTGTTAGATACATTAAAAATAATTTTAAAAAAGTCTTCTGACTCCAACATGTCAGCTTATGTATATCCAGCTGAGAAATCGTGCCCACTAACTTTTACTGAAGTTTGCAGTTGGTTGACCCACCAGCACAATGCCAGGATGCTGGGTAGACTTGTGCAGCTCCTCCGAAGTTCAGGTGTGTTCAAGATGCATGGCTCAAAGATGACCAGTCTGTTACCTCTAATATCATTGATGGATAAACCCCCTACAGATTCAAGCTGTAGTGGATATGACAGTGTCTGTTGCAAATGGAGCTGTTTCAAAATGCAAACCAGAATTTCTAAGTGTCACTGAAGTGCTGAAGATCCATTGAGGAGCAGGTGTGGGTGGTGGATGGTAAAGGCTTTTTTAGTGAAACTGTTCAAAAGAGCAAGTCTGCTGATGAAGGGAGGGTCCTGTGGTCACCTCCAACAGTATAAGCAGAATGAAAAGCAGCAGTAGCAAAATCCAGTAATGCACCAAAAGATAAGTGTCCAGCCTAAATCAGGCCAACAAAAGTATCTGTGCTGGTGAATTAATGTCAGTCTAAGCCATATTTCCTGAAGCAGTTGAACCCTTAGCCATGAAACTCATCCCAGGAAGAAGGGCTGTTGCAATGACAATGCTATGGAGAGGGTTAGCTCTGCCTCCTAGATGAGCTGTATACTGTTATGACCAGCTTGCATTTGTGAAATGCATACTTTTCACAGAATCATAAAATCATTAAGGTTGGAAAAGATCTTTAAGATTATTGAGTCTGACCTTTGAGCAAACACTACCATATCAGCTAAGCATTAAGTGCCAGATCCAGTCATTTATTGAAGGCTTCCAGGGATGCTGACTGCAGCACCTTCCTGGGCAGCCCGTTCTGATGCTATACAACCATTTCGGTGAAGAAATTCTTCCTGATGTTCAACTGGAACCTCCCCTTGAGCTTGAGGCCATTTCCTCTCCTCCTGTCACTAGTTGTCTGGGAGAATTGGCTGCCCCCCACCTTGCTACAACCTCCTTTCAGGTAGTTGTAGAGAGAAGTAATGTCTCCCCTGAACTTCTTTTCTCCAGGCTAAACACTGCCAGCTTCTTTAGCCACTCTGCATATAACTTACTCTCCAGACCGTTCACCAGCTCTATTGCCCTTCCCTGGATCCGCTCCAGCACCTCAATGCCCTTTTGGTAGTGAGGGGCCCAGAACTGAACACAGGACTCGAGGTGCAGCCTCACCAGTGCTGAGTACACGGGGACAATCACTTCCCTGCTCCTGCTGGCCACAGTATTGCTGACACAGGCCAGGATGTCACTGGCCCTCTTGGCCACCTGAGCACACTGCTGGATCATGTTCAGCCAGCTGTTGATCAGCACCCCCATGTTCTTTTCTGCTGGGCCACTTTCCAGCCACTCTTTCCCAAGCCTGTAGTGCTGCACAGTGTTGTTTGACAAAAGTGCAGGACCCAGCACTTCACTTTATTAAGCCTCATACCACTGGCCTTGGCCCATCAATCCAGCCTGTCCAGATCCCTCTGCAGATGCCCTCTGTAGTATCAGAAAAAGTAAAAAATAAGTGTTTCTGTGCATGTATGCACTGGTGAGAGTACATATATTAGACTAAGAAGAGTGTGCATATTTGTGTGTGTGTGTGTGTGTGTGTGTGTGTTTGTTCTGGGTTAAAGACTTGTGTACATGCATGAGAACAAGTGCTAGTGAACATATGAACAAGTTACTGAGTGGCCATCATGCATCTGCGTGTGAGCACCTGAAACTGCAGAAGAAAAAGGGTGGGTAGGGCTGTGTGAGTTCTCATTCACTGCAAGTGCTCACTGAGTGGTTTTTGCCAGCTGTGGGGAGCGTGGGTCTGTACCAGTGGGAGGGCAGAAGAGCAGCAGTGTGGGCACAGGCACCAGGGTGCGTGGGAAGGAAGGCGAGTGCCAGTGCACGATAGCACGCAGATGTGCCAGAGGGGAGATGCAGGAAGGCTTTTTCCCAACTGTTTATACAACATGGTTTGACTCAGCGAAGAATTAACATGGTAAAGAAAAGTCTAGAAGGGCTTCTGCCAGATACAAATAGGGTGATCAGCATATACAGGATGTGGTAAGAGCTAAAGGCATCCCGTTATTAACTTCACTTTTATTTCAAGGGGATTCACTTCTCTGTTCTGTTTATCATTTGGGAAGTGAAATCTAAGATCATGGTACCATTAGGAAAAATAAAACTTGTCACAGCTCATTTGGTTTTCTACTTTATTATTTTCCTTTAAAAAGCTACTTTGCTTTTTCTTGAATGGAATTTATTGAAATTGCTGGTAACACATCATATCTTCACTCTGTTCCTCTGCTGAGGAATTATCTAATTTGATCTCATTTGAAACTGTTGACTCTGAGGGGAGTGTTTACACCTCACAGTGTGCTGACAGTATGGTGCAAGCAGAGGGAACAACATCGGTTCCTCCTCAGCACAGACAGAGCCTGAGCACTGCTCACAAGGTGCTTTGTAAACATTTATTCATTCTTGTACACACACTCCTTTCCCTCCCCCATCAGGTGAGGAAATATTATTGTCACCATTTCACAGATGGAAGAAGTGAATGCAGATAGGTTTGGTGACTCACCCACAACCACTGAGGCTAATTTAGAGCTGAGGTGTTAAGCTCCCAGCCACCTAATTTAACCCAGCAGGTCACGTTCCCACCCAGAGCTGACAATATAGGTAATGCCAGCTCCGTCTACCTGCCACCCACTTGTCCTGGGAAGCAGTAACACTCATCTCTACGTTTGCAGAATGAGATCAGATTGCTGTGGCTTACTCCATGTGATGGTGTCATCAGAGCACGATATATCATTATGATATCATGATGTTATTATGCCTGAAACTAACGCAAGGCCATGCATAGAACAGAGATAGTCAGTTGAAAATCAGCGACCATGTGCACTTCAACCACATCACACACACACACCCTGTACCAGGGTGTTGGTTGATTCCACCACAGTGCAAGGATCTGCAAACAATCTGCATGCTGGGCAGGATCTCCCCACCTTCACTGTTGAGGTTTGGGTTAATTTCAGCCCTATACAGTCCTGGTGAAAATGTCTGAGGTAGGCAAGATGGCTCTGTGAGGAGGTGGAAGGAAAATTGTTGCCTCTCAAGTGGAAATGGCTCTAAAAGCACATGGTCAGAAGATAAAGATCATGGTCCCAGTTCTCCAGTGAAGCTAGTTGTTTTTAAGTGCTGAGCACTTATGGGAAACCGAGCCTTCTAAATTAGGCTCTATACAAGCACACAAAAAACCCCAGAACAGAACCTTCAGTGTCACATCACGACTGAACATCAAGGGCCACATGTTGCCACTGTTTTCTTCTGCTTTGCTATTTAAAATCCTCACCTATGTTGTTATTCACTCCCACACCAAATCAAGAAAAACAACAACAATAAAAACCCCCACTCCTTATCATCTTCATTTACTTTTCACACTGTTTACGCGGTGCATGATTTCACTGGTGCCCAGCTCATCCCAGACGACTCAGATTAGTCAGTTCCACTTTCTGAGACTGGCTGGTTTGGCTGACTGGGGCTCAGGCCCTGCAGGATGCTGCTGCACCCAGCATCACGTTAGGGAAGGGGAGGTCATCTTTCCCTGCACGAATCTTAACTTTCATTTTTAAATAAAACACACCATATTTTCATCTTTGGAATATAACCTTTGTAACAGGCCATTCCAATGAGTCTGGTGTTTCTTTTTGCCACATGCAAACTTGTTTCCATTGCCACAACAAAGTTTGCAGAAAGATCCATCTTGATTTCTGTGGGCTTTGGACCTGCCTCTCGGAGTCTGGTACTGCATCTGTTGAGACCAATGGCAAAATGCCCACTGATTTCAAGGTGTGGGAGATTAAGGGCCTCAAAAGTACTTGGGAATGGGAATGGAATGCATTTGAGTACCAGGATTGTTCAGAGGCCTCCCTAAATCTTTTCCCATCATAGTGTGTGGGCTTGGGGTGCATTGAGACTTTACAGTTGTAGAGAAATGGGTGAGTCTTGAGCATCTAGAAGGAAGATGAAATAATTGTTCTTCTTCCTCTGACCCTCCTTTAGGAACTAAGTGCCACCAAGACTGTGTCAGAGACATGGGTTGTAGAGTGTCAGGACAACACCTTTTTGGGCTGTTGGCTCTGGAGTTGAGGTTTCCTTCTTTTCCTGACTGAGGGTTAAATGTGAGTTTTCCTCTGAAGTTAGGGCAGACAGTGCTCTGAACAGTGGTAGGAAAGCATAGGCTGGCATGAAGAGGAGCCTCAAGTCAGCACCTTTGTCCGCAGAAACAGAAGACCCACTGTTGTTGAACTGGCAGAGAGTTAATCTCTTAGTTAAAATATTACTGGGCTCTACCTGCTCTTATCCTGCCACAGTGCAAGGGGCAAGGGGCTCAGTAGGTCAGCTGGCTAGTAACTCACAGCAACTGCAGGGACCTGGTCAAGACACAGAGTTTGACCTGTGCTCCTTGGTTAGATCCTTTTCCACAGTTCATGTAATTCTTTTATAGCCCTTGTTCACGCTTCGGTGTGTTTCATGCTAAACAGAACAAAGTAAGAACCCTGCAGAGAAGAAAGCCAAAGCCAAAACTGGGTATGGTCACTACGTCAGTTGTCCTGCAGTAACACTGAGTGTGCAGGATGCTCAGGAGGGCAGCCTCAGCACCTGCTGGCTGGGAGAGGAAAGTCCAGCCCTTAGAACAGTGCAAAACACAGTGCCTAGATTTCAGGAGTCCCCAGTAGCGAAGGCAGCTGTGCCAGCTGTGAGAGACAAATAAAATGCCTAGCTGAGGAGTCACAAATTCAGCACAAACACTCAGGCAATACCCCGCCTTCTTCTCCTAAGCGGCATGCAGCCAACACCCTGTGGCACAAATAAGCAGAGCCCTGGGCAGCACTGGGCTTTTTTGCTGCTGGTATTGCTGCTGTGCCTACCCCAACCACAGCAGGGGCTCCCAGACCTAAGCCACCGAGACTGCAAGTTACAGTTTTGCTGGCCAAAAGTCTTCTAAGTGGGAACAGGGAGCAATCCTTACTGTCTCTTGCAGGTTCCAGCTCAGCAATGTGAGCTACACCCATTCATCTAAATGCAGCTTTAGCTCTGAAACTAATGATAAGGTTTTAAATGCCATCACACAGCTAATTTATTTCCCCACTGTCCCAGAGTGCTTCCCAGGTGCTGAAAAGCCTAGCTGCCAAAATCTCCACGGCCTCTGCTGACAACCTTAGCACTGCAGCTCTGCATTGCACCATCTCTAGTATTTATGTGGGATACGAGTGCTTTCAACTCTTAATGTGCCCAGACTCGGAGCCCCCCGCAGTGGGGGGCGGGGCTGTTCTTCTCCTGACACGGCTGAGAAGTGACTTCTCTCTGCTTACAAGGGGAGGTGCGTGCTGGAGCACCACCATCAGCTTTTGCCTCATGTCTTTCACACTTGTCTTACCTCCTCAGAACAACATGCTGTACCTTGGTGTCAGTGGAGTTACGCAGGTGTGAGCTAGGTGTGATATCACACTACAACACCCTAGTTGTGATGAAGGCACAAGGTCATCACCCCCTTGGGAAGAAGAGAGAGGACATGGGTGTATGTACACACACATGAGCACACCTTGGTGGCTGTGTGTAAACATGGAGTTTCCAGTGGGAGACGTGCCCCTTGTGGCACATATCTGTTCAGGCAGAAAAACATCACAGCCCCAGTTCCTGCAGCAGAATCCTTTTTGGTTTTTCTCTTAGATTCTGGAGTTACTTCTGGTTTACAAAAATATCACCACAGGGCAGCCTTCCTGATAGGTGGAATAGTTTCCTCTTGAGAAGAAAGCTAGTGGAAATCCCCTCTCGAGACATTTTTAACTTTGCCAGAAAATGTACAATGGGAGTGACTGCTTTAACTAGTGAGCTGACTGGGATGAGCTAATGGGTTTTTCCATCTCTGGTGTCTAGTTCCAGGGATTTCCATGAATTGCTGTCAGCACAGAAGAAGGCAACAGATTGCAACTGTGGGATCTGCTGTTTCAGCTCCACTGACACGTCATTCCCCCAGGACACCCAGTGACCTGGTTAATCTAGTTCTTTGCCTCTGACTTCTCGTAAATGATTTATCAACTGGCGTGGATCCCTGTTTGCTTAAGGAGGCGTGTGACGACCTCTAGCAGACCGGCTGCACTGAGCTACAGCCCACATTTGGCACCTGGCTGCTGGTCCCAGCTCGTGACCCTTGGCATGGGGAGCAGGAGGACGGGGCTCTGGTGGAACTTGATGGCAAAGATTCATGCAGGGAATGTGGGTGGTGTTTACAGGGTTCTGTGGAGAACCCCACTGACTAAGCTGTCAGCTCATCAGCAAAGGCGCTTGCAGGCCTGCCTTGGCCTGCCCTGACCCCCACAATATGTAGGTCCTGACTGGGAGGGCTGCCTGTACAGACTGTGGGGTATTAGCCATAGGAAACATCAGCTGCACCAGTGCCAACCTTCAGGTCTATGTACTCCAGAAAAAAAATAATATGAATATCCATCAGGTCAATCCTCAGCAACAACATGGTGTCTGAACCAGATGCAGCTCTGGAGTTCTTTGTCATGCACATGCATCACCACATGCAAAACACTGCAGCTAAAAAGAAGAGAGCACAAATCTAAACTCAAGCGCTCGAGCCAGGGAGATGAGGGATGATCCTGCAAGCTTTACATCCTGCCTTTGTAAGTGAGGCTGAAGAAGTGTGGAAAGAGCTCAGATACCACAAATTGGGCACCCCCCTAAAAAATTGTCTATGGGTAACTCCCTGCCTTCCCTCCAGGCCAGTTATTACTGCTTCCTGCTCTGATTGTTTCAAATCTGGTTATCTTGAGTTATGCCTGTTCTGGCAAATATGGTGCAGCAAAGGGGAGGTCCTGTTCTCATCAATTCTGTATACATGCCACAGATCATAGAGATTAGCATGGGAAGAACAGCTCAGATGAGCTGCTTGAGGCAGGTACTGCGGAGCTTGCAACAGAGCTGTGTACCATTTAGAAATACAAAACCATTTAACAAAACCTTTGTTGTGGAAGGTGCAGGGCCATACTGAATTTCCAGATGGCTGGAGGCTGTTACATAAGGGCAGCACCCAGCAGAAACAGAAGCTGAGGAAGCCTACTCCAGCACCAGCCTGGACAGCCCTGCTCCCAGGAGGCACAGTGTCACACCACTCAAGGGCCTCACATCATCAGGGAGGGCTGGCTCAGGCTGGGGCGAGGAACCTGTAGGCAGAAGCATGGGGTGTGTTTTCTTCTCACATAAGGGTGGATCTGGAGCAGCTTTCAGCTTCCTGGGACCTGAGAAGTGGTTTTGTTTATAGCCCAAGAGGGTGGGGGGTGCAGCTCCTGTTCCCTTTTTGGGGGTACACCACGAGCTTCCTTGCCTTGTGCCTCAACAGGAATCTCTGTGTTCACGCATGACATGCTCCCAGTCTGCACCCTGTACCGAGTGTCGCAGGAGGACAGACAGCTGGTGGGATGTGTGAGGGCTCACCAGAAGTAGTCATAGCCAAGACTCTTGGCTGTGGATCAAGACCCAAAACCATGTTCCCAAAAGTGTATTCAGTCTAGGCTGAGCCCACATGCCCTATGATATCCCAGCCATAGTTGTACAGTAAAGGGGTAGGACAGGGAAAGAAAGGAAGACAAGAGGGCACGGTCTCAAGCTCTGCCAGGGGAGGTTTAGGTTAGATATCAGGAGGAAGTTCTTTACAGAGAGAGTAGTCAGGCACTGGAATGGGCTGCCCAGAGAGACGGCGGATTCTCCATCCCTGCAGATGTTCAAGAAAAGACTGGATGTGGCACTTAGTAACTGTAGCAATAGTGGATCAAGGGTTGGACTTGATGATCTCAGAGGTCCTTTCCAATCCATCTTATTCTATGATTCTATGAAGGCTATCAAATTATCACAAAGTGTATTTCCAGCCTTTTAATATGGGTGGACATATTTTAGGTATAACATTCAGTATGAATTCCCAAGTTCTGATAGATATTTATATGGGTAACTCAAGGTTCAGTCTTAGTTTAAAGCCCAAAGTCACTGAATGTTCACACCACCTCTTCCATATACAGACTTGCTCTCCAAATAGCACAGAAGAGCCTGATCCTTGTAGAAGTTATGTCCTTAATGGTAGCACAAGTACTTCTGGCTCAAACCTCTTGGCTCTGCACACTCAAACAGGTTTACTGAGGACAGCACAAAATTAGGGTGATGCAAGTGCAAAACTCCCCAAAAGCATTCCCCTCTCCCTAGGCACTGAAACAAGAGCTGAGTTTTCTCATTGACCTCTTTTGTTGCAATGGCACATTAAAAGAGCACCCAGTCTTTGGCAGAGCCAGGACTACAGCCTTTTCCCTCTCATCTCCAGTCTCCTAGACTGGGGGAGAGATTGTTTCCAGGTGCCTGTCATTATTCTGGTCCTGGCTATACCAGGCCATTTTCGGGTCCATTTTCTGCCTAATTCCAAAGGGGGTTTAATTTGCTTTTTTTTTTACCACAAGCAAACAGATATTTTCATTGAGCTGTTCACACAGAAACCATTTTACTAAGCTGTTCTGGTTGTGGTGTGCTAAAATCACCAACTTGGCAGAGCAGTTCAGTGCAAAACAGAGAGAAGTCACATACCTCTCAGCAGGGTCTTGCCATAAGAGATCATACTGGGATGCTCTGGTCAAGATTGCGTCTACCTGCCATGTAGTCAGGGTATCCTCCATTACCACCACTGTTCTGGGAAGACTGGCTCAGAGTTAAGAGGCAGATGATCCCAGTGTCTTATCCAGGTCCACTGCTGATGAAGTTCTACTGGCAAGATCTAACAAAATTGCATGCAGAAGGGAACAGTTATGGATGAATAGAAGTTAATAACCTGCTTTTCTTGGACCTGATCCAATATTCACTAAAGGGATTTCCATGAACATTAGTAGGATTCAAATCAGAACATAAATTTCTTGCAAATTTTCTTCTGCTTTATTAAAGCAGAAGAAACCCCCAACAAACAAATGAAAAACTAGCTTAAAAGTTGATTCCCCTTTTTCTTATATATTTATTCTCCTTTCTGCTTCTTCCTGGCACTGGGAAGAGTATATCCCACCTCTGTCAAGCCCGTGATCTGAGAACTGCCTGTAACATGAGAAGTGCATTCCTGAGCCCACAGCTTTGTTGGCTGTGGAGAACAACTGCCTCAGCCCTGCTCCACTTCCAAGCTTGTCACTTGTACCAGGCACCAGCTCAACAGAATTACACACCAAGAGGACATTCTTCCTATCTTATTATCACCTTCCAAGACTGTCAATTAAAAAATGTCACATTTATGTACCCTGTGGGTGTAATCTGCCTTGTTTGCGCACTTTGTTCATGCAGGGTTTTGCCATACACTTCCCATAAATTGTCTGAGGAGGAGTGTTGCAGGTATCAAGGCACTTAAAGATGCTGTCAGAGTGTCTGATTGAATTTCAAAACGCATTGCTTCTGCTGTGTTTTGATTTCAGTGCAAGTTGGGTGTGTATACACATCTCTCAATCCCCTCTTAGACTACAGCACTTAGCTCTCAGGGTATTGAGAGGATGTAAGAAGTGATGATTATGAATTCTCAGGAAATATAGAAATGGGGTATTTCCAAGTAAGTTAGCTAAGTAACTTCTAAGTCAATTAGAAAGACAGTTTATTAACACCTTCTGCCAATAGCCAGCTTTGATAGATTCACATATTCCCATTGCCAACACCTCCAATAAGGAAACTTCTTAAAATGACCCTTCTTAAAATGAAAAGAAACAGTCAAACCTTAAAATGGAAAGGTAATCACATAGAGTGGCTGTGGCTGGGAGCCATTAAATGCTTGGCTGTAGTTTTCCATTGAAACAATAAAGTAATTTATTGTACAGATAGCTTTGGCAAAGTGGGGTTTAGGTTCTTATTAGGCTCACAGCCCTATATCCCCAAAGATCAAGTGCAGTGTACTGAGGAGACACTGGCTCTCCCCACTGGAGAGCTGCCAGTGCATCAGGCAAAGCACAAACTAAGCATCTGCAAGCGTGAGGCCTAATGGAGCTTCTGTCCCTCTGCTTTGATTTCCATACAACTTCAGAAATGTCAGAGTCAATTCCCAGGTAACAATTCCTGGTCCAGTGCAGGCAAGTATGGCATCCAGAGGTGGGCAAATTCATAGTCCTCATTACAAACAAGAAGAGAGAGAGAAAAAAAATCTGGTTTGTTTGCAATGCAGTCTTGACTACCTGTATGGTTAGGTCTGAAGTACCCAATGTGAGGCCTGTCTTTATGCCCCATTTTTTGAAAGGAAGGTGTTTCTGTCTCAGCATGTTGGGGTGTGAGCATTAGGGCTGCTATCTAGAGGCCAAAGTGACCTTGGACAGCACATTCCCTTGGACAGCAATGGCACTGGCTATGACCTGCTCCTCTCACTACCTACTTATAAAGGATTTCTGGTTTCTAAATGAAACTGCTATAGTACAAAGCACTTCCCCATCCACATCTCTCATTCCAGAATTGCATATCATGCCTTAATCCATCCATCTTAAAAATGGTCTATGTAGATAATGGATGCATCTGCCATAGGGATGAAGGACAGTATGAAACATGAGATGCAAAACAGAGCCTTGCAGAAATACTTGAAGGGCCCTGAGGAGCTCTAGGTTTCTGGCAGTGGTGTTAACTGTGTGGTATTGAAAGAGTTATAGCAGGGAGTCTCAAGTATGGGACAGGGTTTGTTTCCTTTTAGGCACATCAAGCTCTATAGCCTCAGAGTGAGAATGATTTTCTGCTTGTCCCATTGCTACTCCTCACTACTGCCAGGCTTTGAAAGAGTTTGCTCTGGAAAGCCTCCAGAACTGTGTCTATTTTGACTCAGAATGTGCTTTTCTCCCATCCCTACAGAAATCTGATTCCTCTCTGACAACAAGGTGGGGGTAGCAGGTCTGCTGAGACCAGCAGCAAGCTCAGGGGTACCTAGGCCTGGATCCTGTCCTTCCCTATCTGTTCCTGAAATGAATATTGCAAGTCAAACTAATCCAAACTCCAGGCAACTGGAGCCAGTCTGTAACTTGTCTTGGTGGTTACAGCCTGTATAGAAAAGTCACATCACAGCTGTCACTTCTTTCTCATGGCTGCTTCTCATCCTCTCTCTCATCTGGCTTAGGAATGGCCTCTCCCCTGTGCCTTTCCCTACAGCAGGCATAGGAGTCATTTAGAACAGACAAATGTTAAAAGGAACCAGGCAGAGGACACTTGTGGCAGCCTACTGCTCTCCATGATGACCCATGCTAATTTAAGGTGTGTAAACCCTGCCACCTTCCACACACCTTGAGCACCTGAACAGGCTGAAGTGGAGCAGGAAGGTGAGGATTGCAGGGCAATGATACCCTGGCCTTGCAGCTGGAGAATGAAAGGCCCTTGCAAAGCACTTTAGTTTTCCTTGCTTGCTGCCTGCCCTGTGCCCTGCACCCACCACATTGCAAAATCCCCCACTGATGTGACTAAGAGTCACGTTCCCCAGCCTCAGCATCGGTTTCCACCTCTCACAGCCCTGAAATGGAGACAGGGAAGTGTCAGATGCTTTCTCTTCTCCTTATCTAGGACTCTCTGACCATGGGTGTTTTAGAGTCCAAGGGGCTGGAGGGACCTTTCAGTCAATACTGTTGTGTGAATGGCTAAATAAAAACAGATCTGAACCTCACCAGCACTGCTTACATCAAGGAAAGGGGAAGTAGCCGCTGCCTCCAGCAGGCTCTAGCAAAGTTCTGCAAGAGGTGGCTAAAAATAGGTCTGCCTCTACAACATTTCCGTTCTGCCTTTGACACAGTCGCAGCTTTCACATCCCATCGGCCTTGCTGTTTCCTTGTGGCAGGCTTGCCTCACGCCCCAGTGTCACCCGAGCAGCCCTTCCTGCATGCAGACAGTCTCAGGGGCTTTGAAGTGCAGGCTGCTCCCTCCCCCCCTGCTGTAAGGGAACACTTCCCCTGTCCTCTTTACATCTACCTCAGTTGCAAAGGAGAAGTGGGGCAAGCCCCCAGTGACGGTCTCACCCTAAAAGGACACTAAAAGTCCCAGAGATACTGAGGACCAGAAAAGATTTCCACAGTGGAGTGTTTTCTCAGTAAATGAAATGGTGAGAAGTGTTTGTTTGAATGCCCTGGAATAACATTCCCAACACTGCCTTTTGATTGTGGTACTTGGAGAACTCAGAGCTGAAAATGACCTGAAGCTGCTTCTTGGAGTAAAAAGGGAAGCAAGTGAACCCAGGATAGAGAGGAGAGCATGTGAATGAGAACTCTTCTGAGTGGTCTGAGGCTCAGATGCCCTCGCTCCTGGAGCCTGAGAGGTGGCTGTTAGCCAACCAGTCATATTGTGTGCATGTTGGATAATGGCACATGGAAGACAGAGGTGCACTGCCAATGCCCTGTAGGAAGAGCAAGACTGCTGTTCCTGAGAACAGAGCCCAGAGTGGATGGCCATCAGTGTTAGGCTGAAGAGGAAACAACAAAGTCTGTTAACCCAGATGAAATGGAGACTGTTGAAAATTACCTGTGCTGTTTGCCTAAGGTTTTCCAAATCCTGGGGAAGTAATGCTCATGGCAATTTGGGCCAATTGGAAGCTCATTAACACTTCTGTCTTCCCTGCTTTTCAGTCCAGGAGGTACCAGAAAGGGCAAGACAGCACACGCTGGACTCCTGGGAGAAAAGTGGGATCAGGGAAATCCAAGACCAGGGCTTTGCCTTCTTCTCTGGACCATGAGACAATTAAGCAGATAACCACTTTGTTGCCATGCTGCAGAATCAGGGGTCCAGACAGTCTGGGAGCTGATTCACTCTTCCACGAGTTTGGAATCTGGCTGTTCTGGCCTCAAGTTCTCAAGCAGAGGGATTGGTTTTTGATACTTCACACTTCACCGACTCTGATTCTATTTCCAGGTAGCAGGGGTGAAGCAAGAAAGCCAACTGAGTCCCCGTGCTGTAAAAAGACCTATGACGAAGATGACCTGGCCTTCTCCAGGGGTGGCAGATGCTGTCTTGGGGGAGCCTCTGTGGAGCCCTGATGCTGGCAGAGGATTGGCACGTGGAGAGGCTGCCTTGAGGACTTGGCTTGGTAAGGGCCAGAGGTCTCTGGAGTGGACCAGGAAAAGGCACATCCAGGGAAAGAGCCCCCAGCCAGCCCCCAGGACAGCCTCCAGGAGTAATAGCCCTGTTATAGGCTGCTTCGAGGCACTGGGTGTAAAACATAGCAGAAAAACATTCCTCTCAGAAGTCACACCTAGACAACAAGAGATTTTTTCCAGACCAAGCCAAAAGTTATTTCCTGAAGGCTCTTTGCTACCAGACGCCTTTGGAGAAGTGGCAACATTCAGTATATACCTAATGCTGTCTAGACACAGGGCCATGGCAGAAGGATGTAGCCCCCGTTCTGGGCAGCTCCTGCAGGTACACGTGTGTCGGGGGAGGAGGAGAAGGAGGGTTGGAGTGGCTGGTTCCTGAGCAGATAGTTTTGTTTCTCAGTCTAATGCAAGAGAGAAGCATTTGTAAGCTCTGGCTACTTCTAAGGCTTTGTAACCACTCCTCTAGAGATTAGCCTGTGTAGGTTTCCTGGGTGGTTGGTTTGGGGTTTTTACTATTGCAGTTTTTACCTGGAGCTTAATTCAGCCTCTCCATCTCCCACTCTTGCCCTGCCAGAGGTCACAAAGGTGGGCAGCTCAGGCCTTGGTGAGGCTGTGACACTGTGTCTCTCAGAAGCTCTTGTGGGTCTCTGGGGAGCTACTCCAGCGCCACAGCTGGCCTTGAGAAACAGGTCTGCAGCCTTTCAGGTCAATCCTCAGGGTGGGCCTCATGGCAAAGGGCTCAAGGCAGTGCCCGGAAGTCAGAGGGATGGAACCCAGATGTACCCACAGACATGGGCTTCCAGCAGGTCCTTCGAGAGAGCTGCACATGGCTCACCTCGGTTGATTTTTGAGCCCCCCCACCCCTGCTCTCCCACGTTTTCCTTCTGCTCTGCTGGCAAGTGAATGTGATGAAAACCACATGGGGGGAGGGGAGAGGGAGGGACAAAGTTTCCAATGTTCAAGTCAAGGATGTTGTTATGGGTTCTTTGTGTGTGTCTGGGGGGCGGGTTTCCACAAAGGCGATTTTAAGATGATTTTGAGAGTTTCTTCTATAAAAACTGTTTCCTTGAGGCGGTGCCACAGCACCATCTGGCGGGGGACAGCCAACCGCGGCCTCCTTTGCTTCACATGATGTGTCCCGTAATGGGTGATGAACCCCCCCCACGGGATCGCAGGGCAGCCCGCTGATGCATCGCACAACAGCCGCTGCTGCTAAACCGCGCTGAGCAACTCCAGACCCCAGTCCAAAGCAGCGCTGCCTGTCACATCACACCACAACCTCACCGTAAGCACGAGCATAACCCACTGTCACTGCACTCCTTCTCCACATACAGCTCTCACTGTTGTTCGGGTAGCACAGGCATATATAGGAGGTTAGGAAAGTGCACAACACAAAGTCCAAGGTTTGGAGGCCTTAGCAGAGTTAAGTAAATTCACTCACAGGTTGTTTGCAGAGAGGTTTGGGGTCTCAAAATATATTATGATCCATTCTCTCTGGGAAATACAGCATAGTACGATAACTCTGGTGCTCATGGATAAGACCTACTGGACTAAAAAAAATTCAAGAGAGTGTGTATAATGAGCAGATGTGGATTTGAGACCATCCATGTGCCAGAACTGGGGAAAGATAAAAACAAACAGAGGGTAGGTGTGGGCAGAAAGCTTGCAGCAAGCATTTTGGGCAAACCTGGAAAACCAGTCCACATGATCAGCAGTGGTTCTTGCACAGTGCTAGAAACAGGCTTTTTTTCGAAGGAAAAGAATAAGAAAACTTTTTAAACATGTAAGAAAACTTGCTTTTTTGAACATACCACTTTTCAGGCATTCACAGGAACTGGCAGTGATGCAGAGAGCATGGCAATGGTCATATCTGTAACAAACAGGAGAGCTGCTTGCTTGTACTTTTTGTTAAATAGCCAGTGTGATCTCAAGCTTTACCGGAAAAAAGACGTAGAAGGAAAAAAACCAAGTGCAACCAATACCAACCCTTCAGACTGAAGAACTAGATGTCGTGTTTACCAGATCTCCAGCTCTACTAAATTCCAGCTTCGGCCGGAGGCATGAAAGGGCTAGGCTGTCTAGAGAGGCCATGACCTAAGCACAGTCTATTTTGGAGAGAGAGCTCTGTCTGGTAGCTGGAATGCTGCTGGCCTGGACTCCTGATAGCCTGAGGCACTTGGAATATCCTAAACAGAAGTCACAGTGGTAAGTGGAGCCTAGATCCACAATCCCATTCACTGAGTTTAAGAAATAATTCTTTTAGCTGTAAATGTGAAATGCAAAGACTTCATCCAGTTTCTTTTTTTCCCCTGTATACCTTTTCCTTACATCTGCTTCCTGTCATTACAGTACCAGCATATGCTGTGCTATTGCCACCCTGCCCCCTGACTAAAATCTGGCCCAAATTTTAACAACAGTTTAGGTTATCTCTGTTTTGAAGCTCTACTGTGGAAGCCTTTTCAGATTTTATTAACTTCAGCTATAGCAATGGGTGCTCACTTCCTTTAAAAGAGTGTTGTGCAGCATCTTACCTCTGTGAACCACAAAGTACTATCCATGGGACTCTGGTAGGCAAGGAGAAATCAATTGCCTTAGGACACGAGGCTGTTGAGTAAAACAAATCCAGCATGTGTGTAGGATCCTGCTGAACCAGATCTCAGGATCTCCAGCAATGTATCACACTTACATATACATATACAGAGAAATTCATGGTCTGAACCAAAACATCTGCTCTAAGCATATTGATCTGGATATCTCCAGCTCAACCTGCCACTGCTAAATGCCCAAGGGATTTCTAGAGTGGAAAAGGAAAGAACAGGGAAAGACCGCATTCATCCCTGGTTACAGGAAAAGCCATGACACAACACAAAAGTATCATTCATTACCAATGAAACTCTGTCTTATTTTAAGCCCTTGAAAATCTTGAAAAACAGGTTTTGCCATACATTCTTTGCTCCTTCACCACTCCCTTGTGGTCCTCGGCCCAGCAAATCAGGAGTAGTGAATGTCCTTCGAAATTCTTGAGACTACCCAGACTTACAGAGTTGCCACTAGCTAGTCTTTCACTACATATAATTTGGCCTTTTTTCTAACCCAGGCCCCCAGCCCTTAACCCTTGTTTTCCTCTTGGTGCTGATTCTAGTTTAAGGCCTGATTAGCTCACTTGGGTTTCTGCTGTATTCCCTCCTTTCAGCTGGCATGCATGGAGCACTCTGCTATAGCCCTCTGCCAGGTATAACTGTTGGCTTATCATCGTTATTGTCCCAGTAAATCACCCCGGGGTGAAAGGCTAGCAACTCTTCTGCAGGTTTGCAAAGAGAGGGGTGAAGGAGGAACTGGTTGCAGGGTTGGTAAAATGGGAAACGTGCCCTCAGGTACTGTATGCACACAGCATTTAGTCTGCCAGCAAACAATGGCTACGGAGTGAGAACGAAGGAAACAGAGGGCAAATTACAAACCCTTGTAAGAAGACTAACACCACTTAGGAGCTGTACAGTACTCAGCTCTAAGATCAGGGTGCAGCAGCAGCTGACAGAGCAGAGAAATTCTGCCCTTGGTACTCATCATCTTTGGCTCTCTGCTAGAGCAGGGGCAGAGTGCTACGGATACAGATCCTGGGGCACTTCTTCCTACTGGGAAGCTGCTACTGCACCTACTTATTGAAAGGGAAACTTTTAATTCCCTGAGTGGAACCAAACCCTTCTCATCCTGTTTCATGGCTCCAGGAGCAGAGGCACAAGGACATCCACTGGATGGCAGAGCCAGAGCCAAACCTGTTCTGTGAGGAATCCTGGCCTTCCCTGCAGGCATATTCCTTCTCCTCCTCACTTCCTTGTTTTGCAGCCACAGGTGAGCACCCCCACCACTCGCTTTCCTTTTCTCATCAGTAAAGCAGAGATATGCTGTGGGCAAATAGAATAAAGTTTATTCTCACGAACTACTGGGATATCCTTGGATGAAGAGCCCTGTGTTAAACTGACAAAAAAGCAATTAATAATAAAGAAGTGCCATAAACATCACAGAAAATACACTCTTGGTTTTGGGGTGTGATGCAGCCTAGTTACCGAAAAGTAACTAATTGTAGTGCTCAACTTCCAGGTGTGCCCTGTGCTGCATGCTATAACATCAGGCTACCCCTGTGAGGACAGGAGGAGAGTGATGGGGTTCTGCTTGAAGACTGACTACTTGGAGTACAAATGGCAGGATAAAGTTAGGAAAAAGAGGATACTTGTGTTTGTGAGGGAGGCAAACAGAAGGATCACAGGAGAATTACACCCCAGGTAACATTCCACTTCCTCCCTCCCAGAAAGTGCTGGAAAAAGCAGAATTGCAGGAAACCCAAAAGGACCTACTTTTTGTGATGTCACGGAATTGGCTTATGGAGTATCAGATGAGCATTGCAGCTGGCATAAGACAAGGGGGAGATACAGGGATAAGTAGCTTGTCTTGCCAGCAGCAAGCCGCTAAATGATCCCAACCCTATTGCCTGGTTGCACTTGCAAGGTACAAGTGGAACCTTCAAATCTAATATAAATGTAACATTTGTATCGTCTTATGTTGCCTCCATTTGTGGGGGAGAAATTCGTGAACACTGCTTTCAAGGATCAGGTTAGCAGAATAAGGGGGGAAGCAATGACAGATTTACTTGCAGATGCATCACGACTTCAGAGTCCTGTCCATTTCAGCTTTGCAGGTCTTCCAGCAGTAGTTTTCTACCAGTTGGAAGGAATGATTCCCAGCTTTCTCATGGAAATCATCAGACGTTGGAACACACTGATAGGAAAGATATGACTTTTATACAATAAAGAAGCCTATTTACAGTCATCTTAAAATGAAGCTTCCATTTCTGTGCTCTGTAAAGTTGTAAGTAAGGCACCTGATATGGGTAAATAATTTGTTCCAATGTAGTCTAAAAACATTCTATTTTTAAAATAATTAGGTTTTCAGAAATACACTAATAGTTATTCTGCTAGAAATTACTTCTTCCTAGTAACTGGTATAGTGCTGTGTTTTGGATTTAGGATAAGAATAATATTGATAACTCAATAGATGCTTTCAGATATTGCAAAGTAGTGTTTATCAAGGACTTTTAGGCTTCTCATGCCACACCAGGGAGGAGGCTGGGGGGGCATGGGAAAATGGGAGGGGACACAGCCAGGACAGCTGACCCCAACTGACCAAAGGAATATCCCGTAGTAGATAAACTGTGGGGGCTGGTGCTTGGGAACTGATCAGGCATTGGTTGGTGGGTGGTGAGCAATTGCATTGTGCATCACAGTTTTGTATTCTTATTCTTTCATCATTATTATAATTATTTTCTTCCATTTCTGGCCCATTGAACTGTCTTTATCTCAACCCACAAGTTTTCACACTTTTACTCTTCCGATTCTCCCCCATGTCCCACTCTTGAGGGGAGTGAGTGACTGGCTGTGTGGTGCTTTATTTGACAGCTGGGGTGAAACCAGGACAACATTCCAGACAAGTTTCATACTACATTGTGTTCCCAAAAGTCTTCCAAGCAAGTCTGTGTCTACTAATCAAGTTGTCTACCTGACTTACAGATACCATCTTCTCACAGGAACAACTGCAGTTTTCCTTACACCTTTTTGCTCTTCAGCAGAACATCAAATATTTTAAGAAAAAACAACAAGCACTTAATGTTCCCCAATTCCCAATTTATCTCAGTGTCATGTGCTGGGGGAAACCTCTAAATTTGAGCTGTTGATGAATATGAAGGTTGTGTTCCTGTCTGTGGTCTCGTCTTGACACTGAAACTGCCACCTATCAAAACTCAAAACTCCCTGTCCCTCTTCTTTCCTATCAAGACTGTATTCTTAACTTGCAGACCACCAAATAAGTGTTTTATCCAGGTTGTTGAACTGTCCTTTTAATTTTAACCCCTCTATACTAACCCTTATGTCGCAAAACTACAAATGCCAGATTGGGTTTGGCCCAAGCTGAGGTCAGACATGACCAGTTTAGAGTGGTACCATGAATTACCCTTCATTAAAGCAATTAATTAGGTGTACACGGTTGTAGCTCATTTCACATGTCAGACAAGGTTGAAACTTTAATCCCCAATGAAAAATGTAGTTTTCATTTCCACTACCACATGCCAAACAGGGCTGTGCTGCTCTGAAATCTGCGCAAAGTTGTTAAGACTTCCCGATATGAGTCTTGAGGTTTGAGTTGTGTTTATTTTTTTTCCTAAAAGAAAAAAAAATCCCATTTGCTATTCATAGCCTGTGCTTTTTAAGAAAAAACAAGTGTGGTGGTGACACAGCAGGAAAGGGGGAGTATGTGACATCAGACCACTGGTCCGCCTTCTCCCCCCTGTATATTTTTTTAAGGACTTAAGCTTTTTTTGATACGGAAAAAAATCATGGAAGTCACATACACAATAAATAAAAACTGGGGCTTCAACAATCTGTTATTTCCCCAGGCACCAAAATTAATATACCAAATGGAACAACTAAGAGCTGAGTAACCAGGGACTCAACCTTTCCTTTAAGAAAACTGTTTTTAGCTGAAGATTCCTATCCTTGCCCTTCAAATAAATATTGAGAAAGCTGCAAGTTCACCTCTACCATGAACAAATCTTTCCCCAGACAAGATCAGATTTAATATTCTTAGTATTTCAATAACTTGCCTTTTCCTCACCTAAACACTTTCCTCACCTTTATGTATCTTAGGGGAACAAAGAGCCACTGCTTGCCACCTTAAAAAACATTAAAAAAAATTAGCGAGGTCAGTTTCCACTGTGTCACATTGCTTTGGTAACACCACCCTACAATCTGCAGCCCTTAGTTACCTGTTGCTACATTTAGAAACCAGGACTACAATTAACTTAGATGCTGCTGTGCTGGCAAAGATGTTTAAATCACTACTGCGCCAGCACAGAAAATAGTCAGAGGTGTTCCTGCACTAAACCACTATCGGTTCAGTCATACAGTTGAAAAGAAACACTTCTAATGAGCATTAATAGCAACATAAATCTATGGGCAGACTCGGGTTTAGGTTCAGAAATAAGCTGTGTGTATTTGTGGTTGCAATCATGACGATGCTTAACTTGCTTATAACCTCAAGGTGTTTGGGGAGAGAAAGGGAGGCTGGTTCTTAGGTCTATATTCACCTTACTGTTGCCACTGCTGACTGAATCAATGGAAACTTATGGAAGGGAAATAATGTTGTACAAAAGAGAATTAAGAATTAATAAAGATGATTTACATTCGCTCTACATTTTAACAATATGCAAGGTATACATGCTGTGCTCAGAAGCACTGAAGGTCTCTGATATTGGACTTGCCAACGTCAAAGGTACTAGGTGAGGCAGTGGACATTTTGGGGATTTTTTTTGGTAGCCTAACAAAAATCACCAAAACCAACACTGACATTTAACACAGATGAACATACTCCAGCTTTCCCAACAGTCATATCTAGGTAAGATTCTACTGCAAAGTGATTTCCTTCTGAACTGCTAGAATATTCAGATCACATCATGCCAAACATGCAAAGAATCACAGAATGGTTTGGGCTGGAAGGGACCTTAAAGGTCATCTGGTTCCAACCCTTCTCCTATGGGCAGGGTCACCAATAACTTGGCTCTATAAAGGGTATCAACCTTGAAGCCTTATATGAACAATAATCTCTAATGCAGTATTTCAAAAGTTTACCAAATGAGTTTACCTACAGAAAGATTCCAACACTTATGGCCATTTTGTTGTTGATTCCTCTGCTGAACTGGTGGACCAGAAGGTATCACACAAACCTGTCTGCAAGGAAAGAATATTTTGCCATCCATTCAAACAGCCACTGCTGGCCGTGACAGTAAAATCCTATCCTGTCCTGTTAGTCAGATCTCATTCCTTACATGTCATAACTTGTTTCTAGTTTACATTTTGCTTGCTTCCATACAGGTATACCTTCAAATAAATTTCTCTGTCATCATGCTAGAAATATTTTAGAAAGTAAAAAACAAACACTATCAAATGAAACTGCAAAGTAAGCCAGAAAAAGGTTTGATTTTATTAGGAATGGTACATTTAAACACACGTAAGACTTTGGGATTAATTTACATATTTTTTCCAAAAACATTTCCCTTCTTTAACGATACAGAAGTTAAAAAAAAAGTATCTAATTCCAAATTTTAAGAACGAATAGTATTTGCAGTGGAAATTTCTATTAATCAAAACAACTGTGCATTCAGGAGATTTTGACTACACTTTTCCTGGGATATTTTTTGCTGCTCTCATTACTAAAATAACCTTCCTTTCCATCAAGACTATTGCTAGTCATACACATGTTATTCAGTATCACACTTCTGGGTATGAAAGCTATGTCACTCTTATAACATCAAAAACATGGACATGCATATTGACATTTCTGTGCAGTTTTATGGAATCACCTGTCAAATAAGGCCTATACATACAATACCACATACTAGTGAATTACTGTAAAATTATTATAATGGATTCTCAATAATCCTGACATTTGGATGGTATGTTTCATTTTAACAGAAAATTCCAGCTTTCGTTACTGCTTAACATTGTATTGATTCACTATCCAAATGAGCAATATTCAACTGAACAATGTGTATTCCTGAAAGTCTGTTGCAAATTAAGCATATTGTCAAGGTCATGTAAAGCTGGAACTTAAAATAGCCTGTTAAGCCAAGCATCAGGGAAAAAAGGGAACTCTAAACTAATTTCATCTGGTCCATTCATTCTCGCACAGAAAAGTAGCCACAGAACCTTAAAGGATTAAAATCTATACTTCCTGTTCTCGGACTTAATACCAAGGACAAAAGCTAACATAGTATTTTGGAAGTCAAAGGCCTTGGAGGTGGAGGGGAAAGTGGGGGTAAGATAGGGAGAAAGCAGCGTATTGTCTCATCCCATTACCTCAGCATTATGTGTACATAATATATCTATGATAGAAATGTTTACTAGTAGCAGGGAAAAAAATAAAAAATACTTCCCACTCCAGACTTCACTGAAAGAAGAAAGCTGACAGCCAGCCCCTCCTCCCAGAGATGGCCTATTTGATGACAGGCACTTTGGCAATGTAAGAGGAGGTCACCCTTTCATCATGTTAACTCTTCCCCTCCCAGTTCTCATATATAATTTGTCTCAAGTCTTCAAGAAACTTGAATCAAATTAAATGCATTAATACATCTCTTAGAGCAGGTTAACTACGGCTATGAGCAGAGCTCGACCTAGAACGAGATTTTCTTTTAGAAGAAGAAGGAGATGGGGAAGAAGCTATCAAGCTGGAGCGGTGGCTTTTGTGGGAATAACTCTTTTTAGGAGTACGGCTGCGAGAACGAGAGCGGGATCGAGAACGAGAGCGGGATCGAGAACGAGACCTGGACCTGGACCTTGATCTTGACCTGGACCTGGACCGGCTGTCTGATCTGGAAGATCCTGTAGACCTGGACCTGCTGCGAGATCTTGAGTAACTTCTTGATCGAGATCTGCTTCTAGAGAAACACAATTAAAAGCTGTAGTCTCAACTCCTACTAAATTTAAAGTAATCAATTAAAATTCTCAAGTCCTTTGTGTGCACAACACATCAATCTGAACATCTGAATGCCTATTCACAGCATTCGGTTATTGTAGAGTGCTGCTAGATTTCTGTTATGCTCGATCATGACAGTATCTTCTTAGGTCAAAACTATCAGGAACTGCTAGCCTTAACATTCTCTGCTAGATTGGCAAAATATGAACTTCCTAATAAAAGATACCTCCCCCCAGCTCCTGCCAGGAGGAGGCAAACCAATTTTTAGGCATCTATCAAGAAAAACACAGAAATGAAACTTCATACCTGTGGTATTTATTCTCTCTAGAAATGCCCATGCAAATTATTAAGTTTCTTTCAAGATGCTAAAAACAGTCTCTAAAGGTGTGGAACACCAGCACACTTTGAAGCCTGAAAGTTTAACATCTTAATTAATTATGCACCCCTTTTTTTCATGGAAAGAAATGGATTTATTTTTAAGAGAGACAATGAAAGAGCCGCAGCCAACATCGGTTTTTAATGACTAAGTGGCAGAACTGCTTTAGGAATAATGCAAGCAAGCTAACCGTTTTTCTTTTATTGTCACAAAAAAGTTGGCCTTAACAACTATTTATCAACATTTCACAGGACTGTGAAACAGCTTTCCATTAAATTAAAGGTTTTTAATACCAAAATGTATAGCTTTTTAAAAGATATTATAATATCACATTTTGTCTTACAAAAAAATCCTACTCTCATCTAAAAGTGTTCCATTTATCTTGTTTCAGCAAGTTACTTCTTATCTTAATCTGTTTACATTGCTAGAAAGTGGTTCTGTGCAGTGATATTTAGCTTGGGGACAAAAAATTAGATAATAAAACTTTGGCATCAATACTACCCTAATCCCTGCCCTCAGCAGAATTTTATCAGGTCTGGTGACATACCTATGCCTTCTGTGGTCTTCAGTCAGTTTAATTCTGCGTCCATTCAGCTCAGTGCCATCCAATTTTTCCAGTGCACTCTTCATGTCACTGTAAGATGCAAACTCCACAACCCTGTTTACCATCATGAAAAAAAACATTTCAGAGAAACTGAAACAAGGACAAGTCTGGCCCTTTTTCAATCTGTTGATTAATGGCTTGATGTTTTATCCTCTGAAAACTAATTTTAAACTTGGTTAACAGGAAAATATGACACTAACAGTCCTAGCCATCTGTACCTTTCACATCTATACCTTTAACATTACCAGAACTCTCATCTGCAATGACAGAAAACACAAGAAGCTACACAAACCTGCACCAGCTGAGGAAGTATCTTTCAGTCCTCCACTAAACTGCATTCCAAAGCTGTTCAAGAAACAAAATAAACTTGCAGACTCTCCTGCCCTATTTAAGAATTGTTAACAGTGAATACAAAAAATCCAGTCTTTGTACCTTTGCAGTCTACAGAATTAGGAATGGAGAGCAGGCAAGTAGGTATACCCTGTGGAGGTTGGTTATGTTCTTTTCCCACGATTTTGACTGTTGAACCAATGCAAACCAGCCACAGACAGGAGGTATTTTAGCCTCAGGAGTCAGCTCATAAGTGACTATATAAAAGTTAAAGACAGCTTAATTAAACTGTTGAAAAGTAGTCTCCCTCTGCTTTCTGCTTTCACACATTGTTTTCATGGTGGAGTATGGAGACTGAGTTCAATACTGAGTTCCTACTTTCTGGCAGTTTGTTTTTTGTGTTGTTTTGGTTTTTTCACTGGAGAAATTTCAGCATCTAAGCCACAACATAGATTTGTATTTCATTTCTTTTCTATCATGAGAATAACTGTACCCTTAACAGTTTCAGTTATATAGGTTTAGACACAAAGTGAACTTGCCCTTCATTCCTGTTGTTTCTGTGAGCATCCACGTAGGTGACCTCCCCTGCCTTTCTCATGACATCTTTCAAGTCCTGCAGCAAAAGTTAACATTTTAGTCTTAAACATGACACAAATGAGTCAGCTAGCAGTAATGCTCCCCTGAAACTTTCTCTGCTAAAACTGCTTAATGTTTTTCAATTTATATGTATAAAAATATACATATAATTTAAAAAAAGTTCTTGAAACAGCCTATGTAATAGCAGCTGCATTTAGAAAAGATCCCTTATTTTACAACTGCAGTGAATAAAACACCGCTGTTAAGATAATCCTGCATCCCAAAACCAGGTGTTATGAAAACACAGTGCAATACTTAAAATACCAACATGTGCATTGAAATCAGAACAATAAAAGATGAGAAGCACCATAGTATAAATGCAGATTTTCATAACTAACACACCAGTTAAATGACAATCCAATATATGTAGATGGATTCATCCTATATGCTCACCTCCCCCAACCTCACAGTAAAATTAAAAGCAAAACTGTGTAATTACTGTATGATCAAAATTTTTACAAAGGCAATGTTTTTTCTTAAGTTTCACTTCAATATCTGTCACACTACAGTGTTATGTCAATAGACATCCTCGTATTAAACATAATAGAGGCTAAACACGCAGAAACAGTAAAATTACTTGCTTAGCAATAGATAAAGCACAAACAAATAATGCAAAAGGTCACAAAAAAGCTAAACATCTGTATAAGTTAAGACAGCACTTTTACCGAACAGTATCTGGTATTTTATAATCCCAGACTACTTACCGCAACTCGCCACAAGTGGCAGGTGATATAAGAAGGTACCTTAAGCAAAGAGCTGCTTGTCCAATACCTAGCTGGCCAAGAGGAACTCTCTTACATGAGAAAGGCAGAGTGATGGCTCATAGCAATATGCTTCACGGAGGTACCAGAGGCCCTGAAAGCACTGGACATAGTCTCCAGTCTCCAGAAGTGGCTAAAGAACCCGAGGATGATCTGTGCTAGCCAATCGAGATCAAACCCAGGCAAACCAAGATCTAGATCGCCAAAAAACAGGAGTGTCATAGGAACCAAAAGGAAAATTCAGAACAGGCCAAACCCTAGAATTTCAGCCACTAGAAAACCCCCAAATCTTTGGTTCTTTTTCCTCCACACAAGAAAAATGAAGGTTAACCAAATCAATGTTGTTAGAAGAGGTTCAAAATGCACTTGGTTAGAAAAAACACTCAAGGAAGAAAAGACTACAAAACAAAAAGCCAAGAAAAACTTTAGAACATTTGCCACAGAATATCAGAAAGCTTAGTTTTATCTAGTATTTTCATTAAAATGCAATAGTTTTGTTAAAAACTGGCATATGCAAAGTAGTAATTTTCCTTGTTTCTCATGTCTTACTTAACACAAAGAAACAGCAATGAAAAATGGGCCCTATAGCACCATTAAAAACAATACTTCCAATGTCCATATGTTTACCTCAGTTTAGAGATTTTGGCTCTGCTCAAGTCAATGAGAGTTTAACCAGACCAGGACTGGTAAGTCAAAATGAAATTTAAATTGTTAATCTACATAATTAAAATACAAAATGTTAATCTACATAAATTATTTCCTAATTCAGTAATTTTAGGCTTTAAAGTTGAGGCTTCCAGTCTTGCCACACTATGTGCTGAATCCTAAGAATCATCAACAGGAAGTATCTTTTGCAATAGCAATGACAACGTGACTAAGATGTTGGCATTGTTGCTCAAAACAGGGTAAGTGTGCGTGTGTTATAAAAGCTCAACATTCTGTTATTAAGAGGATTGTTTTGAAGTTACCTAGTTTTACTTAACCAGTGGAACAATCACATTTTATCCTAAGTTTATTGTTCTGCTTCACCTTAAACAGCAAAAGAAAACTCTGTTGTCCTTCACAGCAAAAAAACATGAAGTGTAGGGCGACCATAAATAGAACAAATTTATTTGTTATTAAAAATATTAAAAAATACATCTTGATGTAACACAGTCCTACTTTTCTCAACTGTTTGAAAATTCACAGATACTGAAGAACTAATGAAGGTGGTTGGAAAGCTCTGAACATGCAGAAATATATGTTTGTTAAAGTAGGAGAATTCTAACATTCTAATTCTACTACTTAGAGATGAGATTATCTATTAACAATACAGTCAATAATTTGAGGAAACTGATCTGAATACAAAATTTTTGGTGGTTTTTTTTGGTGTTTTTTTTTTTTGTTTGTTTGTTTTGGTTTGGTTTTTTGTGTGTTTTTTTTTGTTTGTTTGTTTGTTTTTTGTTTGTTTGTGGTTTTTGTTTGTTTTGGTTGGTTTTTTTTGTTTGTTTGTTTTTTTTTTTTAAATATCCCAACATCATAACTTCTAAACGAGACAGATGTTCTCAAAGCATGGGGATCTGGACACACCAAAGATGAAAATACATGTGTAAGTTTTAAAGCAAGGTTCTCTACCGACTGTACTTCCTAGCAGCTCAAGGATTAGAAGGGAAGAATAATGCCAGTACTGTTAATGCATTAGCTATTTTAATCTGCTGTGTAAGTAGCATGGTTAGAATTTAAAACACTACAGTCAGTATCAAAGTAGTACAGCTTCAAAACTAAATGCAGCTTACATGTGGCTGTTAGTTTCAAATGATTTCTATTTAGGCAGGTATCAAGAAGGTAAGTTTCTTATGCTAACTTATCATATATTTAAGTCACTAAAACATTTAATTAGAATATTTAAGATTCACCAGTATGAAATCTGAATTGGCTAGGCTTCAGATTAAAATGTAAGTACACATAAAGCCATTATAAATATTCAAAAGTAAAAGTAAGTTAAAGAAATGCTTATTTTTTTTTAAACTTATAAATGTAACACTAAACACAATTTATTTTCCTTAACACTCTACTATAGCTTACTTCTCTGGTCCCTACTGTCATTTCCAAGTGACAATCTCTTCATAAGTGTAACTGCGTAACATACCCAGAAGATATTTAGATTAAATCCACTTGCTCATCACATCAAATCTTTTTTTTTTTTTCAGCTATTCAATAATTAACACAACTGTACAATTATAAACCCTTTGAACCTGTGATGCAGAAGATAAACAAAATTAGTTCAACTGGTTATCTGCATGGACTGCACCCAAACTCTTATGAAACACATCAGCAGAGCTCCAGGCAAGCTGAGCAGCCTCCTGGGGAAGTAGCTTCAAGACCAAGGCTTTGAACATTCAACATGTTCTATTGCACCTTTCAGTACATTAATTAAAGTCTCTTTATATTCTTGAATATAGGTTAATGAATAAAGATTAACAAGCAAGACTAAACTCCACTATTCACTCACCTTTCATAAATAACATCTGTTGCTACGCCCTGAAAAAGTGAACTTTCTATAGACTGTACACTACACAGAACACAACTAAAGGAATTGATTATAGGGCTATTCCGTTAAAAGACTGGTAGATATTAGCAAAACATTAGCAATGGGTGAAAAAAACCACAACCAAAAGGTGGTAAGAAAGCTTCACATGACAAGTATTGAAAGTTTGGTTTGTTTTGGTTTTTTTTTTAAATATCTACAGTAAGCATACCTGATACAGCAGCTCTCTTAAGATTCCCTCCATTTTAACTGTGTATTACCAGACTTCTCAATCATGCATCAGGTCACAAAAGTATTTTTCAAAACATATGAAATGACCATAAATTTCACTTGAAACAAAGGCATGCACTTCCAAGTGTAACAACATGGAAGGATGATATGACATTTGAATGAATGTTATGCTTCAGTATTTTAGAAACACCTAGAGTCTTCAAAAGTTTTATTAGTTGGTAAACACAAGTAAGAGAGAATCAGTTCCCAACTACAAAATCTAATTATAGAGCTATTTGTACAGCTATGAAACAAAAGATTTTTCCAAGTGTTGGAATGCTAATTTTTAGCAATCGCTGAAGCTTTTTATTCACATTAAATATTTATGATGGCTTTATTAAGAAATTCGGCTGAAAGTAGTCTACTTACAGGACAGAAAAATAAGGTGTGAAAAAAAGAAGATGCTAACTCACCTGCCAGCTGATACGGGAGGAAAGGTTTTCAACAATGATCCTGTGTTCAGTACGAACAGGAGGTCCATACCGGCTGGAAGAATTCAAAGGAAAAAAAAAAAAGAAAAAATTCTCCAGTGTAAGGCATTTTGAACTTAAGAAATCTGACATTTTCTACAGTTTACTAAAAGATTAAACTAATTTTCTGGACTGCAGACTTGATTCTCCCTAGTCAAGAATATATTTTTTAAGATTCCCCTACTAGAAGCAAGCTGCTACATGGGGATTAAAAAGAATTTTGATGAACAAACAGTCAATATAGTTGCCATTTTTTTCCTAAATACACCAAAATAAGCGTCTGGTAGATTGAAAATAATGTAAAGAGTTTTAGTTTAATTTTGGTATTTGACCTGCTTGGCTCATACTCATGGAAAGGACCATCTTTTTTCTATCTTTTTTAAAATTGTTCTATTCTGCTTCATGTCAGGGAGCTAGAAGGCACAATTCAAAAGCATTTCAGTTCATGCTTCTAAATTCTAAATAACTTAATATTTTTAAATACCACCATGATCTATATTAGGGTTTTTTTTTGGTAAAAATATTCCTATTTCAGTAAAATGAGAGCTAATGAACTGGTTGCCCTGAAATAACTGTGGCAGTTTACAGTTCCTGAATGAAAGCTGATGTTTTCAATTTAACAAAAAATTAAAGACCCTCTCAAAAATGAAAATGTGGCTTGAAAATATTCATACAGGAGAGTTAAACATTGGGAAAAAGGTACATCTGAAAAGAATACCCTTGCATGTCTTTTCTGCTCCAAATCCTAGTCATTCTGAATAGAAAGGGATTTGAGAATTACGGAAAAAGGTAAGCCAGTCTTTTGGTAAGTAAGGCAGGATTCTAACAATGACACTACTTTGTATTACTAGAAAAAAGATGCAAGAATCAAAAGCACTGACCATAGAGAAAATTATTCTCATCTTCTCCTCTTATAGAAACACAATTCTAAATTGTGCATATTGATCTGTACACTGAAATACAGGCAATTTCATTTCAGGGCATACCTCAAAGTGTCCAATTTTTTTTCAGAACATCCATATCTTCCAGGTATTTAAACAGAGGTCCCAGAGCCAGAAAACTGGCAAGGCTATCTCATTTTTCTGTTATAGCAAACCGCAGTCTCTTCCTGTCTGGCACTGGCAGTCTGACATCATGAACATGGCTACAGTGTCAGATGCCCACAACCCTCAATCACACTTCCTACTTTACAAGCCCACTTTTAGCCTGGACCTCAGACCAATTATACAGCATCAAGGTTACTGCCACTAAGAAAAAATAATCTAATTAGCATACATCCATATGCAAATTAGATGTTCCAGACACTGGTTTGTAATTGGCAGCAATTCTGACTTTGAAACAAAGCTTTCTATCCATTACATCTTTGTCTTCCTTTCAAACTCTATTCTGCCTAGGCCACAGCTATAAATGTTTCTACAGAACAAACTTTTCCATATGTATTTACTTCACACAGGTAGCTATAATGAACAAACATGTAATGAGTAGTTGTGTGGTGGAACATATTCAAATCTGCAGAACTTTCACTGCAAGGTGGTGTAAGGTTCACCACTGGCTAAAATAATTGAAAATTAACAACTCCACAAATACTGCCTGTCCGCTAGAGGTATTGTAGAGAAGAGTTATGTCCTGTTTTTCAGATTCCATCCTTGGACAGATATTCTCCTTTAGTAAGGCACCTGCTTGGTCAGCAATCTTAGTCAATTGGTATTTAAACACTTCTGCACATGTTAGTATCTTCTGCCCTAGCACTGCTCCTTTTCTAGGCTGTGCTGAACTAAGCATTTTAATAACCATATAACTGAAAATGTGAAAGCTTGGTTAGATAGTAAGTACCTTGAACCATTGCTCTACAATAACTGTACTTAGCATGTAAGCTCGGTTTGATGACAAAAGCTTCAAGAGAGAAGCCTGGCATTTTTCTTGACTTAGTGTTAAAAACAGCCAGTACAACTGCAACAATACTCCTTCACATCATTTACGCGATGGCAGGAAGCAAGACCAATGTAGTGCCCCCAATATGGCAAAGGAGCATTTCATAACAGGTTTGTGAACCTCTGTGAGCCAGTTAAACAGCTTTAAAATCCAAACTCTCCTCAGACAGAGAAGGTAAATAATAGTAATGCACCTACAAGGTCTGAGAATGCATTCAAGAAGCTCTACAAGAACAGTGCTGGATCCCTAAATCACAAGAAAATGGTCTTTCACTCCAGTTCTTCAGTTACTGTGTGGGAGGAAACAGAGTCCAGACCACCTACCTAGATCCACTCTGAGACTGGTAGTAACTGAACCGTTGTGAGAATCTCCCCCTTCCTCTTCGGGCTCGAGCATGCTCAATTGTGACCCTTATGACAGGAACAAAATGTAACAGCACGTGAAAAAATAAACAAACAAACTTCAAGTATTTGACATTGACTTAAAATCTCTCACAACTGGAAGTACATGTGCCCAAACAGGAATTATCTTGCCCTTGCAAGGAATGATTTATAACACAATCACTGGCATTTCTTAAAGAGCCAGACCAGTGGGTTTCTCTTTTCTCATTCACATCCCTCAGACTTTTCATGAAAATTGTCACAGGTCTGTAATTTAGACTAATGCACCTGAACTTGCTTAACCAGAGCCCAAGAGTAACCACAGAGACAAAAGAGTACCAAAATAAGTAACAAAAACCTAATGACCTAAAATCCAGCTTCCACGATCATAATAAAAATTACTGTAACATACAAGGACCCCATTGCTGCAAACTGAAGGGCAACACTCCAAATGATGACACATTTATCACCTTATCTTCTGGTCAACAGACACATAAATAACAAATTCAATTCCCTCTTACTAATATTTCTAATAACAAGATCCTGAATCAGCTTTGAAAGAGAACTAAGTGCAAGTAGAGAAAACAGTCAGCCCTGCTTCAAACCACTCCTCCTCCAGTCTTAAACTAATCTCTGTCTTATAGAAGACTATAGCCTGAATCACCATGAATGTCTTTAAAGTTATGCAAGGGCATCCCACCACAGAGCACAAGACAATACACTGCATTTGGATGCAAAGCACTTTTTCTGTTCTTAAGGGAAATTATGATATCATACTTACCTTTCATCACACAGCTCTTTACCATTTAGTTCATAAATTGCATCATCAGCATCCCTGTGGTCTTCAAATTCCTAGGAAGAAAACAGGAATAAAAAAATCTTTTCCCTCAAGGTATATGCAAATACTAGTAAGTATGTGTTCCTTACAAATTTTAGACTTCTGCAGCAAGTATCACCAAGAACTTGGAACAAGAAAGTGAATTCATAGTACATTTATGACTGAAAAGCAAAGGTGTTCCTATTCACAATCCTTTCTTCTCCCTCCACCCCATAAACTCCTTTTGCCTCCCTCAGTTGTTTCAGTATAACTATTTGCAGGACCTCTGTAAAATAAATTAATTAAATGACCTGGTTTACTACAGATGTATTTAAAATACTTCTGGGAAGAGGTGGAGAAAATTACTTCAAGGCATACAGTTTAAAACACAGCCCTAAATACAGGGAAATCCTACATAACGTGAGCTGATCAGCTGCAAACAAAAGCAGGAGATTTGTGCACTCCCAAAATCCTCTTAAGAGTTCTTACTGAATTGGCAAACAAAGAGTAAACCAGAAAAAAAGCCCTTTAATTTTTTTCTGAGTGAATTCAGCTCACTAGCTGGGCAAAAAGGTGCCCTTGTAAGAAGAGTATGAAACAAAAGCCCCTCTTCAGCACTGGCCACCTGCAGGTCCAGATTAGCTATAACATGCATCATTCCATATAGTGTTCCAACAGAATCTCTCACTTTGCTTTTGGCAGAAATGCTGCTTTAGTCAGCCTAAGTAGCCTCTGCCCACTATCGAGCCCACTGGTTCTTGCCAAAGCTATTTGTACAGCTCTGCAGGAAACTAGGTCAAGAAACCTACCCAGATGAAAAACAGCACACTTTGTGCAGGGGGTGGGGTGAAAAAGACTGTTATTTTTCAAACAGATCAGCTCCCCAGGTAGGTTCATCATGTGATTGAACAACTGCAGGAACGCCATGTGAGGCAAGGGGACAAAGGAAAGAAATAAAGAAGAGAGAACAAGCAGCTGGGTAGGGACTGCTTGAAGCAACAGTGTAGATGGAGAGAAGAAATAGTGGAACTGCAGCTTGTGAGCAATGAATAAAGAAGCAGCTTCTCAAGTTAAGAAAGTGTGTGCATAACCATAAACTGCTCTTCAGAAGCAATACTGGCTTAAGTAATTTTCCCCATTCTGCACTCAAATCTGTTTCACTACCAAATGAAACATCACGTATCTTCACATGCAAAGATTATCTTGAGAAAATTTAGGCCTAGCATTTAAGAGTAGTCAGAACCTACAACTCCCATTATTTCATCTAGTTTCTAACAAACTGTCTTCAAGTCTATCTAGCTTTATGATCTGAAGTTTGAAAACATTACGCCCTGAAATCTACAAAATTTAAGTAGATACAATACGTTTCACAGATCAAGCAATGATTTCAATCAAGCACAATGAAACATTCTTTTAACAGTACAACAATGTTCACTTGGTTTTGTGAGTGGCTCTATAAATACAGATCTTAAATAACCAAATGCAAAGATGAACAGGCAACACGTGGCAAGGGAAGTGCCACAAATGATGCCTTCAAAGTGTTTATAAATTAGAGGGATGACAGGATCAAGCGCACCTTCACCAGTTTTGTGCCTGACACCGAAGTGGGAGGAGAAATAGATATACCAGAAGGAAAAACCATCCCACAGAAAGACCTTGATAGGCTGAAAGGTAAGGCAAATAAGAATCATAAGTTTTAACAAAACATAAACATGAAGTGCTGCACCTGGGTTAAGATAATCCTAAAGAGCAGAACAGGCTGAGGGCTGAGTGGCTGGAGTGTAGCTCTGCTGAAAAGGACATGGAAATCCTTGTGGAGAGGTAGCTAAGCATGAGTCAGCAGTGCGGCCTTGCTACAATGAAAGCAAACTGTGTCCTGGGCTGCCTCAGTAGTAGCACAACCAGCAGACCAGGGGATCCAGTTATCCCATCCTACTTGGCATTTGTTAGGGCACACCTGGAACATTGTGTCCAGTTTTGGTTCCTCCAGCTCATGAAAGACATGGAAAAACTGGCATGAGGCTAGCAGAGGGCCACCAACACCTTCCATCAGAAGGCTGGAAAACAAAGAAAGGTTGAGAGAGCTGTGTTTGTTCAGCCTGAAGAAAGGGCAGCTCCAAGGGGATCCAGTCAGAATCTTCCAAAACCTAAAACATACTGACAAGAGAAATGATTTCCTCGTGTGGTTGCAGAGTGGTGCAATGACCAGTATGGGGGGGGGAAGTTTTGTTCAGTTGTAAGGAGAACATTAAATTTTTTAGATAAATTTATGAGACAATTATTCAAGCTTATTAGTGAGCTTTGAAAGGAAAATGGTTCTGCCTGGGAACTAAAGAAGAGAGGAGGGAGGACTGAGTGACTCGCTTACAGGAGTTGAACAGAAGTTGTTCCTGAATGAGTCAACTGCCCTGCCCAAGCAGAGAAGAGGAACACTCAGGGGAAGTGGATTGAGAAATAGCGGCAATTGGAAAGAGCACTCTAAATAAACCCAGGCTCACATCTAGATCAGCCATTTACCTCTGCACTTTAAGAGACAGATATTTACCTACTGGCAGCCAACAAGAAGTAGCTCATACTGCAGGGCAACCAGGAACCAGCATGTGTAGGCATTAAGGAACAATACTCATATGAAGCTAACATAAGCAAAGCCTGTTTTTTTGTTTTCACCTAACTTCACTCAAGGGACCTGATCTTGGCAGAAAGAATGGCACATAAACCTGCCATAATGTGAGCGCAATATCAACCTTTCCAGTTTGAACTCAGTGCTGCAGAACAGCTAGTTCTCAGGAGATAATATTTAAGAGATAGGCTGATCCTCAGTCAATTTGGGAACCCTTAAAACTGTGAAATTTTGACAACAGTTTAGGAGCATAGAGCTTTAGAAAGCAGTGCCAGGAAACTGAGATACAATGAACCATCTATTTCATTTAACAGTGTGACAGACACATAGGCTCTGTCAATATATATTGATGGTGAATATGACTAACTTCAAGCTGCAAGAATTGAAAGCTGTGCTGTTTGAGTCCACCAGCAAGCACCTATTATACCTGTTGTCTTAGCCAACTACTTCGGTTTTATGTCAGGTCATTATTTAGAGATATGAGCAAGCAGACTTGTTATAAGACAGCTTATAAGGAGTGAAAGAGGAACATAAATGGCTTTGTATAAACTTTTCTCCAGATCAGGACTCTGTCAAATTTTGTACTGCCATAACAGAATATTTATACAGTCTTCATAAATGAGAGATAACTTTTAAATCCATGAAAGCCTTTGATGAAACAATGTATTTAATGTAGCTAGACTATTACCAAGACTTTGAGCAAAACTTGGACTGTAATCCCAAATTCTGAAAAGCAGTCTGAAATGTATATTAATGTTTTCCACTTCCCATTGCAACTATTATTCTCTTAATCATCTTCCCTTCCTTGACATCAGCCTAGCAAGGTTAGCACCTGCAAGCAAGAGAAATGAAAACAAGGTTATTACTTACCACAAATCCAAATCCATTTTTTAGATGGATTTCTCGTATGCGACCATATCCTTTGAAGAATTTCTCCACATCCCGTTCACGAGCACGTGAGCTCAAGTGTCCAACAAAGACACGGCAGCCACTCATCTTAACGTTGATGCTAAGAAAGAAAACAGCACTGTTTATCAGATTAACAAACTTAAAATAGGGTGATTAAGATCACTTTTACATCTCAAAAATCTTGATTAAATAGGATTTGATTTTACTGTCCTCCAGGTATACGTTAAAACCCCAATTCTCTATAGCAAGAGAAGCGATAAAATCCTGTCTTGCTGACTTCTGGCAGAACGCACACAGAACTCCCCATTTTGTCTTTTTTAAGCATGTAACTTAAAGACTTCTTACATCTGAAATAATGTTTTTATTTGCTGTCAAACTAGTAAGATTTTTGTATCACAAAGCATAAAAAACCCCTAATCTATAACCTCAAAGATTAAATTACTGGGCTAGCAGCAATTGAAAAAAAAAAAATAACAAAACTGTTACACTAATCATTGAAATATAAACATATAACTTTTGCTTTCACCCGGAAGAACTGCTGCAATAAAAGCTGTATTAGCATACAACAGAGAAATGGTCATAATCAAATTATTTCCATTTCCAGTAACAACAAATACTTTATTTTAGCAGTCTGTCAGGTTCTGAAAAAACATTTTTTCATTATGAGATTTCAACAGGGGCAAAAATTAAAGAAAAGGCTATTTTGGATATTCCTATTTTCAAAACTATCTACTGATCTAGCATACATAATTTGAGACACTCTATTGTTTACCCTGAGAGGTCACTTTCTCAGTTTATGTGATTTAGAAATTTTTGAAGTTCTTGTAACTGGAAAATATTATTTGGCTCACTCACTGAGCTTGCTGTCATACGATAAACAAGAATCAAAGCCCTACGGAATGGAAATAGGATGTGATGCGTTACAATACTAGGCTGGAAAGCAGGCAGAGTAAACAGACAACATATCATGTTAGCTGTGAAAATAATTCCAGTCAATTTGGATACAGTATTTTGAATTAGTGTGATTTAACGAGCACCCATTCTGTTTCTTTCGATTGGTTTCTTTACTCAGACTTGCTGTGCATTCAAAAAAGTGCCAGAATTTTGGAAAACTGGGTACTGGGCTTTTTATGGGGCAAGGGGTTGAACTGTGACAGCACTTAAGACTCACCTCAGCAATCCCCGAACCACGACCTGAGGTGATGACTATTAATTTAATCACTTTAATGTGGAAAGTTTTGTGCTTCCTCCACAACGCTGCCCTTTGTAGCCATCCTCTCCTTTGTGTTCACACGTGCATTTTAATGCCCACACAGAAGTCCAGTTCAGTGGGCTGGTTCAGCTCCCTCCCGAAGTCCGATGTACCCTGGTTCCCCTGGCGCACCCTTACCACGCAAACACTGGGAAGGCCAGCAGCGGGAATTAAGGGAAAGGCAAGCCCTTGCAGAGAAAGGACAGCCTTACGTAACTGTGTGCTTTAAAACACGGCAAGAATACCCACCCTGGCAATAGCGCTCATTTGGGCAGCAACACAGATTTGAAAGATTAAAACGACTGCGTAGCTGCCGTTCGATATTTTCAGTTGTAGGAAAACAAGGTGGGGAGAATAATCGCAGAAGGAAATGAACATCGGGTGGGTGGAACTGACCACCATTGAAACTGTCAAAGATACGACGAAAGAGGTGCGAACAACCCGCCTGCGCGTTATTTACTCAACCATCACGGAGCACAATGGATGCGAGATCTGTACTGACACTTGCAAGGAGCGGAGCTTCACACGTTGTTCCTACCGCAATCCCACCCAGTTCGGTCGCTGGCGGCTCACAAGATAAGGAAAAGCCCTCGAGAAGCACGGCCCCGCAGCAAGCGGTCATCTGCTCCTCCCTCCTTTCGAGCGGCCGAGATGGGCCGAGGCTGCGCCAGGCCCGCCGCCTGCCCAAGGCCGGCGGGCCTTGTGCATGGGCCCGCCGTCATCGCGGCGCCGGCCCACGCAGAGCCGCCGGCCCTTCCGGCTCTTCGAAGTTTTGCGCTCGCCTCCAAACCCCACCGGCTCCCAGCCACCCCGCCAGGATCACCCTTCCGCGCCGCGGGGCAGCGATGGAGCGCGGGGCCTGCCCGGCCGCGGCGCCGCCGAGCGCCCGGGCCTGCGGCNCGACAATGGCTGCCGGCTGCTCCGACCGTCGCCGCGCCACCGCGCCTGCGCATACCCGCCCCGCCCGCGCCGCGCCGCGGGGCACCACGGGAGGTGTAGGCACCGGGGGGCCGTTGGGAGGGACCCGGGAGGTCATCCCGTCCCGGCGCCCGGCCCTGGACACGGACACCTCCCACCAACCGGGCTGCTCAGAGCCCCACCCAACCTGGCCCTGAGCACTTCCACGGATGGGGCACCCACAGCGTCTCTGGGCAAGCTGTTCGTGCTGAACTGCCTCTGACTTTTGACTAAGACATGGCAAAAAAAGTTGGGTGTCAATTTTGCTTAACAAGTGGGGGAATGAAGTCACGCATCCAAAGAACTCATCTGAAGTGTTACGCTTAGCCACTCAGTTCTGCCAATAAAAGGTTGCTGCGGTCAGCCCCTTACTACCACCTTCTTCTCCTCTTCAGCTCACAGAATTGCACTGCTTTGGATAAAACCACAATACTGCTATAATGTCACTGGTACCGGGGGAACCCTGGATGGGGAAAACTGGCTAGTGAAGATCCAGGATTGTAGGTCAGAAGCAGTTTTTCCATGCATAAACAGCACACTACTTTCCTGGTTTATCAGTGTCAGATGTACTCACTTCATGGAATTCTTATGGCATCATTATTGACATTTTACAGTATGATGATCGAGATAAAAATTGTTACCCGCTTCTTCAGTGTAGCATAGTTTATTAAGTCCTCACTGTCCAATTACTTAAATATTAATGACAGTTTGGTTTGCCCATTTTTCCCCGTTGTCTGACAGCATCATGTCTGTATTTCCTGCTTTAACTTGGAGTAAATATCTAAGTTACATTTATGATATTGTATGTTAAATTCAGGTATTGTTGAAATTTACTGCCCTCTAATTATTATTCAGGATGGAGGTGACCTATACATTCAAAATCCATGTAATAAACAGAATCTTTTAGGTCAGAAGTGACTCCTTGAGATCATCTGGTCCAATCCCCCAAGACTGCCAGGACCTTGTCCATTCAACTTCTTAATATCTCCCCAGATGGAGGCTCCACAACCTCTCTGGACAATCTGATCCAGTGTTTGACCACCCTTAGAGTAAAAAAAAGTGTTTTCTTGCGTTCAGATGAAACATCATGGCGTTCAGTTGTCAATGGATGCTAGTGAGAAGAGCGTATCAATACCATTAGGTATTGATACATATTCAGCCTTCTCCAGGCTCAACAATCCCAGGTGTCTCAGCCTCTCCGTATATTAGAGATGCTTCAGTCCCACAGTCATCTTTGTGGCCCTGTGCTGGACTTGCTTCACCAAATCCATGTCTCTTTTTTGAACACAACGCTCCAGGTGTGGCCTCACCAGTGCTGTATAGAGGGACAAGATCAGCAGCCTTGACCCTCCAGCAATGCTCTAACTAATGCAGGCCAGGATTCTGTTGACTTTTATCACAAACGTGAACTATTATTTAGTAAGAAAATGGAGGAATGTGACAGCTGAACACAGCCAACTGTGATTAAAAAAGAAAATGTCGAGAGCTGTAGCTGGTGCAAGTATGTCTTACAACTTTGAATACAAGGTTCAGTTGTAAGGCTGGTTTAGTTCATTATTTGATAGGACTGTCCTGGACACTCAAAATGGCAACACTGTGACTTTCTGTGCAAATTCTATGTAGGTGGCAGAGCAGCAGAAGAGTCTGTGTGTGCTTATGTGCTCGAACTGCTGCATTAAGAAGCTCAGAAGCAGAAAAAAGTTCCTTAGGTGGCAGTCTTGGAATGGTATGTGAGTAATAGGGATTGGAGTTACTGGCAATAATAAAGATGTCATACTAGAAGCCCAATTAAAGCTTTTTCAGTGTTATCCTGCATCTCTGCAGCCTCTGGGGTCATGTCAGTGGGAAAGAATGCAGCTGTGCATCTAGAACACAGCTCCAGCTGTTCCAGCAGTGCCTGAGCTGGGCTGGAGTCCTGCTTTCCCTTTCTTGGTTGTGGACACTTTGCATGGGTGGTAAAAGGCATGAAATATATCACTAGGAGAATCTGTAGCATTGCCTCTAGTGTATGGGTAGTGTTTCTGGAAGCTGTCATGCGCATCAACTTTAGTAATAAAGCTGTCTCTTAGTTCCCTCATTATTTTGGGTGAACGAAAAGATTGGTCTCTCAGAAGCACATCTGAAAGCCCACTGGGAGCTATTAATGTCCTCACTGCACACCTACAAACATAAACAAATACTTATCTGGAATCAGGATACTTAAAAACCACAATCTGTTTATTGCTGGGATAAATGAATTGCTTTCTCACTTCCCCGAAGAAGATATTTTATTTTCTCTGTGACAGAAAGCAGGATGCTGTGGCTCAGTACCACAGATTAAGTACTATCTCCTACTCAAGTAAGAAGTAGCAGGAGAGAAATTCTTCATTAAAGTGATGGTGGTGATGTTGGAATATGCTTAATAATAAAGAAGGTATAAAACGCTTTCTTAACTCTGCAGTTTAAAGTAGTCCTTGGTTTTAGGCAAATCTGTACAATGAAAGCCACAGGGTCATACAAAAAGCCACAACAAGCAATTAAAAAACTAGATGAATGGTCTGGGAAAAGATTTTAAATAGTTGTAGGGTGACTGTAGCACTTAGATGGGAATGTGACAGAGCTGGGCCCAGTTCATTGCTCCACTGTGAACCTTCCTAAGGACCACAGGCAAGTCACTTCTGGCCGGAGACAATAACCACTCAGACAATAATAACCCTGCAGCATCTAACAGGTGCCAGCCATCCAGAAAGAATCCATTCAAGACCTAGAGCTGTCTTGTTGAGGACATCTGAGGATCAAAAATGCCCACATGCTACTAAATGAATCAGAAGCTGCTAGGAAGCACTGGGGAGATGTGTAGGTCTAAACATCCTGCCCCTGCTCAGTATAGATGCATCTCTCTGCAGCTGTGAAACCAGATCCTTGTTCCACTTTGGATCCACAGCACGATCCTGTCTCAAAGAAGAGTACCAACATCTGTTTCTAGCAAGGACTAACTAGGGCTTGTTCTTTTCTTTAGCTGCCAAAAGGTCTGTTCAGACCAACAGCTATATTTTGTAAAATGGCCTGTTGTTTAAAATACCCATTACTCTGGAAGCTTGGGTTTTCTCTCTTCCTCAGATTGAAGATTCAGGCTCCCACCTGCCAGTGTCCTAACCACAGTGTGTGTGGTGGTAGAGGAGGGAGGCTCCTCTCATTCGAATTTTTCCACTGTGGAGTGGAAAACTGAGGGAGATCTAGTGGTTGGGGTGCTGGGAGAGGCATTCTAGGGCCTGTTTCCCACCCTAAGGGTCTTTATCCTTTGACTGCTTAATAGGAGATACCTAAAAAATACCTCTATCAGGGACAGAAAAGCAGCATTCTTTCTGCAAACTGATTGCTTAAACCATGAGGATATGGGTTCATGCTTTCTCTCCTATTGTTTGAGTGCTTATTTATTTCAGAGAGAGAGGTAGAGTGAGGCTGGGGAGATGCTCCCTCACCCAGCCTATTTGGTTTCCTCCTGGTTAGGGTGTAGGGCTGGGAGGTAGGGATCCTAAGGAGGGATGAAGCATTGAACTTGAGTTTCTCTCCTCAAGTGAAGATATTTTAGGCAATTAGGCTTTTATGGAGCAAATGAGTGGCAAACCCACCCTGAGACTTTGCAAAGGAAGCTGCCAGTCTTGCGGGTTTGTACTGGTATCCAGGGTGAGATTTGTGGCCCCCAGGATATTGTGATGTGGGGTATTTGCGAGGGGAATGCTCACATCCTAAAGGGGACTGTCACAGGGGCCAGATGTCCAGCAGTTTCAATGGCCTGCTCCAGACCTGCCCCAAAGCAGACACATAGTGCACGGAGAAGGCTTAGATGCAACAGGGAAAAGCCTAGTGAGCAATACCTCCAGACTCGGGCAGCAGCTGAACAGAGACTGGATTGCAATTGTAAATAATGGCTTTGCATTTCTACCTTCTAGTGACATCTAGCCCTTTTCCCCCATGTAGCTTCTTCATCTGCACTATATGATTCCCAAAGCAGTAGCAAGAGATCATGCTTTTCCCGTCAGTATCAGGATCAGGGTCATTGAGGTATGACAATAGCTAGAGTTCCTCAGGATTTTGCTCAAATGCTTGCTAGGTCACCAGGATGTGAACTACTGACTAATAGCAGTAAGGTGCAAACAGACTTGCTGAGAAGAGATAAGACAGTCGTAGGAGGTACTGCAGTTTCTGCCAACATATTTTCTTGCATGTATGTATCAGAAATCAAAGCAGAGAACTGAGAAACTATTTCCTGACTCTTGTATGGTGTTCAAAGACACAGGACGAATCCATTTCACTATCTTATTGGTGAAATGTAGTCTATACTGGCTCCGAGTCCTCAGAATATAGAAAAGATTATTTTCCTCCCTGCATTTCCTGTGGGTTTAAATTACTGAGATTTAAATCTACTTGAAATAGCCTTAGAGAACATCCTTCCCTGTACAAGGTGCAATCATCCAACTTTATTCATCACAATGGCTCTACTGACTGCAGCACTGAGCACATTTTCACAGTGCCTGAAAGAGAATGTTCTGATTACCTGTTTGCATCAGGACATGTCCTAGCCTTTGCTAATCTATATTATTATGCTGAGACTTTCCCAGTAGCTTAGACATAATACAATGGATTTTAAGGGTTTACACAGTAGCAACCCTTTCAGTAGCCAGTCACCTCAACAATTTAATCAATTCAACATGATTCAGATTTCTTTGTACTTGGCTACCACAGGGGCATCTGTAGTCCAAGTAACGTTTTACAAATAATCTTCTTGTTATGGTATGAAACTTGTACCTGCATTCTGGTTTCTTAACAAGTCATTTTAGTTTGAGCTGTCCCTTTTCACAGCCATTACAAACACCCACGCACTCTTTATTCCTTGCCCTCTCCATTATTTCCCTGATAAGACCAGTAAGTCTGATTCATCTGGATGGAATTTCCATGGACATATGAGTACTTCTTTGAAACCAAGTTTATTCAAGGTTGCAGACTAGTTTCCTTTCATTGTCTTCCGAGACTCCTGGCTCTGCTCCTCCACTCTGCCCCAAACCACATGCTGGCAGCTCTGAAGACATGCACAGGCACAAGATAGGTATGAGAGGCTTTGGAAATGGGGTTGACATTCTGGCAGGCAAGACAGACGCACATTTTTTGAGCTCCGAAGAGTTTTTTGCTGCTGCACTGTCAAACAGTCAGGCTGAGGCAGGTACTGAGATCTCAGTAGCCAAAGATATCAACGGTCATGAAAGGAATTTCTTGGTTAATTTCTTGGAAAAACATTATTTCAATTTCAAAGCCTCAAAATAGAGACTATGGCAGACTGACAGTAACGGTTTACCTGTTTTTGGAAGGTGTGAGCTTAAAGTGGATTGTCCACTGTGTCTGTTCTTGGCAGAGGAAGGGGCAGTCACTGAGCTGCAAACAGCTGCTTCCAGAGATTAATTTCATTAAGGCCGATGTCAGGACTTGGCTAAAGAATGGCATGTTAGCTGCAAAATCATGAGCCTAATACCAAAAGCTGTTTTCAAATTTCATCATACTAACTGCCAGAGACTGTTAAGCCACATGGTTACAAGATAAATCTTGTACTGCATATGAGGAAGGTGAACACCTTGCAGCATCCTAGCACTCCTCTTTCTGTGGGGTGGGAATGGGGAGGCTTTATCTACAGCCAAGAAGGAAAGACCAGGCCATGTAAACTCCAGCCAGTTTGTCAGGTGCCTGCCACCTGAGAAGAAATACCAATATACTTTAGGCACACCTATTGTCAATATTTTTAACTCTATTCAACTACTCAGAAGCACAGGCAAGGCCTTTCTGATGCTGTTGACACTCAACTTTACCAAAGGATGCAGTGCTGGCATGCCAATGGAGTGACATTAGCAAAGCTGGAATGCTCACAGTACATCCCACCAATCTGTGGTGTGAGCAGTGATGAGCCACCTTCTTTCTGTCTCATAAAACTAGGAATACTCACACCCATCTGGGGTTTTGTGTCAAATCGGGTCACACCGTGCAATGCTGCCATTGCTCTTTTTATAAAGAACTCTGGAATCTCCAAGCATGGACTTGCAGAGTGGTCACCATTCAAAATAATTTGTCTCCATTCTCAGAGTGGTAGCAGACTGGGCCCGAGGTGATGGCCCACAGCGCAGCTATGCTTTTTGCAGCTTTTTTTCAAAATTACATGGATCTTTTCACCAGACAGTGGTCATTTAATATTCCGACAGACTCTGCCCCTTCCCCCTCACCCCCTTCCAGTTTTATCATTTAAGTAAATAAAAAAAAATATTAAAAATATGTATTATTGAATCTTCTGGAAGTGGGTACAACAGAGATCCTCAATTTTTTTTGACAGTGCAAATGTCCTTTTTCAGTTGCCACAAACCTAAGGACAAGATAGCTACTGTAGAAGAGGCAAGAGGTTTATCAAAGCAAAGGCAATTGATACTCTGAGGTAAACTTCAATATAGATTATCTGCTCAGGTCTGTAGTCATCCTCTCTGCTGTTTTCACTTTCAAAGAGATAACCTATGCTATGTACATTAACACATGGCAATGGGATCCCATTCCCAAACATCCCAATATCCCATATCTTTGAAGAGGACAGTCCAATTTATAGCAACATGGCAGTGATATAGCTAAAAATGAGCCCAGAGTGGATTAAACACTGATGTGGCTGCAAGTCCTACATTATTGACAACTCCTATCAACTCCCCCAGACTTCTCAGTATCATGGGTTTCATACACAGGAAACTCAGCTTCAGCCCAACTCCAGCCCTCATTAACAACACAATTATAGGTAAGTTACATGAACTGTCCTTAACAGTCTTAAACCTTTGAAGACAAACTGTGGTGAGTGCAGTCTGGCCTTATCTATGTATGAAGCTAAATGGCATTTATTACCATGCTCCCTCTAAACTTGTTATCCAGCCTACAGGAAAAGGCAGATCCTGGTGTCTCCTGTAAGTAGTGTAGTAGCAGACATTAGCATCCCCTCTCCCAAATACCATAGGCAGATGCTGTCAGGTTGGGATACATCACAACACGTCGCTGTGATTTTTACTGTGTCCTCCTGAAGGTCAGGAATTAATCACAAAGCTGTGCTGAACCCCAACCCACCATGTACAATGCCTTCCTCAGGACTTAGCTAGTTATACCTATAAAACACTTACTTGAAACACGTCATGAAGCAGCAATGTAGTTTTTGCTCCTGACCCTGTGTTTCCTAAAAAAGTTGTGGGAGGGCAGGAAATGCACCTGTAATATGAGATGCCTGGAAAGATTAGCTGCTTCCTTTGCTGATTTTCAGGCACTTGACTCACTACAGGTCCCAGAGGAGTTGTTCTTAAGGCAGTTTTCTTTTCTATGTCCAAAAGAAGGATGATCTCGAGGAATTTATGATGTCAAAAGATGTGGTATCATAACCAGCGAGATATTCAGTGTTGAGCACGGAACAGTGTGTTAACTTTTCACAGAAGGTTCAAGACATGGTGGTTGTTTGTACAGATCTAGTAACTAATTCTGTGGTGGTTTTTAAGGAATAACAAGAATATTGCTCCTAGAGATATCGGTGTACCAGGGATTTAAAGTGGTCATAAAGCTGTGAAAATTCCAACACCACTCAGTAGGGATGAAAAGGTTATGGGGCAGGGAAGTATACCTTTAAAAGTACTGTAATGTCAATTAAAAACACTAATTTTGGATTCTCTTCATCATGTTGTTTTAAACTAAATAGGATTAAACAATTTTTCTATACAAATGAATAAAGGCTAAAGTTGTTATCACAAGAATTTTTTAATATGGTTTGTGACAAGCAATATCAAAGTTATCAACTCTCAAGCTTCATGTTCTGAAACCAGACAACTCTCAGGATCAAAAAAAGTTGTGCACTGATAACATAGGAGGTGTATTGTATTTTTTAATTAAATATGAAAACATGAGCTGTGTACATTATTTTTTCCCTAGAAAACACAGCAATTTCAAAAGTTTATCATAAAATATCTTCATGAAATGAGTGAACCAGCAAATACATGCACTTGTGTGCCTTCCCCCCTCCCAAGATAAACGTGATAAGAGAGACATATGCAAATGTAATAGTTAACAGAACAGGTGGAGTTTTGTCATAGTTTGGTTCATTTTGGAAAGGATGGAATGTAACATTGTGCTTGACTTTCTATGTCACAACAAAAAATATTTGGTGCAATATTTTAACATTTTCTTTTTAAGTTTCAATCTGGTGGAGAAAAATACCTTTTCTATAATAAAATATGTCTGTTCTTTTTAAAACTTAACTTTTTTGCACAAAATAATTTTGTAAACTGTTATTTCAAGGGCAAGGTAGGTGGTGCCATGTCAATGTCCTCCCCCCCTACTTAAAAATGTGATCGATTATCTGAAGCAAAACAGGGTAACACAAAAAAGAGCGGAGCAGAGGTTGCTTTGCAAAGAGAAAGTAGGGCATGTCGGACAGGGGAGAGGGGAGGGAGCGTGTGGTGGGAGAGAAAAAAGTTAAAGGTCACTTTCGCCATAGAGCGCTGTGGAGAAGGACATGTAGTCCAGGGCACCGGGTACAGCATCACGGCCATTGTAGGGTGCCATTCTAGCAATGCAATATTCAGCTTGATCAGGAGGCAGTTCCCGCCGTAATTCGTCCACAGTGATGTAGTTCTGCAACAAGGAGAAATGATAAGGCAACCATTACTTTCAGAAAACTGACTTTCCTCAGAGGGATAGCCAACCCCTCTCCCACCAGGGCAGCAAGACAACACTCAGGGACAGGACCCCATCAACTACACTGGGGACATACACCCACACAGGGAGCTCTCTGCGCTGATGCCTTGGGAGGACATGCACTCACTCCCTACCATATGGACAAGGAGGTGGTTTTTACAGTAGAGAGAAAATTTGGTTTTGCAGGAGAGATGCCAGAGCACCTAAGGAAAACACCTGGAGGTAAGTAACATAACTTGTTAGTTTAAGACTGTGCCTTCCTGTTGACAGAGGAGGTCCTGCTGAAAGCAAATGTGAGGAAGCAGTAATATAATTTGGATGCTGTCCCTCACCAGCAGGAGGTAACAGCTGCTTGTGCTGCCTGGGAGTTGCCATTCCCTCTCTTCAGAACAAGGAAAGGGGCCATCCCCACTCTTGCTGGTGGCACTAATGCAGGCAGCAGACAAGCAAACACTTTGTATTGCTTCCACAGTTCCAGCAACAATCCTTGCCTTTCACTGTGAACATTTTTAATAAGCAAGCAAAACTTATGGAAATTCAACTTTTGGAGACTCACTGCACTGAGCTAAGCTAGCTTGGCTTCTCTCCATGCAGTAGGCAACAGTAGTTGCCTGTTTGCTAATCAGTATGTTGTCTTTAGCTAACTGACTCATGGGCATTTGCAGTCTGTCTGAACAGTGGTTCAGGTTTCACACCATCCTTCTCCCTCCTGTGACTTCTTATTTTTTATCCCTGCTTTTCTGTTTAATGACTGGGTAAGAGGTATTTTTCTTCATAATGAAATACTGATTCATGTTATAGTCACCAGAGGATATTAAACACTGACAAGTGTAGTCAACGTACTGTACAGAGTAAATGAGTTAATAAGTAATACTGCATCCCAAAGTATCTATTTATTCAGTGATTAGTTTATCTGAATAACATGGAATTTTCAGGCCTCAAAAGACAACAGAACTGGCTTCAGCCAGGTAGATGTCAAAAGGACAGGTATCAGGGGTTTGTACATCATGATCACAAAAAGATTCTTAGTGAAACATGGAAACCAGTACTGAATTAAAGGGCAACTCATTACAATCTGAGAAATATACATGTGAGATAAATAAAATAACTAGCAAATATAGAGATATGTTAATATTACATGTACATATTTATTCAGTTAGAGAAAAGATTAGTGGGCATGTAAGAAAAATAAGATTACGTATTTTTTTATCAGCTGCTTCCACTGATAATGTAAATTCAGAAAATTATTACTTTTTGTATCATCCCCTAAATTTTCCTACTTTTGACCAATTTCTACGATTAAAAGATGTTTCTCTTGCACATACAGCATATCCTCAATGAAAATCTGTTGGTTGTAAAACAACTGATAGTGACACATGTATATCTGAGAAAGGTCATCTCAAGTGTACTGCTGTCAGTAATTAACAGTTTTCAAGACTAATCAAGAACCATCTGTTGAACTTGTTCATTTTAAAATAACAAATCGCTACCAAGCTCTTAATTAAAATTTTAAAGCGAGAGCGGTATTTAAAGTTCTGACTGAGAGCTAAACAGGACTTCTAAGTGCCTTGGTAGGCTGCTCATTAACCCACGCTTTAACCTTGCACTCCTCCAGCACTACAGAATGTTCCTGTGAAAACACCGTCCACACTGGAAAGTGCTTCCCTCAACATTTTCTCTTCAGAGACAAGAGAGAAAAAGGAAAGCAGGAGCCATGCAGATGCAGGAAATTAAAGTATGGAGCCTGACCTTATCGCCAGCCAGGATCTTGAAGGAAGCCATAACTTGGTCAGCAGTATCAGTATCTGCTGTTTCCCGGGACATGAAGTCGATGAAGGCCTGGAACGTCACTACACCCAAACGGTTAGGGTCGACAATGCTCATGATGCGGGCAAACTCTGCCTCTCCCTGGGGAACAAGAGAGTTATGTAAGCCTGGACATTTGGGCAGCAGTGCTATGAAAGTGAGGAGAAACTGTTCAGCAGCACATCTCACAGCTAGAAAAACAAAACCAAATAGAAACCACCTCTGCTTTTTTTTTTAATCGGGATGTTCTTTTTTAGCTTGCTGTTGTGTACAAATGCTTCCCACTCATTTGTCCTTTGGAATAAAATATTGTCAGCTGTGCCCTAGGATAACATCCTGCTCCATCTAGCTCTAGGACAATGCTCCTATCATGGAACAATATCATACAGACTTCAGAGGAAGACCCAAATTTCTCTATACATGTTGTGCTAGATGTCTGTAGCAGTATTGGAAGATCTGCACTCCTCAAATCCTTTTACTTTCATTTATTTAAAGAGAACTTTTACAGCTTTCTTTGGCTGACAGGACAGAAACCACCTGAAAAATGTCTCTGGGATATTTCATAGTTATCTTACTTGCATTTACTAGGCAGCTTTGGAAAGAAGGACTTGGATAGCTGGAGTGGCCCAGGGAAGTAGTTTTTACAGGGAAGATATTTCAGTGAAGTTCTGCTACAGAAGTCAAAACCTTGTAGTGCAGGTTTTTGCATTCCTTTTTGCCTATAAACCAAGATCATCTATTCACATCCCTGGGACTCTTTGCTCCCCAGGTAAGGAGGGGAGAGCAGAGCAGAGTCTTCTCCTGGGAACAGGCTCTCCTAACTCATCTAGAATAGTATACCTTCAAGAGTAATTAAGGCATGTAATCAACTGTGACTGTGTCTTGGCATGCTACACTGAAGAGTCTGTTTTTATCCTGGGCTGACGAGTAAGAAGATTAAACACTGCTTTGCCTGATATCAGGAGCAAAGACACCGAGAGTGCAGCTGAATATGTTTGCACTCTTCTGTCCTTTGGTGAGCATCAGTCTTTGGTGAAGCTTGTTTTATTAGCTGTCACACCTCTCAAGGCGCCACATGTTACTTCTCTGAATATTCAAGTACTCTGCTGAGGAAAAAGTCATGGGGAGAATGACTGGAACTTGAAAAAATGGCGGGAATGAGAGGAGCAGTGTTTTGAGCATATTCAGAAATGAGGTCTTGTATATACTTCACAATCAGTTCAACTGATACTCAGGGCTGGGGGAGGTTGTGAGTGCTGTCCAGAGTGCAGGCACCAATGCGAGGAGGTTTACTGTTTCTTCCACTGGTACCTACACAGTTTGATAAAATACAATTTTTATTTGAACCACACAGGAATTAGAGAATAATTTCCATTTTTTTAACTTTAGCTACCACTGTGAGACAAGAATTTTACATGTACAACTAAGATTAGATGTAACATCCATTGCTGATAATATTGGAAAATAAGGCTATATTTACCTTGATTCACTACACATTCTCCCTTTATTTTTGAAGGTGCCTAAAAGAATCACTTTGAATAGGAGTGACAGAGGGCTCTACATTACCATATTGTAACCCATGGAGATAAGGCAGGCTCGGAAATCTTCACAATCCATCATACCAGTCTTCTTCTACAGGGAATGATACAAAGATGGAAAAAGCCAAGAGAGAAAAGGGAGACCAGTCCAGGGAGAAGTGAACCCATAGGAGACATTAAAAAGAATGAGATTCAGCCGGGAAAAGATGGAAGAAAGGATTTACAGGACAGTGAAAGACAACAGAGGAAAGGTAGTTTGTGAAACCATGAAGAAGCAAAGGTGGGTTTGGACATGGAATTGTTTACACACAAGAAACATATTGACGACGAAGAAAAGGAATGAAGATATCAAGGAAGACAGATTGAGGGATGGACAAGAAAAGTTTTAAGTTATAAAGAAGTAAATGGAATGGTTTGAAGACATAAAAGGAATTCTCCCAAGACAAAAAATTAGGGAATTAAAAAGGAATAGATATCAAAGTACATTTAGAGAGGAAGCAGTATAGAAAAGTGATATATATATATAGTCCAACACAAGAACAACAATGACGGATTAAGACAAACAAGAAAAGAAAGGAAAAAACTGTTATTTTTTCACAGTTTAATATCTGTCTGTGTTCACCACTAGCATTCAGTACCTGTGCATCGTTTCCAATATCGTAACCCAAGCTGATGAGACAGGCTTTGAATTCCTCAGGGCCAAGTGTGCCGGAGTGGTCCTGGTTATGCGGTGTGCCAGGCAGCAGGACATGCAGTGCCAGTGGGGTGACGGTGTGGGGCAGAAGGAAGTGAGACACAGAGAAGTTCAAAGGGAGGTGAAAGGACAACAAATAGGTGCACCATGCAGTGGGTGAGGAGAGAGGGAGAGGAAGAATGACATGCAGATAAAAAGACAGGGAAGAAAAATAAAAGTGCACAACATTAGATATCACAATGACATTTCAGGATGTGCTAAAAATGCTCTCGTAATAGTTCCTTGTTGGAGAGCTCATCCCATCTTGAGAGCATTTGAACGACAAAAACAGTTGATGCTCAGAAGCCTCAAGATATCAATCTCCCAAGTGAATCACTTGCATCACTGCTTGTTATCCAGTGTCAAAAGCCCTGTCTTTCACTAGTAACCCGAAGTGCAGGTAAGCAGGCAGAGGCAGTGGGAAGCATTGCCTTAATCTTATAGTCAAAAGTTCCACTAAAGGAGCAGGTGAGGGCAGGTATGTTTGGAAACACACCCAAGGAAGCTTAGCTGTCAGGGCACCCTAGGAATAGACAAAGAAAAACAGCTGAAGCTCAGGGGAGCAGCATTATGGCTGTATTTATGAGACCTGCACATGAGGTGGAGCTTTGACTGGCAAAGCTGTTTCAAGTGCTCAGCTCTGCAAACAGCACGGATGTACGGCACAGCATAACATGGCTTGGCAGCTGCTCTTCCTTTTGCTCATCGCCCACTCCCCCAGTGTTTGGATATACCAATCAAACAACACACAAGCTACCACAGGAGCTAAGAATCACCATCCACCCTGCAGCATTTTAGCTCAGGACAGCCCCCAAGCACTAAAGAGCCCCTGCCTGCTGCCACCATCTCCGGCCAGATCAAGGAAGCTACAGACAGGATGGCGGGGCCAATTTTAAGTGACTTTCCTCAAAAAAAAATCAGCTTTTAAAGTCAACGTCTAAGTCAAATAGAGAGTTGAAAGTGTGAAAGTCATGTTCTGTCTGCAGTATCATTCACACTGTTGTGAAGGAAGGAGCAAATGATATGAAGGTCAAAATTAAAATCTATAGGACTTTATGGTCCCTCTTCTAAGAAAAGAAGCCACATGGTTTTTCTCAGATAGCTAGAGAAGGGCTGAAATAGCCAGCATTAAGCAATTTGGAACTGTTGCCAATCTCTGAGGGCAGGCTGTCCTCAGATATATCAGAGATCATATAACAGATATACCAGGGATGGCATATCAGAGTGGAGAACAGATGGTCCAAAGAACTTTACAAATCAAGACAATAATCTGCTCTCTGGAGAAGATGGGGTAGAAGTCTAATTACCTAAAAAACCCTTCAAACCTTTCCATACTTCAGCTTTACAGGAAACTTAGCAGTTTCCTGTGAAGACATTGTTCTCCAAGGCTAATGATCACTTGGCAGTCTTCACAGAAATGACTGCTTGATAGCATTTTTAAGAATAAAATGTATTCTATTGATCTTATTTTGTCACAGTGCCTGCTTGTTTTTATTGCACTGTGAAGTCTACATGGAAGCTTGTAGCTTACCAAGCTGCAGTCAGCATTGACTTACCCTGTCAAAATGGTTGAAAGAAGCTCGGAACTCATTCATCTGTTCCTGGCTGATTCCTTTGGCATCACGGGTCAGAATCTGGTTTTCCACTTCATTGATGGTTCTAGCAATTGTTGTTAGTAACTGTTCCCAGCCCACTCGAATATGCTGGAAAAAGAAGTCAGGACAATCTTAAAATTAAGAAGTTGCTCTTCAGCCTCTAAGGCCAGTGGACCAAATGTGCTACTTGTTGCAAACTAAATGACCCTGGTGTCCAAGGCAGAAGTCCATTTTCTCACAAAAACTTCCTTCTCATCTGCAGTGTGAGCCAGCCAGATGTTTAAAATCTGAATTTTGACCTAAAAATATACTGAGGAGGACAATTCCTGATCTTAAGAAAGACTTGGTCCTACTGCAAAGTTCCTTCACCTGGTTGGAAGGGCTCCCAATATATTGTGGGCCTTTAACACAAATGAGAAGCAAACCTAGTGCTTCTAGGACTTAGTTAGCAAGTTAGCAAGCAAAAAACCCTCCTTACCAAGAAAATAAATAAAACACAGTACTTGGAAGACACTGGTGCACTACTGCCTCTCCTGTTGCTTAATGAAAAGCTGGCCAGAAACCAAAAGACAAGTTTCAAAGGCTATCTGTGTTCTGCTGGACTCTCGTTGAACTCAGATTGCTCCCAAGAAACCTCACGTTGTCAACAGAAATCCAGTCTCAGATTTAAAAAAACTTCTGTTGGACTTTTTTCTTCTGCCAGGTTGTGGCAGCTCAAAATCATCATCGCTTCCCTTTCTAATCCCAGCTAATAGGCTGCAACAATAGGGTGACAGGAGAAATGAGACCTGACAATCTTTCAAGCAGTACTATTGATCTCCTCCAGATTGTTTCTGTTGTTTGTATTTGGAAGTGCATTGGAATGGGTTGGCATGAAGTACAGCAAGACAAAAATGAAGTTCAGTGACATGTTCTTGCATGCTTGGCCACATTGTCAAGCTCTCCATTTTCCTAAGAACCACAACACTTTGCCTGAGCTAGATGTTGCTGACGCTACCTGGCCACAACAGATGACAGTGTCTAATTTGCTGCCAAAACATTTACCTCCATGGTGTAGTTGGTGTGCTTGTTGTCAAAGATAAGCGCTTCCTGGATCAGCTGGTGGTCTCCTTCCAACTGGTCAATCTTTGGTTTGTAATTCACAATGCTTTTCTCGTATTGCCTCAAGTGGTTCAGCTGGTCCTCCAGGGTCCCGTGCATCTCTATTGAAATGCGGCCAATCTCCTGAATTAGCAAAGTCAAAGGAGTAAAGATTCCACTGAAAGGACAAGCCTCAACATGCTTGACATTTATTGCAGCGATTTCACTCTCACACAAGATGATGATTCAAAAAAAATAATCTTGAGCAGTTACTTCACATAAGATGAGACAGTGTCAGCAAAAAATTTAGCAGAGCCCTGAACATTTTCCAAGTAAGGTGAATCACATAAGATGTGTCTAACACAAAGATAAATAAGAAAAGGAAACTGCAGTCCATAACCTAGTAATGTACCAAACCAGATCTTTTTCTGGTGTACTGTCTGCCACTAACTTAGTCCCTTCATACAGACATACTTCTGTAATCACTCTCTTCTTTCCAGCTTCTGCCATCAGTAATAGCTTCATATTCTTACATTTCATCAACTCCAATTACTTATCTTACCTAAAAAGAGATCTCCCTTAAAAATGTCTCCTCTGCAGATATTTGATATGCTAATTGTATTTATTTTGTCATGTGGATCAAACCATTGCTGGAAAGCAATTACACAAACTATGTCTCTGATCTAGAGTTTTTAACTTGCTACATATAAACACAAATCTTAAAATACCAGTGTTCCCCATCTTAAGTCATGCTTTTTATCTAGTACTAAAGAGTTAGGGGGAGAAAAGTACAAGCACTTCACTAATGGATATCAATCTTGGGATTCTTTGTATTTTCTATGATGCTTCTCTTACTGCAACTTGAAAGAAAGAATGGCTGTGACAGTGGTCAAGAAAGACCAAGGATAAGAATATCAGTGAAGATCACAAAGGAAAACAGACTGTTTCAAAGTTTGCAAAGCACTACCTCCATTTTGGTCTGGATCCAGGGTCCAATGACATTGGCCTGTGCACCAAACTGTTTACGAAGTCGCTCATTTTGCTGTTGGCGAGCATGTTCTTCCATCAGGGCTTGATCCCTTCTGGGAACCAGTTGCCGCACCTACAGCAAAGCGTAACAAAGTGTGCAGTTTAGACACACAAAGGCACATGTGCAGTAAATGTAGAGGTTGCCGCACGGGAGGAAGGAGTGGGTGTTTGCACTGAAAACAAACAGTCATATGGTTTAAGTCACGGTGGGCATGGAATGTGAATGCTATCTGCTGCAGGATGCACAATGCAAACTCATCTCCAGACACGGAAGACCAGAAGAGGCTTCCATTGAGTAGTTGTGTTTTTGGTGGCTCATGTTAGTTAGTTGCAGGACTCTGTTCAGAACTCACTTTGGTGATTTTGTTCGGTAGTAAGAATCATCATCACAACTACTATGGACAGTAGGTGCTCTTTTAGGATTACAGCAAAGAAAGGTTACTTGGCTGTGGAGATAAAACATCTCAGGAGTTGAATGGTGACAAAGGATGCTATTAGACTTACTTGCAGGTCAGCTGAAGACTGAAAATCTCAAAGCTTTTAAATTTAGCATCTTTCATTTAAAAATAGCATGTGAAAGGCATTGAAACACCTCAGGCACTTGTATCAAAGATGGTTTCCATTTTCCAAGCACATGGCAAATGAGCCACAAAAAAATTACAAAACCCCACTAAACTCAGCAGTAAGCATGAGAAGGTAACTGCAGAGTAAATAATCCAGTTCCTGGGGCCCCAGTGGTTGAGCAGTGACATTCTCCCCCACTAACTTGCAAGGTTGGAAAGAACTCACATGTTCCCATTTGCCATTGATCTCATGTGGGGTGATTGTAGTGTAAGGATTCGTTCCTGCCATGTTGACATGGTATGTCTGGACAATCTTTGAGACTTCATTGTGGATTCCCAGAATGGCCTGTCGCTCCTTGTCGGCATCTGGCAACGTGGCTTTGAACTGCTCATGAGCTGTGGTCAAGCCCTGCAGAAGGAAGGCAGCAGCAAAAGAAGGGTAAGAGCATTGCTTACGGAATAACCTCTTCAGCAAATGGATCCTGCAGAAGTGACTGCAAAAGCTTAATATTTCCAGGATACAAAGCAGTCTACTCTAATACACTTTTCAGGTTCTCTCAGCATCACTAAATGGGCCGTTTTAAGTAGTTAAATGATATGAAAACTTGTTTTCCCTCTGTTTCTGTCCCACGATGACCAGTGACACATATCACATACCAATAAATTGTGGACTACTTCAGTCTCATAAGTTAGAGGGAATTATTTTTCCAACACTGCTCAGTAACTGCCCGTCAGCCCTCTTGGGAAGAAGATTTGACTACTACAGTAGCCATTAAACAGTCGTGTCTCAATAGTTTAAACGTGCCATGTTTCTCTTCTCCCACTAAATATGCACTTATTCTACACCAAGGTAACTCCAGATGAGTAGCAGCAGTCAGACTCAGTCTGATCAGAGTCAGTTAAAACCAGGTGAAGGTCTTCCAGCCAACAGCAAACTTGCACAGGCAACACATGCTCCTGCTGTTGGAAAACAGCTCCTTCTGCCTGAACACAGCAGGGCCTTTCTGCTCCCCATCTTGCTGTAGCGCCCAGGCTGTTCTCCAAGGACCGATGGTTCGGGCAGGCTTCCTGGTAGTTTGTGGACAGTTGACAAGCCAGTTGGTCCTGGCTCATCTTCCACTGCTTCTACAGGCCTTCATCCTAGCAACCTAGAAGATCAAGTCTAGGGAAGCAAATGCAGGGAAAGAGGTAGCAAAATGAATGGGAAACAGGTGTGTGCAGGGATAACTGAGGGAACAGTGTGGAATGAAAGTAAACCACATGATTAACCACTCTCTCTCATAACACACACACTGCAACTACTTTTTGTAACATTCCTTTCTTACTTGGTGACTCATTACTTTGCAGCTGCTGCAGAGGCTATGGAGATGTAATACAAGTGTAGGGGGCTGGGAAAGATATTGCAAACAGTCACAAAGAGATGACAGAATTGTTTAAATGCTGTTTAGGTTTGTTCTGCATTATGAAAGACTTAATGAACCCTTGTTCAGGAGAGAAGGATGAAAGAAACAACTAGCAGCTCAGTAACTATGTCACTTCTCCTCCACCCCCTGGCTGCATAGTGTTCCCCATTGGTCTCCCATTGCTGCCCCACTGATGGTCACACTGCTGTCAGCCATTCTGGCAAAGAGCTGACTTGGATTCTTTGCATAAGCCCATCAAGCAGGAGAAACAGAAGTCCCCACTGCAATCCAGGAAAGAGTAATTTCGGCTCCCTAAGGTTTGAAAATTACCTGTAGATACCTCAAGTTGCTTTCCTAACACCCTTTCAGAAGGCGAAAAACTAAGATACTGTCTTTGTTGTCTTACAGGAGGCAAGACAACTTTCATTTCAAATGGTAATTCAGGACCAAAGTGGTCAATTTTGATTTTTTTTGTGCTTCGTGCCGAAAACCAGCTGGCAGCTCAACAACTGTCCTCATGGTACATCCTATCACATAGACCAAATGACCCAGACGTGACATTACATGGGAGAACTGATCTGCAGACCCCGAGAGCAGCATTAAGTTTTGCTCACATGGGTTAAGAAAAATTCCGCCAGACTTGAAAAGATTCTCTCTATTTTCAGGTTTCCATTAATATGACTCTGGAATTACACTGAAAAATCTGCTTTCAGTTTGTTGTGTCCAGCTAGGATAGTGTCTGTTTCATACCTATTCAGATCCAGGTTTTTGGAGAAAATCAAGGAAAAACATACTCATTTTTGTTTCTCTGGGTAAGGCAAACTCAATAGAGCAGAAGCACCAAAGCATCACCTACAAATTCATCACCCCTCTGAATCCAGGAGACCCCCAACTTCTCTCTATCCCAGCCTAACTGGTGCAAATGACTGCTCTGTACCTGGATCTCCTCAATGGTGTGAACAATGAATGTGTCCTGCAGGTCCTCCATGGCCCCTTCCATCCAGTTATTGAAAGGGGCAGCTCGTTTGGCATATTCCAGGTACAACTGGTCAATTGTTTCCAGTAACTTCTCTGTCCTCTGGGCATGCACAAAAAAAAAAAAAAAAAAATTCATAAAACAGGTTAGAAAAAAATAATCACAGAGATATATGAATTGTCTGAGCTGCTCCTTCTTTTCAGACCTTTTTGGTGTTCCCAGGATAGCGTTACAGTACAAATCTCTCTGCTATTAGAGATTTCACACAGGACAGATTTTTTCCTCTGAGAGAAATAAAATAAATCTGAGATTCTTTGAAATAAAACAAAATAAAGGCAGTCTTTTCAAGCAGAGTGAGATGACAAAACACACAAAAAAAAGTAGAAATAAATCAATAGCCTGAGCAAACAAATGGCACCATAATTGGGCTGGAAGAAAAACAGCCTAAATATACCGAAATGTAGCACTTGTTTACAGTCCAGGACGTTCTAGGAGTTCACAAGTGAGCTGAAATTACTTGTACCCATGGTGGTTTGCTTCCCACAAATGACCTACCCACATAATCCCAAAGGTCCAACTTGTAATATGTCTCACCTCCAAGGCTTCTCTACGTTTCTGGGTTAGGGCACCCAGATTATCCCACTGATCACAAATCTTCTGGCATCTGGCATTGACACTGGGAGAGTCGTAATAGTCCAGCTCACTATAAAAGGTGGGGGAAAAAAGACAAGAAGTCAAATAAAGACCTTGTGGAGAAATAAGAGAAACCCATTAAAAATCTTGATCAGTCTTGAGGACAGATTCAAACAAAATGCTCAAGGTCTCTGCAAATAAAGCGAGTCAGGAAGATGTTAGTATTTAGTTTTGGAGACATTGTATGTTATAGTACATCATACAGCACAGAACAGGACCACCCAAGGCCTCAACAAATACTGAGGCTGGCTACCTGACGGGAATAGCCTGGCACTGGGGGAAGGGAGCACAGACTTCTGCTCTAACAGGGAATAAGCAGATTATGAGAAGAGCAATCTGCTCCTGCATTCTGCTTAAGAACATTATGCAGGCTAACCACCTGCATCTTGTACATCAGAATGGAAAGCAAAGATTTTATTAGGAATGCTAAGAAACTTCTAAGATCGTTGTAAGATTTGTATAGCACACGTGGCAAGGAATTATTAATTACACAATCCAATAAGTTTATTTTGGACAATCTCTAAATAAAAGTGTAGGTCTCTCCTATATGCCTGACAGGGAGTGCTTTGCTGATATATCTGTAGGCTGGCACTCATGGAACACAGGCTGGTGAAAGTATGGTTGTGGAAAGGAGAGTACAAGGGCAAACTGAAGCATGTGGTCTTGTATTGTTTTGTGCTCATGGTTCTGCACATGGTCAAAGAGGGAGAAATCTGCAGGCAGAGGGAGCTGGGAAGTGTCAGCCCTGAAAGAAAAAACAGAATAAATCACTAGGGTACTGAGTAACCCTGAACCATCTGATGAGCATTTTTCTAAGCAGTAATGCAGGTTATACTCTTGCCTCTCCCAGCCTTGTTTCTTTATGCCATTGTATTGCCCTCCTTGAGGTGTGTGGACACCACTGTTGGTGGAGTCCTCCAGTAAACTAGGTAGGAAACTGATTTGGGCTAAAAATAACTTCTTTGTTAGGTTTTTAATCCAGATCAGTTGCTTGATCTACTTTGTTGCAGGGCAGCATTGCAGATGAAGGAACTCCTTCTGAAAGTCTGTAACACACCCATGCTAGATCACTACTGCTGGGGAGGGGAACATGCCATGTCCCCAAACATGCCTGGCATTGGTAGCTGCAGTGGCTTCCTCCAGACTCTCTGCATCAACCTGGCAGTGTATCTCTGGGGGAGAAAAGAGCTTTGCCATGGATTTTCAGGGCATGGCCTCTTTGATGAAATGGAAGACACCTTTTGTAAGAATGGCAGAGCCTGCTGTTCTCAGACTTTGGAAGAAGTACCTCGTAACCTCTTTCGCCTCAGTCTTCAGTGTTGCTCTTAGAACTGCAGCTGCTTTGGCTAACATGTAGCATGACCTTTGGAAGTGACAGGTCAGGTAATGCTGGCTGACTAGCCAGCCTCAGTTTTAATCTTACTAACACAAAGGATTGCCTTGAACCCTCCTCCTGTTCCAAGGTCAATCCTTCAGTGGACAAGGGAGCAATTCTGTAAATCTATGTTGTTAAATAGATAATAGTCTTGATCCAGTAATCCTAAATTTTTAGAGAAAAACAGCTTTTCAGCCCAAGAGTACTGATCTCAGCCCAGACACTAATTTTAGATAGGCCAGTGCAATATATAAATCTTTTCAAAATAGGAAACAGAGTCAAAACCAAGTTGTTCAGACTGTTTTTTGTCAAGAAAAATGCAGTACTTTAGAATCTCCCTGTGCTGCAGAGACCAGGTTTTTACCTGCCTGCTTTCTCTAGTGATTAGACTCTTACACTGATGAGCCCTCATTTCTCCTGGTAACCTGTATTACTCCAGGAAAAGGAGTGGAGGTGAAGGTTTCCAAGCTGGAGTGAAGCAGGGAGAGAGCTGAGCTGTTACAAGGATGCCTTAGAGCAAGTGCTGAACAAAGTGCACACAGTGTAGTACTCCTGGGGCAAAGAGTGAGGCCACAATGGGCTCAAGCAGCTTTTTTTTTTGCTAGAATAAGGAGGATTTTTTTATTATAACAGAGCAAACTGAAAGCCTGCTATCCTCTCCTCTTTCCTTCTGCTCCTGGAAAAGTATGACAGTGTTACAACTCTGAAACCTGGCAGGTGCCAGTAGCAGGTCAGACTCTTTAGGAAAGGGTTCACAGCAGCATAATGAGCTGGCAGAGGATGGAAACTTGGCTTGGGAATATAATTCTGCCACCTCCTCAACAGCACCACAACTCATCCGTTTTCTGGCTTGCTTTTCTGGTGTGTCCGGATACTGGAGACCAGTATCCTAGATACTGTTTGGAAACAGAGGAAATTCCCAGCATTTTTGCATGGGGATGGATTTATGGCTCTCCAGAGGGCAGAGGGCAAGGCTCATTAAGCCTCCCGGGCCCCAAGTATGGGCCATGGCTGGGTTACCGTACTTTAGCTCTTGTGCAATTGCAGCAATCTGTTCCACGCGGTCCTGGTGTGCAGCCAGGTCACTCTCAAACGCCTCGTGTTTCTTCAGCAGGGCCTTTATCTCCGAGAGAGTTGCAGTTTCATAATCCTTCTGCTGCAGCATTGCTTCCTTACCTGGGGAGGGAGCCAAAGGACAGAAGAATGAAGGACAGGACCAAAACTCCCCAAAGCCCGCTCCCTGCCACCCAGGCAGCCTTGGGGACCCTCAAAAAGGGATCTACTCCACTACAGCCACCCTGCCCAAGGCTCGTCCCCATGTCTGCTCACCTAGAGAAGCACAATCCTCACTTTCGAACCAAGGGGTGTGAGTTTGCCATTTAAAACAGAGAAGCACACATAGCGCAGCTCAAACCAGCACTGTCACAGTTTATACTGGACTCGTCTCAGCATGTGTTAACTGGGCTATGCTGGTCCTGTAAATGCCAACTGTAGTGTTTACTGTACAGTAACTTTGCCTTGGCCCTGTAGGTGCTCTCTTCTATCCAAAGTTTTCACTTTGCCACCATTAGGGAATGCCAATGTTGACTGCATGATGCAGAAGAGAGATCAAGCTGGTTTTCATACATTATTTTCTAATAAAATAAGAAATAAACCTAGCCTTCTTGAGAAGAAACTCTCATGAAAGGACCCATGCACAATCCATCTCTTCCTGCCTACATAACAGCACTGTGTCAGGTAGTACGAAGCATGCAGGTTGGCATTACCATCTGTCCAGGACTCATGAATGGATGCCTTCTGCCGGAACTTCTCTGCCAGATGATCCAGTCTCTCTAGCCTCCGGATCTCATTCAACAACCATTCCTCATAGCCCTTTTCAGCCTGCTCTAGGCCACCCCAGGCATTGTTTATATCCTAGAGACAGGAGCATGAGAAGAAAAGGTAGGTTATAAGCTGGAAGGAAGATGTTCACCAGCATTAGTTTCAGTGAGCTATATGGTTCCAACTGATTTGAGGAAGTGAATGTGGGCTTTCCATTTCACCATGTTCTGGTGACAGGTCAGGGAGACCAAGTGCCAGACTTAAGATAGGTGGGACTAGAAGCATCAAGATGTCACTGTCAGCAGAAAAATGTCTCTCTAAATGCTTCCCTATGTGAAACTTTTAACAAAACCCAAACATTCCTGAATCAGAAAGAATGAGAAACACTCAGACATCTCATTAAGACATGTGACTTGTGAAAAGCCTCAGAGTCTGATTTAGATACAGGGAAGCAATGACCAGTCCATTCTCTCTATCATGGCCTCATATTTTGTAGGGTTCCTCCCACAGAGTAGCTCACTCCAAAGGTGGGCATGCTCTGTTCACCCCTGGGCAGAAAGGGAATCTCATTTTTTAGGTACGGTTGGGGTACATATGAGCATTTCTCCTCACTCACCGAGACCATTTTCCCTTCTGAAGGCATGAAGGCTGGCCTGTTGCTGAGCCGCAGCTTGGTCTGCAAGGTGTTGAAATTGATCTCAAGTTGGCACTTCTCTTGGACCTTGGGAGGCTTGTGCAAGCGGCGGTAGTCCCTGAAGTCCTCCAGCTTCTGCTGCATGGCTTGCATGGTGTTCTCTGGGGCCCGGTTTTCCAGCCAGGGGATGGTGCGACGAATCCACTCCAGTAGCTGGAAAGAGCAATGACATGAAGCCTTGAACTGAAAATTGTGTTAATGTTGCTCTGATCTCATTAGGGACCACTTACTCTTATGTTCGCTGTCAGAAAGATTCTGCCACTAGCAGGGCTTGTAAAGAAAAGTTTGCCAGCTTTTGTGGAAGTACATTTTTTTAATGAGCAGCACATTCCCTTCCACACTAAGTGGTACTGCTTGTTGCAGCAATGCCAATACAACATACTTAAGGCACAGCTTTTGCACAATCAGGACCAAAACTATGTCCTCAGATTATGCTAAAGACTCATAGTTTTGCTGGACTGTTGCATAACTAAAAGATGCTGTAAATCATACTATCTCCAGAAGGATCTGACAGGACAAATCAAGGTCTTGCCTTTGGTTACACTTTTCACACTCTAGCTTCCTCAAAGTCAGTGTTGCTGTTTGAACAGATCTCCTCAGTGAACCTATCTGGGGAGCTGGCAAAATGCTAATGCAATGGGTGGTCTACACTGTGAGTGGAGCAGTGCTCTATGCTTTTCAGATGAGGCTGAAACCAGGCTTATGGACTATATTTGCCCTTCTATCATCCATCCTCCCCTTCCTACTTCTCTACCACAAACACACTCCAGTCTACATTTGGTCTTCTTTGTAGTTTCACTGCTGTCAGTCTGTCAGTCTTCTCAGTTAACCAAAGCAGCCTCCAGGTTGTATCTGACACAGATTCTTTCCAATTATCAGCAAATGCATATTTCTTTCCTCAGTTATCTCTAACTTCCATTCTCTGATCCAGTTCCTGACTTCTACACTATATCAGCATACAAGTTGTATGAAACATGTAATGAAGTTGTATAGTCCTGAGAAATGAAAGTTAAATCAGCTTGATTTTTCCTTCAATTTTAGCATTTCTGTGTCTGCTTCTAATAAACTGAGAAATTCAAAGCTGCTGTATGGAAGCTTTCTGTTTTAAAGTAGGTTGCTCTTGCCTTTAAGGTAAGTTCAATCTTTAATTATTCTCAAGGTGGAAGGGGAAAAAATAATTTTCGAGGGAAAATAGCAATGGGCCAATAGCATTCCCCAAGATTAGTTATCAGCATTAAATGCAATTTCTTTCTGCATACCACCACTCAGAAACCAACACCTACATCACTGGCCAGCTTTTCATAGTCTTCCATGAGCTGTTCATTTTCTTGGTTGACTGCCAGCACCTTGCAGATACGATTTGCTGCTGTCTCCGCCTGACAAAGAGAAGAAAAACAGAAGGGAAAACTGTGAAAAAAGCATAAACCAAAACCTACAGCTTAGTTTTCTTCTAAGTACCTGCAGGTAAAGTCTCCTACCCTTTGCTCTAGCAACCTGTCTGTCCTGACTTCTTTGTTTTCCATCTGACCTTCCATAATGATTTATTTTTCCCTTCTCAGGTGCATACATTCCTTAAAGAGGTCTCAGCTCTACTGATTCCACCCTATACGTTGTGGGACAACCAGTGTTTCTATGCCTTTTCTGAAGCTGCTCCTACAAGAGGGCCCCGTTTTTTGCTTTCTACCAGAGGGCTCCTGGCTGCCTCTTCACAAAGACAGGGGGTTTCTGTCAACACCCTCATTCTTCATACCAGCATTCCAAGCTGCAACTTGGTTGCAGTAACTGAGTGCTGTTGCAGTAACTGAATGCTGTCAAGCTGATGAGACAGTCTCCATATGTTTATACCAAGAAAAATCTACCTAAACAGAATTATCTGTAACTGGACTTTTGGAAATTCATAATTTTGTTTGGAAGATAAAATGGTAGATACTCCTCTTAACCTTAAATTCTGCCCAACTGAGCTGTCTTCCAGCTTTCCCTGTATTTCTGGCACTCATTACAGGGCCACCTCCTCCAGCATCTTGCCACATGACACCTACCATATAGTCAAGGTCTCATGATCCAGCTGAGAAGAGAATTTTCCCCCCCTTCCTGGGTAATCTTTCTGCTTACTGTTCCAAAACAAGTCTCACCAAAAAAACAGCCCATTGTTCATATTTAGGTTTGGTGTTTTTTTTTTTCTTTCCCTTGAGATCAAAACCTTGTTCTCTTCAGGGATATGAACAATTAAAACATTAATTTGGAAAGTAAGGATCAGAAAAATCCCAGGTATGAACTCAGAAGCAGTTGGTCTGCCCTGGAGCACCATGCATGTGTTTGGTATGGGGAACATACAAGGAGGCTGATCCTTGCACAGCCTGTATCTATGGATATCAGCTCCCTTTATCATTATCATGGTGTGTGCCATGCCACAAAGCCTCAGAGGATGTGCCCCTGTGATGGGTGTCAGGAGATTGCTCAGCAACCTCTTACCACAGTCCAGCTGTTGCCCTGGTGTCTGGGAAAGGTGCTAGAGGTACCCACAGGACTCCTATGGAGCAATCCTCCTTACAGAGGCTAAATGAAAATAAGGAGGAGAGGGTACATGGCAGCACTACAACAGACCAATTGTGAACACTGCCCTGCCTTAAAACTACATTTGGGACTGATGCCAAAGAAGTTTTGCTGAGCTTAGAGCTGCTAAATTTCAACCTCTTTCTATTTTTAAAAGACCTTTTATTATCTGTTTATTCAATCTCCAAGGACATTTGAGAAAAATCCTCTAATTTTTGCAGCTGATGTGGAGCAGCAAGAATAGCAATAAAATCATAGGCTGTACAGTGATGTATGGATTGCTAAGGTCCCAGGGGACATGGTAATCTTATTCATTTGTAAGAAGATGTAAAAGCATCAGTCATATGCCACTTCACTAAAGTGGACCAGCTAAAAGATACACAGATATCAACTGATTTAAAACACATCAGAGAGACCTGTACAGGAAAAAGAGCAATTTCACTTAAAAAAAATTGCAAAAAGTGCAAACAATGGTTACATTTAAGAAAGCTTGTACTTTGATCAGTTTTTACTAAAGTTTGTACTCGAATTGAGTGCTCTTGATATCCAGAGAAAACTATAGATGTGGGACCAAACAATATGTCAAAAAGACAGAGCCAGAGCCCTACCATGACTTGCCTGGTGACTGCAGGGAACTGGGAGTACAAAATATCTATCTCAATCACTCCAGAAGACGTGTTCACTGCAAATTCTTAACTCCCTTGTTTTTACATCCCATGGGCTCACTGCAGCAGCAGCCAGCTGTACAGAGAGGATCCACTTCGCTGAGGCATATTTACATGTATCTGAAGATAGATTTTCTCCAGCTGCCCAAGTTTAAATATGTGTGTATATATATGTGTGTTGAACAACTGTCCAAACACAAAGACCCTAAGAAGGTCAGCAGTCATGACATTATTTGTATTATCCTAATGACAGAAATGTAGAGGCTTTCTCTCCCCTACCAGTACTTGCCTCCCTATGATTCTTGCCTTCTCTTATTACTGCTCTGTGCAATAGTGTGCTGTTGCTGCAGCCACAGGAAATGCTCTGTGGCCACTATTACCATTAATGTCACAAGCAATACAATACACTGACTTGCTCTGAGCAAGGTAGGACAAAAGGATCCCAGTGCTCTCAGGCAACCTTCTCCAATACATCCCCCACTGCTGCTAATGAGCTGATCTGTGGTGATGACAGTCTCAAAACTGAAGTAAAACACTTCTACGTAAAAGAAGAGTGACACACCAAGATGTTTACATAAGGCCAAGGCAGCTCCCCCTACAGCTTCATTAGTGGAGTTGAAAAAGCCACTTTGGCTTCCCCATACTGCTAAAGGCAACAATGCATTTAGGATGCTCGTGCTGGCTCCAAAAAGGACAGGATGCCCACAAGGCATGGAAGGAGCACTGAGAAGATGCAGCATCCTGGGATCTGGAAGGTGCATACCTGTATTTCAGAGAACCTGTGTGAGCTGATCAGCTTCAGTGCAGCATTGTGCTGATACATTATACTACTTTGAGGAGTACAAGACTTTGAGGAGGGCAAGCCCAGGACATTCTGCTTGAAACCACTCTGCTGTGCATATGCATGTGCTGTCTCATGGAATCAAAATGGCAGTAATATATCTGCCTTTTGTCTTTTCTGTACTTCTCAACCATAACTTGAACTGCTTAGGATAAGGGTGGAGTTTGCCATGTCTCTAGTTCATGGATCCAAATCTTTCTGCTGAAGCAGATCATAAAGGAAGACATTCCCACAGCACACTATGTAGGGATGCCTGCCTTTTGCTGTCCTCTGGTCTCAGGGGAAGATGCCTGCCTGCTGCTGTCCTTTGGCCTCAGAGGACCACTCCAGAATACTGTACACCAAACACAATCTCTTAAGAAAATGGTAAAACGTTAGTTAGAAATTTTCACCCCAGAAATCAAGTTTACAAAATATTAAGCCAACCAGTAGTTGCATGCATTTAGTGTGAAAGTCAGAAGCGGTTAGAAAACAAGCAAACCAACCAAATATATACAAATATATATATAAAAAAATGACACAGAGAAAAAGCAGCCATCTACACACACGTCAGGCTGAGGACCCTGTACCTTCAAAGGCTCAGTATAAGAGAGTGAAAGAAGCAGAAAGCGGCTCGTGGGACTTCCCCTTCAGGACTGGTGACAGTAATGAAAAATCTAGATGATAAATGGAGTGATATCACAGTAAGTCACCTAATTGTGCATGAGGGCAGCAACAGTAATATCTGGGCTGGGGCTTGTACTCAGTAATCACTTTGCATTTGCCTGGGGGTTTGAATTTCTGTCACTTAGCAGTTGGCTAATGTATGGCTAGGGTAGCTCCAAAAAGGAGCTGTGCTGCTCCTGCCACAGCACAGTTGAGTTGCTGGCCCATCAGGACTGCTACAAAATAATGAACTATTAAATCTTCCCTGTAAGCAGTTTGACTACATGGGACTGAAACTTCAATAACTAAGAAGCTTCATCTCTAGTTCTTGCCCCAGCTACTTGGCTCAGGTTCCTGAGGCAAGTAAGGGGTTGTTTTCAGTTATCCCAAAAAACCTAGCATCCACCTAAATTGTTGATGAAATTGCTGCTGAACAGGTTTCCAAATCATGGAATGGGTGCAGAGAGAAGAGGAAGGGATTGGTGAGGGGCATGGCTGGTCCTGCAGCAGGCTACAACCCTCCTCATATTGTGGTTTGCTGTTTCCTCAGGTTAAGCAGACAGCATGGAGCTGTCCCTCAGGGGCACCTGGCAAAATAGCAGGTCTCATCATCAGGCTGGCATGAGTTCTGAGACTACAGTCTTCCTGGGCAAGTATCAGCTGGCTGGAGCTCGTAGACTGGTTTTAAGTGTTTTGAACAAAAAACCACAGGATCACAAGGCAGGATCCTAGCAGAAAAGTCATGAATACACAAATTATGCCAAACAGGCAAGTCTACTGCACTGCACTGGGTCATATTACCAGTTCTTTGGAAACAAGACAGCATTACGTAATTTATATGAAACTGGGCAGAGAACAAAAAGCTTGAACTAAAGAGCTGCTCCCTGGAATCTACTACCTGCATTTGCCCTCTGAAAGCCAGCACCAGCATGGCATCTGCATCAACATCGGGACCATCAGTACTTTTTGTACAAAAGAGATGGAATCTTCTTGGAGTCAGGTTAGCCCTGAAGCTGGGCAACACAAGGTCTATGTCTCAAACAGAAAAGGCCTAATGAGAGAAAGAAGTTGTGGCTGGGGGAAACAGTGAGACTTTACTTATGTTCATAACATGAAGAATGTAGTCTTGGGCTTTGGATTTTATTGTTCCAAAGTCTACAATCTGAAATTAGCAGTAATCTTGTGTAAAGGCCGTAGCCCAGGCAGGCTATGATATGGGAGAAAAGGATGGACCTTTTTCTCCCATTCAAAGGATTGCAGGGAAATTGCTGTTTTGGAGGAAGTTTGCCCGAAGGAGATCTGTGACTATTTGGTTCCCAGTGTCTTGACGTCAGGCGAAAGGCAAAGAGACCTTGGAATAAAGAGGAAGTAGAAGAAGGAAGGCAGGCCTGAGGCTATAGAAATGGGCAAGGTAGAGGAAAGAGAAATACGACATATAAGTGGTTTGGGAAACAGAGGAGAATGACCAGGGAGAAACAAAGAATGGAAAAGCATGCAAGTCTGGGAAAGCTCAAGACCTGCTAGAAATGAACTTTGTGGCTGGAGCACAAAAGTGCTACGTAACCAGCTCACAGATGATTCAGCCTAGGAAAAGACCACGGACCTAGTGAAGGCTGGATGTGGGAGGCAGGATGGCAGCCCAAGAACAGGCTGTCATTTCCTTCAGTAGGTGGATTTGATTGTGATACTTTTGGGTGCACATTGTGTGGCCAAGACAATGCCCACTAGTTACTGAAAGGGTACTGCCTCTGTCAGAGCAGACATATATTCATTTTTCAACGCCAGCTTTACTAAATGCTTTCTCCTCTGCTGGAGTGTGAAACTGGAGGGAAGGAGCAGCTCAAGTCTGTCTGAAAGGACATTTACATCACTTCTCTAACAAGACTATAGATGGCACAGCCAAGTGCATAGCTGGATGCATTGGGCTTCCCTGCAAATGCCTTGGGGCAGACATGGAGTCTGGCGAATTCCTCAGTGGAGAGGAGCGGTGGGCAGGGCAGGGTGAGGGGAGGGGTTGTTAGCAGTAAAGTCTCACCTTCTGTGCCCCTGAGAAGGCGTGGTAGTAACATGAGACATAGGTCATTATGGCCTTCTCATCCGGCCTTAGCGTGCCTATAATATCTGTGCAGAGAAGGAAAAGAGGTTGAAAGGATAAAGTAAGAAGCAGCACATAGGATAAAACAAAACAATCATGGGTGGCGTGAGAGAGGGGGAGAAAACTTCCCATCATGCATTGCAGGACAGGCCAAACAGATTTCCATGCGGAGAGCTGGGAATTCGGATCAGAAGATGGCTAGCAGTGTTGGCTTGTGGCTCAAAGCGGCACCCCTCCCTCCCCCCCAATCCAGGGAGATCCTGAGATGAGGATCTGGGCTCTTCCCGTTCACAGCTGCAGTCTGGCCCAAGGATGCAAACAGGCTGCTTGGAGGTCTGAACGCCTGCGCTCAAGGCCCTTCTGTATGCCAAGGAGCTGGAGATCAGAGCCTTCCTACACAGTGCACTTCCTACACATTATCTGCTCTGCTGACGCGCACTGCCTGTTCCTAAGGCACTCAAGTACAGGCGGCTGCTTGGTTTTGGCAAGAGACGTGTACAAGGTTTCACCCACAAACTGTTTTCCTTAAGTGATTTCATTACAACAGGAAAAGGGCTAAGACAGAAGCAGCAAGGACTTAACTGCCCAATTTCCAACACAGTGGGTGCAAAAAGAGGAAAAAAGAAACAAATATAAAAAACCAGGCATCTCCACCATGATAAGCAATTCTCTGTTTGCAAAATCACCATGGATGTATTTATTAGATATGCTTTGTCAGCCACAGGTGAACTGGGACTGAATTTATGATACAACTTGAGAAAACAGCAGGTTCAGACCTTGAAGCAAGGGTGCAGGAACCTTCAGCATATATAAGGCAAAAGACAAAGCTTTGGGTATTCATTAAAACCTTCACAAAACCACTAAGTCAGTTCTGTTCATCCATCTTTGGAAAAGGAAAAAAAAAAGTGAAAAGTATCTGCATTATTTCCTGTGGGGGCAGGCTGCAGTTTCCTGCTGGGCAAAGCATCTATGTGGTGGCCTCCACCTTTGTGAGACCAAGCATCCAAGCTCAGATTTACCAGAAACAGGAGCTACAGGTTCTCGGCCACCGGGACAGCAGTTCATAAGGCAAATGGAGAAGGCATAGCTCCACACTCCCTTAAATTTTTGTGCATGCCAAAGTGTGGCATACCTAAGTGCCACTGGAAGTACTTCTGACTATAGGAAAATGGGACTCCTGGCTCCCCTGCCCCATGTATTACATCTGGGGCACCACTTTGAACCAGCAGCCAACTCTACCAAGAACATAATAATAAAGATGCCCGTAGCTAGAGAGGAGAGAGAAAGAAAAAAAGGTTTGGACATTAGCAACGGCACCAGGTGTGCTCTGTGGAGGGAGCTTGGGATCCTGCGATACCTTCTGGGCTCCTGAGAAGGCGTGGTAGAAGCTAGAAACATAGGTCATGATGGCTTTCTCATCAGGACGGGCAGTTCCAACAATGTCTGTCAAAAAAAACCTCACGTTAAGAGCATAATCAGCTGATGGGAGGAAAGCAAAGGAGAGGTAGAACCACAACTGTCCAGGAGGCCTGCTGGGGTATATGCTTATCATAGCAACTCCACAGGGCTTCCCAGCATTCCTCCCCAGAATCCAGGATCATCCTTCTGGTTCCCCTCCCTCATGACAGAATTTCTTCCAGGGTCTGACCAGGCTAATTGAGTCGTATGTCAGCATGTCTTGTGTCACAGCACTTCCCTGTCCCAAGAACATTACTGTGAATGGTGGATTGAATCAATCCAAACAGGCAGCAGGTTGACATGACTTTTATAGATGTATTAAACTGCATTTCTTCCATGCAGTTCTGTTCTTTGGGAAAGATCCTTTTTCCCTTCCTTTCCATGCCCCTGACATTCATTTCTGCACAATGATGGCTTGAATTTCAAATGGCCCTTTCATTAGTTTCAGGGGAAACTCAACACCTCCAGAGATCAGAATTAATAGTGTGGAGGTATGCACATTAGCTGGACTCCATGAGGGTGGAGAGTGATCAGTAAAGAGCAATGAGAGCTCCTGCCAGGGTCCTTCTTCATCGCTGCTTTGCTGAGATCTGAGATCCACTTATTTTGGACGTGGCTTTATTTCCTACAGAATAGCAAGGAAACATTTGAATCTGCTCTTGAAACCTCATGATTTTTTTTTTCCTTAGCATGATGAATGCAGGGAAAGCAAGACTCCTCTCTAGGGATGGGAAGTACTACTTAGAAATGTGAACATCCTAGTTACTGAAATATAGATTCATTAGGTTTGGCTGTGCTATTCCCACCTTTCATCTTTGCTCCTCTCACTCCTTTATTTAACAAAAGTCTTTAACTGCTTCTCCTGTCCAACCTAAGATGGCCTTAGGCAAACACCCAACAACCAGTGAACTATTTCAGTGCGTTGTTTGTACTCCAGAGTTACAATCTTCAAAATCTACTGCCAAGCTCATCCTGACAAGGCTCTGAAAAGTAATCCTCGCTGTCCCAGTGGCCTGGGGAAGCAGTCATAATCAGTAAGAAAAGCATCTCTGACCAACATGGAATTCTGCCTTGGTCTCCAGACCTAGTCAGTGAAGGATTTTCATGCCAAACACTTCTGAGTAGTCAAGAAGAAGCAGTTTATAATAATAATATCATGCCCTCAAAAGAAGGTTCTTCAGAAAGAACCCAGAAAAAAAAAATCTGGAGCAAAAAGGAACACAGTCCTACACCATACATTAACTCCTTATTTGGTCTGATTCTTGAAAGGGAACACTTCAGTCAGCAGATGATATAGCCAGGTGTTATTCATCTCTGCCTAGCACGTCAACCCCAGGTTAAGATCTCCATGCCAGGCTCAAAAGACTGAGGGGCACAGGAGGAAGAGGGAAGCAGAACATGTGACTCATTATTCCATTGTAGTTTTTTTCCTATACATTTACTACATGGTCATGGAGGGAGCATTCAGAGGTTACTGAATTCTTGTACAAAAGAAGTCCACCTAGAAGAAGTGGAAAATTTCTTGAGAAAAAGCAAGTTAAAAGCCATTGGCTTCTACTTTACCTTCTGCATCCAGCATCTTGGGAATATCCAGATATTTCTCAGCCACATCAAAAGCTGTGTTTAGATTAGTGAGAGGATCATCCTGAGAAAGAAACAGAAGGAGAGCATCAGCATCAAATTGTAACAAAGTACAGTGTTTATCTCAAAAAGAGTGATTATGCTTGGTTCGGTTGAGGTAACTGTGCTGTCCAGGCAAAATTATGTGTGAAGCCTCATGTAGCAGGATGAAATAATTAGTTTTCTTCTGAAAGCAGAGTCTGGAGATTCATGATAGGATAATTAACATATAGTCTATGTACTTGCAACAAGAAGGAATAACACATTTTGTCTCGAACATAGTTTGAGCATTAGCTTCACATCATACTGACAGTAAATGATTAGACCGTATCTCACATTTACATCTCATGCTTATATTAGGCTTGCAACTTCCATTTTAAAGAACTGCAGAGTAGTATATCTGTTAAAACATCTAAGCAATACTAAAATAGTAACACAACATCTGCAACGGGTGCTGTCCTTAGCTGGCGTACAGTCAACTGGTTGAACACCAGTTGAGTGGGAGGAAGAGAAATGTTTTAACAAATCTCTACAAAATAAATACATATAAAAGTACCCATTTTGCCTTGGGTGTTGCTTTTCCTCCTGCACAGGACTTGTAATCTCCTTAGTACATTTCTATTCCTCTCTATATAAACCTTCTACTATGGCAAGATGCACTTCAAGATACAGACATTAATACACAGTAATTAAATCCTAAACACAGTTAAATGTGACTTATGATCATGAGTAATATCACAAAGGTAAGCAGAGTTTAAAGAGTGACACAAGAGAAGATGAAACACCAGTGTCACTGGAAATGAAAGACCTCTGCAAATTGTTTCCAGTATTCAAATATAATCAGCAACAAGACACCTGCCAACCTGTATGAGATCCTCATACAAGCCTGTTCCTATATTCCTGAATAACTATGATAATTATTCTGAAGGATCAATCCACTTCATGGGGGACAAATGACATTTGAACTATCAGTTTCTACTGTTGAAACATGTGGTTTCTGCTGGATGCAAAGTTGTGTGTAAACCGCTATTGTTTAGACACCTTTTTTGGTGTCTTTTGGTAGAGAGGAAAGATGGGGTGGTACTCTCCATATTGTCATTTGTGCCATTCACACTGAGACCACGTAAAAAAATCAGGAAATAAGAAGTATAATTATTTTGCTTTCTTCTAGAATGGCATCCATGTTCTGTTTATTTTCTATTTGAGATCATGTGCCTTTGCTTATTGCATGGACTTGGAAGATTAAGCTGTGCCTGAACTCTAATCAACAGGCAGTTTCCTTTGAATCCACCCAGCAGGAAAGATGAAGCTAGACAGGCTTGGGCAGACAGGGTATGGGCATGTATAAAACTTCCTCTATGGCACTGGCCATTATGTAGTCCTCAGATGACAGCCTTTTTTGGGCTAGAAAACAGGTGTTCTGAAAAGCAGTTTCCTACAGTATTTTCCTAGGAATCAATGCATTTATTACGCTGGCATCCCATATCAGCATCATAATCCTTCAAGTGAATATCTTTAGTAGAGAGCATTGTTTTACCTACCACAGTAAATCACACACAGAGGCCATGAAAACAGATGTGACCAGTGATCTGCATTTAGTCCACTGGAACAAATCAACATTGCACAGACATGCTGTGATGAAGCCAGCAGCTATCACACATGGCAACAGTGTCAAACAGTACTTTATTGCTATATAATACACTTCAATGGTGACTACATCAGATATACCTGTATCTACCTCTTCAGAGCTTAGTAGTGGTGCAGGCAGTGGATTTTTACTATCCACCAGCCACAAGGAACCATCCTATACCATGGCATTAGAGGCTGGTACCATTTCAACTTCAACCTACTTGTCTTCTGTGCCTGCTGTGGAGAAACCTCTATGAAGCCAAAGTGTAATCAAAAGCCTTATTTGAGGAGGTGAGACTAGCTGGTATATAACACAGCTTGTTCACTCTGTGTAGACAGGGCCTCCATTTAGGAAGTAACAGCATTTCTTTTACTCAAGTGAAGGAGCATCCAGAAATACCATGTGGCAGCTCTCTTGCCAGTCTTCCCCTGAGCCCATATGCCATTTTCTACTTCTGTCGAAATGTCACCACTGTGTACCAAATTTCAACCTATGCTGACCATGACAACCATGGGGTTGTTAACACCGTTATAGACTGTTTAGTATTAACACAAATCCTTCCTCAGCACAGACCCATCTGAATGAGATGCCTGGAGATCTGTCAGCCTCTCCTGGAGGAAAGGGAGGAGCAAACTCACTACAGATAGCTTTCACATCAGTTTGCAAGTAACAACACCAGAAGCAATGTTGCCAAAGCTTAAAAAGAAATTTTAAGCTGGAAACTGGGAGAGGTTTCCTGATGGGAAAACTTACTGGGCTTGGGCAGTCCCAAAGGAAGGGCTGGAAGTCTTAACATGTGGGAAAGTTGAGACTCACCTAGATAAAGCCAGCATATGTCTACTTCATATAGAAGAAAGATATGTGATCACAATGTCTCTTGGGGAATGAAACTAAAGATTGCAATACTTAAAGCAAACTACCTAAGCCCAAGATTTACTCTGAGAGAGCTAAACCCAAGCAAGACCCTGTTCCCTGTAGAAAAAGCTTCACCCCTCAAGGACAGTAGAGCTGCTTATCACAAAAGTGATGCTTTTTCATGTAAATGATAGGATTTCCCCAGGGCTTGTCCAAAACTACAACAGGGTCTTAAGTCCTATGAAATTCCTCCAGACTCCACCACTGTCAATTCCCATTGAACACCAGCTAATCATTATCTTAAATCACCTGTTTCTGTTGACAGCCGTGGAAAGGAATAACATAATAATGACCGGCCAGGCAACTCTAAGCCTTGCACTGCAGGACCACAGCTGCAGGCTCACTTTAGGGACCAAAAGCCCAAGTCACCTATCCCCTGATTCCTTCCACAGCTAAAACACACACCCCAAAGAGCACTGACCCAGATGAGGTTCTGCAGAGGTGCCCCGGTTGCCATTTCATTTACATGAACGTAGCAATGGCAAAAGCATGAAGAGGAACAGTAACTTGCCAGGCTCTAGCTGGGCTAGCCACGAGGAAATGTGCAGTTTTACCATGGAGGAGTTACTTTGTTTCAATGGTGGCAGACAGTAAACCTGCCCTAAACAGATGCTGGCCTGGTACATTCTCTGCTTTTGCTGAGTAAAGACTATCATGGGTCTTCATTTCTGGCCACAACCCTAACTCACACAGGGACTCTTCTCCCTTCCTCCAGTTATTTCCAAGTCCTTGCAGCACACAAGGTTGCCATGGCAATTATTGCAATGTGACATAAAAAACATCTTCTATTAACCAGCAATCAGGAAAGGAGATGGAGGGGGAGGAAAACTGAGAGAGAGCAAGCACTTACTATATCTGCTAGAGTTGAAGATACTAGGAAAGAAATCCAAAACTCATGTTTTCAGGAAAATTTGTAATAAATGCATACAACATAGCAGGAGACTGCTGTGGTATATGAGGAGGTGTCAGAGCCATCAGTCATTCATTGTACTTGATAAAATATGTTAGATATAGCTCATGGTTGAGCTACAGTCAGGGGCAAAAGGAGGAAGGGAAATCCCATCTTCTGCATACCCCTCACTTGGCAAACCATGAACTGAATCCTGAGACCTTATCTACAGTGAGTTGAACAACAGCAGACAGTCTTGCACTGAATAGAAACTATCTAACCAAATAAGCTGTGGTGTCAGGGAATCACTGGCACCATCATAGGCTGGGTGGACTTGCACCTTTTATTTTGAGGCCTGGACTATACAAGTAACTTTACTGAGGCAGTGTACATAGGCAGAAAAGAATTGTGCTTATTCTATGCTAATATAGCTAGACTAGGAAAAATAGCAAGGAACAAACTCAATACAAAACAGTGCTGAGAGAATAAGTTGCTAAATTTTGGGAAGGAGACATGTAGCTTCTCCACGGGTTACCTTTTGCAGGCATATGCTACCAATAGAGGTTTGGTACCATAGACACAGCCTCTGTGAAAGAGCAGAAAACACTAAAATTGCAAAAGAACACTGCCCAGACAGGAGGTACAATGCAGAACTGTGAGCAGATTGGATTGATTTCACCTATCTTGTACTTTCATGTGTGTGTGCGTACACAGAAACACACACAGCATTGCCAAAGGCACAACCGAGATGCCAATAATTGCTCCCCAAAGTAGGAAAAGAACTTGAGGTGGATCTCTAATCTACCACCCACTGTAATGGCTGCTTCTCAGCAGCCTCTTCCGTGTTTATACATTCCACAAACCCGTTTCAAAGATCTAGCATAAAAAAGGCAACTTCCCTTCAGCACACACCAGTTGCCAGAACTAAAGGTTAAGCTTTGAGCTAAGTTCTTCACAGCTATTTGCTCAAGATTTCAGCTGTAGTAGAGTTCTCTAATATACATTTAATCTTGTGCCTTTGGAGTAATTGAGGCAGAACAACAATAAAAATGATACAGAAAGAGTGAAAAGACTGTAGGAGGGCAGAGGGAAACTGATGAAGGATGGGATCAAAAGCAAGCAGGGATCAAAAGCAAGCAGAGATCAAAAGATGCTGGTTTCCTTTAACCTTACTCCAAGTAGGAGAAATCCCTTCCCATGTACATTGAATTTGGTTAGAACAATCTCTCTACCTTTCACCTTAAAAAGCCTGCAAGCAATATCACCAAATAACTCACTTTCCTTTACTCTGTTTTTGCTTGGTTTTGGCTTAGCGCTTTGTTGATAACAGAGAGCACTGCAGCATTTACCTGGCTAGGTTTGTCAGTGACATTGCTTAGTTGCTTTATTTTCCCAAGATCAGGCACTGGAAATGTCACTCTAATAATTCCTTTTCTTATGGTTGTTTATGTAAACAGGTACAGTCCACCCCTTTGCCCCCTCCCGCCCTGTTTATTCACCATATGCTGACCCCAAACACTAAAACTGATTAGATAATATAATTGACTGCTCTGCAAGACAGTAAAGATCTAAAAGGTTATTGAAAAGCAGATCAGGCATTATACAAATCATTGTCTCAAGGATGCAGCTAATTTGATTAGGTCATTTACATTTTGTCTGTTTGCACAGTGATCAAAGAGCCCAGGTCTACTGGTGATGGGCTTCTATGTTTATTTCTCTAGTTAACACCAGGCATGTACGCACATAAAACACCCAGCCCATGAGATCTGATGGATAAATTTTTTGTGTTAGCCACTGCAGTGACACATGAATTATGCTCTTGGTAACATTTCATTCCACGTGCACACAGATACAGTGAAACTAGATCTCAGCATACTTCAGGATAAGAATCCAGTTTGATCTTCCATTGCATTGCATTGCTGGGTCAAGACACTGCTAGAAGCACAAACCACTGAGTGGTTATTCTAATCATCCACTTAACAATCCTGTCTCCAAAATACATTGGAAGCAAACTTCGGAGCAGCGTGGTATCATGTGGCAATTTTAAACTGAAGTTGAGTTTTGTGACAAATGCATTTCTGGCACCTGGTACCTACATGCTAGGAGAAGCCTAGTACTGCAGATTACTCAGTGCTAAACTGGAAGCATGTGATAAGTGTCCAGTCAGGGAACACAAACCCTTCAATCTCTATCGCACTTGAACACCAGGTAACTGGATTTTATCCAACTGTCCACAGAAATTTTAAGTCTGATTTGACTCACTAGTCTGTGACATTAGCACTGAACTCGTCTCACACTTAGTGTTACTGAGTTTTGCCAGCTTTGCTCATCAACGGGGATTGGGGCATGTGTGTCTCACGCAAGGCAGTCTGAAAGCAGGGAAAGTCAAGCAGGAAGCTCATTAAGTTCATGCTTCACTAAGAAATCTGAATGTACTGATTCATCCCTCCTTCCTTCCCCCCCCTGTCCTGCAACTGTCAGCTTGTGCTGAAATTCTCCAATTATGTTTATCAAGCTAATTCTTCTCCCTCTTTATTTCCAAGGAGCCAAGCATCTGGTCTGAGAAACAAATTGAGTTGTACCTTTCGTAGTTTCCCGTAGTCGATGAGCTCTGGACGGTGTCTATGAATTAAAGCACAGAAACCAAGACCATCCTTCCAACTACAAGAGAGATAGAAGAGAGAACAATGAACACTGCTAAGCCAGGGAGACACGTGTGTGTGCGCATGAGGGAAGGCATTGAGACAACTAATTCCGGTTCTGTACAGTGCTTCTGTAAGTGCTGGGAAGGAGAGATTGTCTTGTATGTGCATGACACTGGAATAAAGATTCCTTTCAATCCCTACAAAAATCCACTGTGATTAGGACTTGCCCATTGCATTGCCACCTCCTTTTTGGCAGTTCTCTGTGCGGAAATCTCTGTGCATATTTTGTGGAGCATGTGAGGACAGGTATAGAGCTCAGGGTTGAAAAAAGGTGTATATACAAGCCCTAAAGGAGGAATAAGTGCATTCCTTAGGGAAAGGACAGATGTCCACAGCTAGCTCCACTATAGTACTGGTTAGCATGGATGGCAGTTAAGCTCTTAAAAGTGCTTTACATTTATATGATTCATATATATTCATATATATACTCAACTCTCCAAGATGTGCTGGAAAAGCACTATTATGCAGAATCTTCACTGGAACATCTGCCAGTTTGGAAATATTAAAGAGCTTAGCAAGAAAACCTCTTATGCTTTCCCAATTTTCCCAGACTATGAAAGTGTTGGGTGCAGTCCTTTCTTCATAGTTCCTAAAGTATTTTGTGTTTTCACAGTGCAAACGCTCTCTTGCTTAGCCCATGGCACACGCATTGCTCTCAGAGGACTTAATGCTCTGAAGAACTTTATGAAAGCAGCAATTGTAACCAGAATGAGGAACTGGGATGTAGGTACTCGGATCTTCTTAGAACCTATGCCTTTAATTTCCTCGGCATCTCTCTGGGTTACTCTGTTACTGTGTAGTGCACATATGCATTGCCTTGGGAGGTCTGTCAAGAATGTTTTTGAATATACTGAGAGATATAGGAAAATAGTAGAGATTGTAAAGCTAAGTTCTTGCCTGTGACTCACCTGATATGGAAGTTCTGGATGTTTACATTTTTGTAGGGGGCTGTCTTCCTCTGACACCATAACAAAAGTCCTTCTTTAGCAGATGTTTCTGGTGAAAGAAAGAAAACACAGCAATGAACTAATTTGCTTAGAAAACAGGAGCCTCTGGAGAATATACTAGAAAACAATCACCAACTTCTCTTTCGTAGAGACTGCACTGAATTGTGCTTTATTTAATTTCACTTGGCAGAAACTTTCTTGTTTGAAAGAGTCTACTGGGATAGTTTTGTTACTATTATTTTCTCAATGAGTTTCAGTAATATGGAGATAGCTTTTTGAGATCAGAGAGTCTTGCAGGACTTGTATGAGATAGGTCCATTTGCTGTGCTAGTGCCTGAATCAGACTGCAAGAAATCCAATAGATTCCAACATTAAAGTTGCTTTTCAGGCTTAGCCATCCTTTTGAGCTGCCTTTGAAATCTCTTGTAAGAGAAAGATGTGAAAAACTCTTCTCAGTATACCTGAACCTGGCCCTAAATGTCACTAAAATGACAAGGCAGCGTGGTAAGGATAGCTTCCTAGAATCTTTCAGTGACTCACTTAAGAGCCCATTTTGGGCCTTTTAAGTAGCAAAGCCATTTAGTTGTTCATTATTGAACAGTGGCTGGAAAGAACTAAAATTTACCTTCAACTGAGATATCCTGAATGGCAAAACGAAGGATGATGGTCCAGATCATTCCAAGGGTCATTTTAACATTGCCATCCACGATTTCTATGGAAAGAAAAGGTAGAAAGAGAAGAAATAGAAGACATCAAGTTGCAAGTACAAATCCTTGTAAAACAGGAGCACTGGGGAGCATTTCTTTTTGCAGATGGGAAAAATGGAATTCCTGCTAAAAACTGTTTTTCCTTGCCTTCCCAGATATTCTGCTGGTACAGCACAGTACCCAGTACTCAGACTGGGTCTCTTGCAGTATAACACTGAGAATAAAACAGGCACAGATGGTCCCAAAGATCAGGAATAAGGACCAATTTAGATCAGTGTAATTTCACACAGGGGCCTAAAAACACCTTGTTCAGGTTTAGTTACAATCACTTAGAAGCCACAGAAGCCAAACTGAGAAAAAAAAAAAGCCTTCCTTCTCTTACTCTCCTACCTCTACTCCAAGTCAGTCCTATATAACTGCCCAAGTACAATTATACCACAAGAACCAGTGAGACTTCCCAGTGCAGATGAGCTCTGACAGTTGCTTTTGTCCTGTGAACAAGATACCACTAAGAAAACCATGCAACATCAATATTTTAATTTCAAACAAGTCTAAACATTTGCCATTTCAAACAAGCCTAAATATATCAGACTGCCTGTACAGGATTTCTTTTAGTCATGTAACTGCCAAAAGACACAACAGAGCATTTCTCAAAGTACATGCATCCTGCTGGAAGTGGAAGCAAAGACTTGTGCTGACCAGTCTGCACAGACCAAAACAAACTATGAGGTTAAGCGGATTGTGATTTATTGCTCATTGGACTCCACAATATAAATGAGCAAGCGTCAACAACTTGGAGCCTTTATAAGGCGACTGCCTGTGTGTGTGAGGTACAGTCTGTTTAGGATGGGGATCAAGGTTCTGGTGGGAGGCATTTGGGGCGATGCTGGCCCAGAAACAGCCTTCCACCAGGTATAGATTAGAGCCAAAGAGTCCAAACAGTGAGCAGATGGGTCTTAAGTGCTGATACTTCAGTATCTACAAAAATTTCACAGAGATATATATATACACACGTTACAGAATTTACAGTCATCATATTTTTGGATAGTGAATGTAGTTGAGCTTCCTTCTCCTACTCATTCTCTAGCAGGTTCCTGCATGGCAGGACCTTTCTCAAACAACGGACAAGTTAAGAGTATTTTCAGTAAGAAAATGGTTAGAATTAACCTACTCTTTGGAGGTAGAATAATTCAAGTCCCAAGAAGGCTGTTAGAAACCTTTTGTACTCATGTAGACATCTCTGTGCCACTGCTCCCATAAAGCTGCCCAGCAGCAACAAATTGTGTTCTGGGACAAGCAGAAAGTTGCAGTATAGGCAACTTCCACCTGTCTGAATCCTAACACACAAGTAACAATATTCGAATTTTTCCTTTTAAGTCGTTAAAAATACCCCTTTTCTTCTTATAAAAAAACCTCAAAATGTGAGTCTCATTGTATTCAAAACCAACACACAAGCTGCACATTGTTTCAGGTACCATGTCCACCTGGTCCAAATTCCTGAAAGCTTATGATTTAGTGATAAATGTCACACAACTTACAGGGTAAATTAGAATGATAAGCTCCACTGTCCTTTGACATACACCTCCATTAGGGATTTACAGATGTAAAAGACAGAAAACAAGATGAGGCACCTTGTTTTACACCAGGAAACCCCTGTGTCTGCTCCTTTCTGAACTTCAGAGTACACATACATACTTGGTGGGGCATCAGTTTGCCCAGAATTAAACAGCCAACAACTTTTCACTGCAGTACAAAAGAACTACAGTTACTGTTGCTGGCATGAAAAAAATACACTTGCCTGTTGACAGTTTTCTCACAAATTAATTTTTTACAGGCATTTTAGGGTCAGGGGGTTGTCTGCTAGACTGATGCAAGAAAATGCCATGTGATGGCAAGTATACTCAGTTCTGCACTTTCTGCTTTCCTTGCCCCTACAAAAAAGCAGTGCAATCAGCTTAAAGGAAAATCCTTACTATTGTTACTGCAGCTAAAATATATATGAAAGCATTTGCGTTTTCAGCTTGCTTGTTTTGTTCATGTGACAGATCTTTGTGGGGATTTTCAAAAAGCAAAAAACCCAATGCTTTTAAAAACCACAGCAGTTGGCAGGACTCCCCAAGGATATATTTAAGATCTGAAACTAAACTGAGCTCTCTATTTTAATGGGCTAGATTAAAATCTGATGACAATACCTTAATGCTGAAAACGCTTCACAAACACTAATAAATCAATCAGTGAGCTGAAACAGGTAATTAATATTACTGTTCCATGGATTTTAATTAGAAATAAAGGTCAAGACACTTAAATAAAACCAGACAGCTTTAAGTTGCTAGTGTGGCATAAGAATGCAGCACTATGCTCTGGTTACATTGTCAAATTCCAGTTTTATAAAGTTAGTTGGTGGAGTTAAACTGGAAGCACCCCTTCTTCCTCAGTCCTCTTCATTGTATTACTCATTTAAAAAGGAAGATGTGCTCCCTGCTCCCATATCTGATTATTTCTTAGCAGTGCACCAAAACAAAGCTGCTCTGGAAGAAGTACAGAGTATTTCTACTGCTTCACCTCTGCATATCATTTACTTTTTCTTGATATAGAGAAAACTCACCACCTACCAAGCAGATACTGATGCCAGTGAGATTACTGAGTGATACATCCCAGGATGCACATTTAACCAGCCACACAATCTCCAGTCTCTTTCTCTCTTTTAAATAAAGTTGACAGAATTTTTATTATTTGTGGGAAGCAGGCAAGCATTTTTCATTTCTAGTGCTAAAAAACTCCTGGCAACCTGGTTACAGTCAGGTAGCCTGATCAGAAAGGCCTCATGCTCTTTGGCCCTCACTCACTTGGTTTTCCACCCCTGCATTCCCCAATGCTAATCTCTTTTTCCTTGAGGATCCCTTCAGCACTCTTCAGCTGCTGCCAGTCTCTTTCTAATATAGTGGAGTATGGCCAAGAAACAAAAGTGAAAAATGTGGTTGCAAAACAGGTTTGCATGAGGCCTTCTGCTTCCTGGTGATGAAGAAAAAGAAACACCACAGGAAGTGTTAAAAAGTTGAATGTAACACTACAAAGCTAGAACAATGTAATGTTTAATTAAAGATACTGTGTTTGTTCCCTGCTGATATAAGGAATGCTCAGTAATGTGAGAGCAGTTCACATATTAAAAGGCTAGCAATCAGACAGTATCTTCTGCCTAACTGTGCTTTCCAAGTTCTCTTCCTAGGCAGGACCTCTGCAAGCACCATCTGCACTTCCTCCACCACTAGCAGCTGTTGTCTGAACAGCAGCAGCAAGCACACGTTATTAATGTGATTGACATTCAACTTGCGGGTTGATCAGTTGCTGGCTAAAGCTGGTGAGGCATCTGCATCCACTGGAAGGGAATTTTTTGTATCAGTGAATACGCTTTCATCTACTTCCCATTACTGTACCAAATAACACAAACTAAGTATGCAAAAACTACAGTACTCTCTCTCATCCATTTGTTTGACAACCAGTTAAGGACCTGACAAACATCCAGCCCTCAGAAGGAAGACTGGCTGGCTAGAGAGATGTGCCTTTTTAAATGCCACCACATTTTTTAAATGCATGTACTCATTTTGAAAAATGCAAAGATTATTAAGATTACTTTCCTGCCCTGGCCTGCGTAGTTAGAAGCAGAATCAACTGCTATTCCCCCCTAGCTACTTCTGAGCTGCCCATAAGAGCACAGCCTCTGGTTACCCCATGGAGAGAAGTTGTTGCAGGATATGAACAACTGGCAGGATGGCATTATTATCTGGGAATTGGAGACACAGAACAACAATGGTGATGCAAATAAAGGCTGTTCTGCATTTTGTTTATTCTAACAAGTATCCATGACCCTGTCTTCAGAAAGCAAGTTGCTAATGATGGTCCAGTTAGATTTAGGACAGATAGCTGGCATTGTTCGTAAGGATGTACATCTGGGGTTCCTAATTGTGAGTGGACAGGACATAGGGACAAATACAATGCTATGTTTCACTCATTGACATGGAGGGGCCCTATTTTCCCCCTCTCTCCATTGTGTCTGCTTGCACTGCCTGGTGCTTCAGTAGATGTTTTGCTCAGATGGGGCTTCTACAAATGTTAAACCTCTAAGTTTTATTTCTCCTTTCAGTTGCACAGGTGAGGATAGGGATCAGTTCATCCAAAGTTATCTGTATTCTGAAGGGAACCAGATATTTTAAAGAAAGCAGCAACTTTCTATACAGTTTAAGAAATAAAACAGTTTTAAGGTCACATACTTGACCTATTCAATCTGTTAAATCCCAGGATCATTTGACATTATGGTGGAATCTATTACATCAAAAGAAGGCTTCTGAGGTGTCAGATGACAGTGAGATTTAAAAGCAGATGAAAACCGTTTGGAAGCTGCACCAGATTAGAGTCTTCCTTGATCCAGATTTACACTTACCTGCTGAATGCTAGAACTACTTTGATTCTATGGACTCTGGCTAACAAAGTGTTTAGAATAAAATAAAAATACAAATAAATAAATAGAAGCCAGGGGATTGATGGCCAATGTGTGCAGGGAACTACAGCTGGCCTGCAGACACAGGAGCTTCACACAGGACCTTGCCTCCCAGCAGACACCCAGAGATGGAGCAAGACACCCTGAGGTAAGGAGTACGCTGTCCTAGGTAGTACCACTACATTGCTGCTGGATGGTGGTTTTCTCCTCAGGGAGAAAAGCCACCTAGAAAACTTTCTAGATCAGTCCAACCTGACTGAGGCATCTACAGCTCATCTTCTTGGTGCAGAGCTGGGACTGACTTGTTGGTTTTGATCTTCTAGCTTGCTGCTGCATGATGTCTTCTTAAAGTCTGAAAGTAAGCCCTTAAAATTTATGGTCCAGGAAGGTTTATAATCCCTTCTGTGGACAGAATTAACTGCTGTGCTATCCAAAGTAAAAGTCTATTTTTACAGCTGATGGGCAATTTACTATACACCAAAGACCTAGATGGGCTGGGCAGAAGCCACAGCAGCAGGTTGTATTTCTTGGTGGCAACCAGAGTGGCCTGAGCTCAGTCTGTGTGCAGGGCAGGCACTGGGGTCAGGGAGTCCATGAAGTGATCACATTTACATGTCCCGAGCTGGAATCACAGTATGGTCCCAAGCACTTGCTATAAAAATCAAAGCTAACCCTTAGTCTAAACTTCAGTGCCATGCTACTTTTGGTAGTATAAAGAAACCCATGTGTATTCACCAAGTAGCCGCACGGGAACCAGGACAAAGGAAAGCCGGGAAACATTTGGAAGGTGAGGACAGGATATGAAAATATTTCTGTCTCAAAATGGCACCTCAGAGCCTATTTCTGAACAGTGTAACTGCTTGAACCCATACTGGATAACTGGGCCCTAGTGATCTTTGGTCACAGACCATTTTACTTGCAAATGATTTCTAGGTGCTCTGAGTCACAGCTGATTAAGGGGTAGAGAGCAAAAATAAAATCCAGTGGAACAAGAGGAAAAGACAAACTAGTACCAGGGAGTGCAGAATCAGGAAAATGCAAAAGGGGAATAGAGCAGGAGAGCAGGAAAGAAAGGTAAGTTTTACACATGCTTTTGACTCCCAGAAGGAGTCAAATGTCTGTCTGAGATCCAAATGACAACAGGAGCTGTCTAAAGGTGGAAGACCTCTCACTCCAGGTCCAACTTCTGGTTTGAAAAGGGTCCCACATAGATACAGACTATTGTATAAGACACTGGATGCATCAGGTTTTTTTTAAAGGCAAAAATGACCTTAGATAGGTGTTTGTGCTATATAGGCAGTACTCAGGGCCAAAAATAGCCTCAGGGTGCTACCGTTGAAAAGCTGAGAAATCGGAAGAAAAGTTTTGCCTGCAAAATATCAACATCATTCAGCCATTCACCTCTTGTATTTTGCTCTTCTATACCCAACACAGTAAAGAGGTGTCTGCAATGCCCCTGGACACTAGTTCCAAATTATTCCAAAGTCTCCATGAAGTTAAAACAGTATTGAGGACAGAAGGTCTTGGTAAGGCAAACATAAGCACCTGAAGTGGCTGAGGTATTCTGCCTGATCTGACATGGAACAAGTGAACCATAGAGTGGGTACATGACCTGGACATGCCCCAAGAGCATGTCGGAAAGGCCAAAACTGGGGACAGCACACCAAGACTGCACTGACCTCATGAGCTGAGAACAGGCAGGGCACAGCCCTGTAGCTCCAGGACTCTCCCAAAGGAGGAATGCTCATCCAGAACTGTATCATGGGCTCATTTCCTGGTTGTGTCATGAGTTTCCCTAGAGAAACCATGTATTTCCATCTGCAAGGTGGAGATAACAAACCTCCCTCATTTTCTGTGGTCACTGTAAATACAAACCTAGAAACACCATAGAAGCAGAGTGTTTCCACAGCAAGTGACAACCTGAGTCCATAGGCAGGACTTACACACAGATCCAGAACGGAGCAAAACAAATGTCAGGAAAACCTGCAAGCCCTTCTGGGTCTTGGGTTACATATCTGCAAAACACCCACCATCTTTGCTAAAAAGACAAAAATCCTACACAACTGCCTGCTTTCTGCATGATCTGCAACTCCTTCTTGAGGGCATCCCTTAGTGCTGCCCACAATGGCTTCTACACAACAATACAGAGGCTTCAAGCACCCAGCTTTCTGGGAGGCACAAAAAGAAGACTGGAAGCCCTGAAAATTGGAATCTCTGGGGTCTTTGTCCTGTGCTAGGGACTGCACCTGGCTTTGACCCATGCAGTGTCCTCCAGCAACAGGGCATCTTCCCCAGCAGCTCTGCAACTCACTAAATACAAAAAACTGCTATGCTTCAGTTGAGACTTTCCTTCATTTGAAAAAGAAATATATCAATTATTTGTTTCTGCCAGTGCCCAAAGTTTTCCTTAACTCATGAGAACCAGAAGAAAAGCAGGAAGACCTGATCCATAAGCCCAAGTGGGAATCAGCTTTAGCAGTCTGGTGCGAAGGCAGGATTTAAATCCAGAGTAAAGGCCTACTATATCCCATTTTTAACTTGATGGCTTATTCTACAAGAACACGGTAGGGCTAGGGAGGTGCAAAGGGAAATGACATACAGCCAATAAGAAAGACAATGACTAAGCACAGCTTGGGCCCAGACAAACCAGCTGGTTTCCTTACCTTCTGCTCCAATAGATACTAATTTGACTCCTTTGCTGGCAATGAAATCCAAGGCCTTGTTCACATTGGATATTTTGTGCACTCGCATTTTGCCTCTTTCAGGCTTAGCCAAACGTTCACCTAATAAGAAAAGAGGGGGGAAAAAAAGTATTTTTAGAAAACAATTCTGAACCTGTTCTTCTCTGGTGGGTGTTTCCCATGCTAATGGCTCCCACTGCTCAGCCAGGCAGAGAGCACCCTGCACCCTTTCACAACAGCCACACTCATAGCCCAGGACAGCCCCAGAAAGAATCAAACAAAAAAGTATCTTTTTGTTGCATCAGAGATAAATTAGTAACAGAGAACCCGTCGGCACTGAGTCCTTTTTAGAGCAGTGTGTATCAGCGGTGAACAGGTCAGTTGAAATCCCACTGAGCTAAGCAGTGGAACTAACCTCTATGAACCACAGATGAGGATGCTTGGAAACAGCACAAATGTTCCTCCCTGACAAAGACAAGTGAGTAGGTCTCCTCCAGCATTTGTAGCACCGAGTTTACAAAGCAAATCTCTCCATGGAACTCCCTATGATTAAATATCAAATTATACTTTGATATTTTCTTATACTTTGCCTTTTCTTACCCCCATCGAGGATACAGACCTCCTACCTCTCTGGTCTTGTCACTGAATGGCCAAAACTGCCTCTTTCAGGAAATAAAATAATTCTTTGGCAAGCCGCTTTATAACTGTCAGGACTGTCACCTGAACTTCCTTCCATTAAGTTTGATGTATTTCTAACTCTACACAAGGTCTCTTACACAGCTGTTCATTTTAAATGTTTACAGTAAAGCACAGAGAAGGAAGCAGCCTAGCCCTGAGGTAAGATTAGGTTAATCTCTGGTAGAAATCAGTCTTAGGATAACACCAGTTCCTGACTGCAACAAAGCTGAAAGACTTGGAAAAGCATTTTCCTGACTGTATTTATTTGAAAGAGTTGCATTAAGTGCAGTCGTGTCCTTCCTGATATTCTGCCTCTAATTATGCTCACAGTCTACTTTTACTAACAATAACCCAACACTCAGAGTAAGCAAATTAAAGCTTGGACAGACAGGTGGACTTTTCAAAGGACACTCAATTAGAAATATAATTAGATGTGATATCAGGAGTCACCTGCATGTGACACACAACACAAAAAATGAACAGAATGTCCTCTTTCAGATCACAAGCTCCAGAATACAAAAATGATCTAAAGAAAATCCAAGCATGTTTTGCACTTCAGGAAAAAAAATAAAAAGTTATAATTAAAAAGAGATCAAATGGGCAAGTCTAGGCAAGTAATTACTCACCTGACCAATTCAGTTCCAAAAGTCTCCTGCTGTATCTTGAACTGAATATTTAAGCCCATGCCTGCTAACTCAAAACCTTTATTTGATGCTTAGTGTGTGAGAAAGAAAAGTACTTGGCTTGTTTCCCAACACAGGTGTGAGGAAAAGCTAAAATGGAGAAAAAATATTATCTCCATAACCATGCCCTACAAGAAAAAAAGTCTGGAAATTAAAATCCTAAAGAAGTGTTTCAGTGGTTACTGTAGGCTGGTGTTATTAACTCTCATGCTTAAGGACAAAACGAGATTAATTTTCAAAATTGAACACAGGTGTCTGGCAATTTAAGTAAAAAGATGTATTTTACAGTACTACCTCCAGCCTAGGATTAAAAAAAATAAATCTCTTTTGCTTTAATGGAAACTCAAGTACACATCATGGTACATTGTTTTATTTTTCCTCTTGGATAATGCTAGTCATTCTAAAGAAAAGTTGAAGTATTTTTTGTGACAGTTTCACAATTACATTTTTACGTTTAGTTTTAAAATAGATTTAAGCAGACTTATGCTACCAAATGTCAACAAATGGGCCAAGCCAGCTAAAAAATAACAATTTTCTTCAGCTCCTGTGACTGTAAAGTAGCCTTGCAAAAACAAAAATAAAGACAAGCGATCAGGTTTCAGCTGGAACAGCAAGCTGATCCAATTCACCTTGTGGCCGCATGTGCAATGCCAATACAGGGGAGAGCAGCTGAATTGCTCTTCCTGAGGCTGGGAAGAGTAGGATTGTTCCCCCTGACAGCAATGCGATCCTTCAGCAATGGTGGTGATTGCAAAATTGCGGTCTCCCTTTCTCAGATTAGAATCCTTTTTTGGTGTACCTTTAAGTTCCAAAACCAAATGGCTATTTCCTTCAGACTTGGACTTTATTACAAATTCAGTTTTCCAGAAAAAAGCATCATCTAGTTCCATGTCATATATTATTAATGATGGAGACTGTTAAACGGAAGCCTGCTAGAAATATGTTCTACTTTCAGATATTTGCATCATTGCTTTATTTTTCAGTACTTCTCCCAGATGAGACAATGAAAATGGTCTACTTGCTTCCATTCTCTGATTCGGATGTACTAGCCCAAGGCTGTAGTTTAAAAGCTAAACAATGCAAGGATGTGCTGGCATAGAAGTTGTTTACTACAGACTCATTTAGGAAAATTTTCAATTAGCCACTCCTTCTATTTGGGTGGGGGGGAGGGAAAGGCGCCTTTTAACTTTATTTTAGAAGTACTAAATGTTAGTTTAGCCTTTTTTAGTCTTGTAGTATTATTTTTAAAATGGCTTTCTCCGGGGAAGAAAACGTGGTGAAAAATGGAAGTGTATCTTTTGGGGTAATTTCTAGGGGAGGCTGCAGTTGTTACTTCCAATGGGAGAGGACCTGCAATAGGATTGTCTGTGGAACTTCCCCCACTGCACAGAGACTGGGGAACCAAGGGACTCTTGTGGAGCTGAAAGGGGACCTGTCAGCAGCACAGTTCACTGCCATAAGGTACTAGGCTGAGTAAAACTGAAGCATGCTTCTCTTGCAGATCATCACTGCTTCCCAACTTTGAGAAACTGTATCAAATGGGAAAACTGCTTCCTACTTGCCCTAGCTGCCTGGTAGCAATGTGCTTCCAAGGACACATGTGAGGGTCTGCCCTGAAAAAGGTCTCCCACAGTCCCAGTGACAAAGTCCCTGTTCCACCATAGGGCCTCCAGTAGCTTCCCTCATGCAGGCTCCACCCTTCCTGCCATGGCAGAGTAGCAGCAACCACCCGCCAGGAGGGGCAGAGGTAGACAGTGCTCCCTCCCTCACTTCCACACATCCTTTCCATACAGCCAGGTGGAGGAGGCACTCAGCTCTGCATGGCTCTCAGCTAACCTGACCCAGGGCTCTCACGTCTGAAAGCTCTTCTGGCCATCATACTCTGGGTTAGAGGAGATCAGCCTCACAGAGTAACCTTGCCCATGCCAAATTCCCATCAGCAGCTCTGCAGGTCCCCAATATATGTGAAGAGGAAGGTGTGAGGCAAGAGCTGAAAGGTAAGGCCAGAAGCTGGAACTAGAGGGCTAATAGTCTTCCAGAGACTCACCCTCTTGGCAGATGATGAGTGGGAACCATAGCAAGAACTTTACAGATGAGCCCTTGCCAAACATCAGGAGACTCCCACATGCTGCTCCTCAGATGGGCTGCTGCTTCCCCAACTACAGACCAAAAGGGCCGCTAGTGGAGCCAGCAGCTAGAAGAAGGCTTTGTAAGATCAGTGGGGCTCACAACTGATAATGGAACTACCAGTGACGGAAATAAAATGGGGAAAAAATGAGCTAAATTTCTCTTTTGTCACTGTACTTAGGAGAACTTAGTTCTAGCTTCTGCTTTCTCTAGGGAAAGGATGCTCAGTCTTACGCGTGTGAAAGACCATGGCGGGATGCAGTCCCCAGCTGCTCTCCATGCATTGGCCCACAGATCTAGCAGCAAGTTGCAGACACAGAGCTGTTCTGCACTGGGATAGGTACATGTCTGCCCACACCACCAATGCAATGAGAAGCCACTAGCTTCCTCCCAAACTGAGGTGGATCTGATAGGCCCTGCCAGTGGGCTCCCAAAGGGACAACAGGAAAGGAAGAGTGGGAGACAATGTAAGGAAATTAAGCAGTGTGACAGGAGACCCCCTGCTTTAGCACTGAGCCTCATCTGCCCTCTCCTCTAGATACTTCTCTCTCCTTTCTTCCAGTCCAGTGATTAGAAACTAAACCATCAAGGCCCACCTGCCCCAGTCTCCAGGCTGCAGCCCTGCCTCTGTAAAGGTACATAAATACAGAAAATAAACTAATATGACTTTGCTACCTCATTTCTTACAGGCACTGCAGAAACGATGTGCATGCTGCAAAGCTCTGATAGTAGTTTGAACTCTGATTCTCCAATCCACAAGCATGGGCAAAACCCCTCAGCTAGTTATATAGAAAAATTCTATATTCATAAATTCTGAAAAACACTGACAGTATACTGATAGCTTGTTCGCAGAAACTGGCAAAGGGGAAGGGAAGGAAAGAAAAGGAGGGACAGAGGGAAGGCAGTCTGAGTGCTTCTATCATGGCCATTCTGGAAAATGTACCAAGGTCAGGAGTGCAAGTCACTGCGTTGCTGTAGCTGGCTCAAAAGCCACCAAAGGACAGTCTGTGAGCACACACCCCCAGTTTCAGACATACAGTCTTACCCTCTCATGATGCCTCCCATGACACTTTACTAAGGTATTTATTTCATCAGCGCATCAAAAGGGATTACTGCTTATATGAAACAATCCCTGGGAGATATCTGTGTATTAGTGGGACATTTGTGACACGGAGTAAAAACAAATACAACCTAACTGGTTCGTGCCACCGCTTTTATTTCAGACTGAGATTTTTTGGATTTTATTTTCCCATGAAGGCTTGAGCACTGAGCTCAGATTAAAACTAGAATGGAATGACTTCAGTCACAGCTGAAACTGAAGAACACAAAAGATTTATTGGTTTGACTCTGCTCTTCAAATAACTTCTATCGTACTCCCACTGCCATGTGGCTTTGGTATGATTTGCCAGTGCAGCATTCCCACACTTCCCAGAGCTGCTTCGTCAGCCCTGCCAAGCAGTAAAAGCTATTGCCTGAGCCTTCACAGGAGGCTGTGCATTCCTGACAGGCAGGGAAAAGCTGAGAGGCAGGAGCAGGAACACAGTGGGCAGCCTGCACAGACCATGAGCTTTGGAGCACATTCCAGAAGTATATTAATGGTCACTGCTGGAGAGATATTCATTAGGGAGAAATTTGTTTTGAATCAGGAAGCAGTTCTTATATTCCAGCAAAATCTGCAGCATTACAGCCCTTGCAGTCCATATACTGCAAGAAAGGAGGAGAAGGACAGATTTCAGAACAAAGATGCTCAGGACACTTGAGAGCACCACACAGAACCTCTCTCACCTGAAATGACTTCCAGAAGTAACATGAGTTTAAGACCATCCCTGAAATCTTCCTCTATATTCTCAATCTGTGTCCCAGCCTTGCGGAGGTGAGAATTACACCATGCTGTAAATGTCTAAAACATAAGAAAGAAAGCAAGAAAAAAAAAAAAAAGCAGTCAGTAATCTTCCCAGAAACAAAACAACAGTTCACAACCAAGGCAGTGCTGCTAGGTACCATGACAAAGGTTCAAATTCTTGTTAGGTTATCACCTTTCCACATGATGTCCTTTTGGAGCACAAAGGATAGCACCTCTAAATATTCAAAGAAGTTGGAGGGTGTTCCCACAAAAGAGGGAGTCTGAATGAGACTGTCACTTTACAGCTCCAGCACATCTGATTTTCTGGAGAGGTTTCTCATTTTCTGTTTCGTTTAGAATACCTTGAAACCCATTTTAAAGCATTCAAAGTGCTCAGATTGCTAAGGACTCCAGTGACGTTAGATGACACATATTAACATAATATGAAGGAGAATAGAGAACAGCATTTCAGATCTTCTTGTCTCCAGACAGGTGTTTGAGAAAAAAAAGAACCATTCTTATACACCCAACTGCCTCTGGTCTACTCCATCCCCAGCAAACACTGCAAGCCTTAGACACTGAGGTCAACATGCTCAGCTCCTCAGCCACATAAACCACATCCCAGTAGTGTCTGTCCTGCTGCCTCCATTCTCACTTACTAGCTGCTAAGTAGACCTCCCTTCCCTGTGACTGTTCCACCTTCCCTCCCCCATCATGTGAATAATGATGCTATCACCCATTTCAGAAGAAGTGCAGGTCCTAGAAAGGATATAAGTAACGATCACTTAGCAACACTACTGTCTAGCACAGCTCCAAACTCCCACTATTTGAGAGCCTCCGGCAGACACATCACTGCAGCCATCTCAATAACAAAAATCACAGCCACTCTGTAATTAGTGATACTGTGCACCACCACTGGAAAAATAACATCAGTTTGAAGTGCGGGACAAACTGAGATACAAACCACAACATAGCCAGTAGTACTCAGGCTAAAAAAACCCCTCTTTTTTGAAAGCACCTTCTGACCTCAAGTGGTCAGGATAAAAGGACCTGTCATATGAGAGAAATGAATCTCACCACAACAATCTGTGGTTACAATTTGTAAGCCCATGCTCTGAACAATGGGCATGTGGGGCACTGACAGGGAAGAGACCACCTCTTCCAGGAGATGTGATAGTAGGGATCATCTCAAAAGAGCACTGTGTGAAAGGATCTGAAAGAAAAAAGTGCTACCATTGATGGTCAAAACACAAGAAGCAAATATAAAACACTTCAGACCCTCTGTGTGGCAAAGAGTTAAAACACGTGCGAGTCAAAGAGCCACACTTGAAGACTAAGAAGCTGTTTGACACAAAACTACTGTTCCAGGAGTAAATGGTAGAAACCAGGGTTTTTAAAGAGGACAAGTTTGTTCAAGTGTTAATGAATGCATTTCATAGTGTTTGAATAGAACACCAAGTAAACCCTTTCCTTTGTACAACCCAATAACCCCTCAATCACTCTTTAAATAGAAGGGTGAGGTTTCTCAAAAATAAGCAAGCTCAGTGCTACTATAAGGAAACTCTTCCCTCCCTCTCCCAGATGTGATCTGAGAGACAATTCAACTCACTGACCCAGCAAAGAACTGTTTAGTTTCTTAAGGCTAGTCTTCTGCTCAGTAGTGCATGGAGACAGTTCAGCAGAGTGTAACAAGCAGGAGCAAACTGGGCATACATGGGCCAAGCAGGAGGGCGTAGTAGACCACAGCACTGTCTTAGGCTGTTGGGGAACCACAGAAGTAAGGACTCAGCTAATACTGAAGCATAGCAAGCCAAAAATTTAGAAATACTTCACCACTGCTTACACCATACACAAGATTTCAAAAGAAACATTACCCCAAATGGCAAAGGGCTTGTTCTTAGTTGTCTCAAAGCTGTACTTTCACTACTAACCTGCTTTCATTTGAGTTTACCAGACTACAAATAGTGTGGCAGAATCTTGACTTGTAAAAAGCATTGCTCAACAGCTGCCGAGCTTCCCACTGCTGTGCTCTGGCCTTGCTCTCCACTGGGACTGTGGGATAGAGCAGGATAACAGTGCAGCTGTAAATACTTTCATGGCAATGGCCCTTTAGACAGATGCATGTATTGTGAAAGTCTGGGATCTCTTTTTTCAAGATGGCCTGGTTTCCTTCCAGATTTTGAAGACTGGAAAAAAGAAGTATAAGTCATTAAGCACCTTTTATTGCTTTTTATTGTTAATCCCCTGAGAAATAAAAGAGGTGTGGTTTTGGGGTTTTTTTTCCCAAATAAGAGTGATTTTAATTGAAAAAGGGCCCTGTATCCTGAAGTGCATCTTTTTGGCACTATATTCTTCATTCCAGTGTCTGAGCTGCATTATAAAAAGAAAGGTTAACTTATTTAGCTCCCTTTTGCTTCCAGGTCACTTCACTCCTCCAGAAGGGCAAATGAGAGCAGACATGCTTTCAAATGCTACATCATCATGACATATGAAAGCATGTTATGTCAGAAAGGTTGTGGATGCCCATGAACCTCCTTCTCATATTTGGAAAGCAGACAAAGCAAGATACTTACAGGTAGTGCCTGGTCCTAGGTGACATTACAAAACTTGTATTGACTTGAGAAGGAAGCCTAACTCACAGGAAGATCTATCTCACAGGTCATAAGGCTGTAACTTTTATTTCTTGTAGGATTTCTCTGAAGTAATTTTAGTTTTGTTTTCCATCAGCCTAAAGCAGATCAGAAAGCTCCCCTTTAAATCACTGATAATCCTAACAGAGCTCAACAGGGCATCCCTCTGCATGATTTGAGGGTGGAAGATGGTGACCAGGTCTACATTTCCAATAAACACAGATGAAATTACATGCAAACCACCAATCTTCTAAACTTTTCATTATTATAAAGCCTGGTAGGACAGCTGGATCAGTGAGAGTATTTTTATTGCTGCAAGAGTCACCTAGGGGTTGATGGAAAACAAAGTCACAGAGCCAGCACTCCAAGTTCTCTACTGGAGCCATCTCCACCTCATCTCGACCTTAGACATGCTGAAGTGAAACAATTCTGCAAAACATTGCCATTAGCCATGAGCACCACAACAGCATATGCAAACGGCAACAATCAGCAGCCCATTAGGCTGCATTAGGCCATTTTATAAGAAAGTAGGATTATGAACACCTTTAATAACTGCAGTGGGACTCACAAAATATATTCTTCACAGATCAACCCAGAGCAACATCTATCAAAACATAATCATCAGAAAACAGCTTTATGTTGCATTGCTTGCATAGACTGCACAGGGGTAAAATATCTTCTTACTTACAAGTAGTAAAATGGAAAGAGATTTGACAGACAGATAGAAGAAGCCCAGAGAAATGTGGCAGAAAAGTGGATGGGGAGGGTGGGGATGGGGAAGAGAAGGGAGGGCTGAAACTTTTGCTGTCCGCTGGGTCTTGTAGTCCTGGCAGTCTTGTTTAGACCCATTTTTAGTGCCTTGGCTTCACACATCTGCACAGGATACTTTTTGTTATTCTAGCAAACCTACTGAAATCACCCACTCGTCCCATCCACTGGGTAGCACAACCACTCCTCCCCACACCCTGAGTCACAGATAATGCTGGCAATTGACTTGGGTGGCTGCTAAGCCCTGCTGTGCTGCCTGTCACCAGCAAACAAGTTTTTAAAAGTGGAGAGGGCTGTTGAGAGCAGCCAGCCAGCTTTCTGGTGCAGGTCCAGTCCTGGGATCAGCCAGGCAAGAAAAAAAACCAACACCCCACCTGCATTTGCTGGGGTGAGGTGAGTTGCACCCAGTTCAGAGGGCAGAAATACACTGTCAGATGGGAAGCTGCTCTGAAGCAGCAGATGTGCTTCCTTGCTGTCTGCAGACACAGAATCCTGGAGATTATTCTCCTGCTTACTTCTAACTCCCTGCCCCAAAGACAAGAAAAGAAATACTCTGTTAATCTTAAGGCTTATGGAAATTTCAGAGGTGGAAAACCACTTACTGTTAAATAATAGCACAAAAACATACCAGGAAAAGTCTCACACCATAAATTTTCTATGGTAACTGCAGAAGAGGTGCAAAGAGAGCTGTGTGTCTTGGCCCTTGGATTTTTCCATATACTGTACTTCTAACTTCATTTTTGGACACATCAGATCACCAGGGCCCCCCTGCAGGTCTGCTTCTTGTTCAGTGTTCACGATAGAGGATGTCTGATTAAGGAGCACATGTGTGTTTGCATGCACATGGAGATGCATTTCTCATCATTGCTCTCTATGTTCCCTGCTCCAGCCATGATTTGTAGCTTGCCTTTTTTTTTAAACACCCCAGCTTCAACAGCAAGATCAACTCTTGCTATTTGTGTGCAGGGTGCTGCATGAAAAATAGGATCTTCATATTCTACCACAATACAACCTGTCAGATAATAAAAAGAATAGCAAATGTTACTAAAAGCAAGTAAATATGATTAACTGTTCTGCTGCCTCTGCATATTTACTGTTAGGATATCCTTTATAAGCCTACCTACATACCTATTTTAACAGGAGTGCACTTCCTTTTTCTCACACAATATGAAAAGTCCTTCCTTCTTCATTGTATTAGCCCTTGCCCAGTCATGAGTTAATTAAAAACAACAGCCAGCTAACTGTCAAAGGTCCTGCAGCCAAAACTCTAATGAGATACCATCTCCAGCTAGCTCCTTCCAGGTATCTCTCAGTCTTGCCAACTGCAAACCTACATGTATTACTTGTGCATACATGCATGCACGCTCTGATACTCTTTCGTACTTTCCAAATATTTGCTTTTGTTCGTGAAAGCCAATAACCTTTCCTCTCCACACTGTCCTTTCCAATTTGATTACCTTTCCGGAACTAAAGTGGCTCAGGCAATGTTCCTGTAACCTAGGAAAGTGGGACAGTAAGTCAATATTTTAAAGTTTAAAGAATGCTTCTGCCTGAAAAGCAGCAGTGCCATGACACCACTTGGAGTAGATCTAGAGAGCTCTTTGCTGCAAGAAAACAGTCATAAGGCACTTCAGCTGCTGAGCAATTTCAGCAATGTAAATGTCAAAGCTACCACAACCATATTAATGACAGATACTAAAAAAAAAAACAAATGGGCAGTTTCATCTCTTTGTGGTTGCAGCAGTGACATTCCAGCTTTATCTGACCTTTCCAGATGCTCTTTACTCCTCTCCTTGCTAAATCACTCTTCCATTTAGCCCTGCTTTCCATGGGTGAATGTAAACTTCCTGACACAGCCAAGAGACTGCCATATTTGTGTAACAGCCCTGGAGAAGCTGTAACTGAGCCAGAGCAGTGCTGTTTGCCTTCCTTCTGACAGAAGAAAGGTCTGGCTTAAGCAACCAAAGAAAGAATTCACTGGAGCAGTGCCTCTCCGGACCACCACCACTGTGCTCAAAGGGAGGCAGTGTTCACAGCCACCAAGGCACCCTCCTTCCTTGTGTTTATGCTGGGGGATGAATTTTAATCAAGTATTTCAACACAGTTCTGCTGTTGAGATGTGTCCACAAAGGTCTGGCTCCTTTTAAGAAGGATATGGAGCTGCTAGCACACAAATCTCAGCCTAGTAGCACAGTTTTATGTTGTCTACATATGTGCTCTGCAAAGTGAGGTCTTGAGTGGGTTGAAAGCTATAGGTGCTAGCCCAGGCTTTCTTCTAGTGTTGTAAGGAAAATGACAGCAGGACTCCCTTTCCAGTCACCAGAAAAGAAAGCACGATATTCAAACAATACATCATACACAGCTGGAAAACCAAATCAATTTACCCAGCTGCAAATGCTGCACTTCTGCAAGTCATGTACAGCAGAGCAGTGCACCTGGGCTTCAGACTGCACAGCCAGGCTGTGTTCCCTGTCTGGCCTGAAAGCAAACCCTCCATGGCACCTGCTTACTACAATGCCACACATTCAGTACAGGACTGCTGAGACAGATTGGCTAATTCTTGCAACAAATTCTACAGCCGAGTCCATGATGCAAGGAATTTTATTTAAATGAAATGATCTGAAACAAGGACTGAGGCAATCATTTAATAACAACTAATAGTTTATTAAGAGCAGCCAGAAAACAGCTGCACACATAGCTTTTTCAAGCAATACAATTACTAATTAAGTCCAGCTGCCCTAAAATGGGATCCTTTCCACCTTGGTAGTCTGCAAGCAGAATATACTGCATCAATTAAGGAGGATGGTAACCCACAGTCACCACAAGCATCTCTCTCTTGCTCTTTGAACAGACAAACTAGGCCATCATTAGCTTATTAACGGAAAAAGTTTGGACTGAAAAGCTAGGCAGGCCATGAAAAATAAGTCTCAACAATTTAGTCCCAGTTTCCCTTCACTCAGCATTAACTCATTACCAGCATTACCTCCCAGGCTCTGATATGATTTTCGCTTTCTTGATGGTACTACTCTGACAGTTTCTGTGGCACCCTCTTCTCTGAATCCTCCTTTTAGATCTTAAAGCACTTGGAAGAACTGCTGGGGTCTCGTGGGTGGCTGCTTAACACCCTCCCCACACTCAACACAGACTCAATTGACAAGCTTGGTTGCAGCTTCTTTTCTTGTCCAAACCTGTGATATAAGCTGACAAGGAGGTACTCATTTAATTGGGGAGTAATTACAAAGTAATCCTGGATCCCATTGACACCTTAGTACATGGTTGGATAGGACAGATCACACCAACAATCCTAGTGAAGAAAACCAGGCATTGAAAGCATCCTTCATGAGGTACAACTGGCCCATTGAATATCTTTGGCATCCACATGCTGCAAGTGACAGAAGCTTTATACACATACATATTAGTGGTTTTCAGTGGTGATGGAGGAAGCACAGACCTACAATAGCCTTCACTTCTGTATACTACACCTACTGGATTAGTCCTTGGTATACTTGGATGTCTGCTAGGATGCCCAAAAATACTCACAAATGGCTGTCCTCTCCCCACAGGAGAGCTCTATGTATTGGAGATCCTCTATACACACCTCATCAGAAGTCCAGGGTGCCACCCAAAGTGCCTTTTATTTAATCTTGAATTAAAAGTCACCATTTGCCATACTCTCCAGTTTCAACTTCTAACCTGAAATACCTCCACGTTGCTTTGCATTTGAAGCCACAATAAAAATTTTGAAAATAAGAAAGGCATTTGATAAACCCTTCTGGTGTTTATGTTCCATGACCATTCTGCAGGACATGGGTTTGTGTTGATGAGTTACACTACCAGCAGGTGATCTCTAAAGAATTACATGTATGATGCTCAGCGAGATGAATGCTTCACTTTCCAATAGAGATGCTTTGTTTTCCAATAGAGTTTGCCTTTTAAAAAGGCTGAAGGAATTAAATGGATATTCAGAAGGAATCATTACAGACACTGGCAGCATAATTTCTCCACCTTCACAAAAGGAATTTAGTACCACTAGCACCAGTGGTAATGTCCTGTTCTGGTTTAATTGCAGCTGCTGAGTTCCAAGCTGAAAGACAAAACATAACCCACATTGCTTCTGAAGTGCTATGCCCTGAAAAAAGAAAAAGCCAGAGTCTGTTCCACATTGGTTTTCAACTGGTGAGGTATTAACTGCTTTGGAATCAGAACACTCCCTTTTATTAGCTAACAACGGGCTTAAGTGGTGAGGGCAGAAATCTCCATCCAGCACACTTCCTGTCTCACACAGAATAAATATTTGTTCTTCTCTGCGTATTTGTGCCTCTGGAGCCTTTAACTCCATTTCTGCTACAGAACGGCACCACTTCAAGACGAATCTGCTTCTGGCTTTTGAAAGCTACTGACCATTAAATCAATGAGTTGGCTGGCATTTCAGACCAGCAAAGTGTAAGCGCTCTTTATTCCTGAGTTACTAGGGAGCACTAATAGCTAGGAACTTACAAGCAGCCTTCAGACATGCAAAAACCATATAAAAAACCCCTAACAAACTACACAAGGATATCAACTGGCTAGAAGTAAGGTCTTCTAGAGTTTATCATGAAGTTCAGACTAGCAAGACTCTTCATTATGCTCTTCTCTCTCCTATGAAATCAGCTCATAAATGTCAACTTGCTTCAAGCTCTCATAACAAAAATTAAACAGAACTTGTCTCTGCATTTTATATGCTGAGTTTCCCAACTGCTTTACAGCATTTGAAGATATACTGGAAGAAATCACTTTACCATGCACTAGGATGCAACTATTTATAGACTGAAAAGTGGCAGCAAACCAATGAAAGCCAGACTGTTTGAATCACGGAGGCTGAACTCCAACTGCTCAGTACAGGATTGGGCCAGGACACCAGGATGAAAACCTTCACAAGCAGCCTTATACCCCTGATGGCAGGCCTGGCAATTTGCATCTCACCATCCAGTCAAATGCTTTCAGAATGTTTATCCAGATCCAGTATTGATTTGATCATGAGGTGTCACCCACCTGAGCCAAGGAAAAGGCTGGGGGGAAGACAGCAAACAGCTGGCACTGTACCACAAACCAGGACATACAGTTCCATGCCAGCTCTGGCTTTTTCTGAGAGCATGGGCCAAGGATATGAGACATCTTTCAACTCAAAGCAGGTCAGGGAAGGACCTTGCCTCCAATGGATTCACATTGCTTCATAGGTAGACACTAACACAACTACTCTGATGAAGATTTGTCCCAAGTTTCTGCTTGGGGGCGGGGGGTGGCTATCAGTTTATAGTAAGTCCACAAAGCCAGCAGTGCAGGAGCTGATCTGGCTGAAAGCCCTCCTGCAGTGTAGATTGAGAGACATTTGGGACTACTCAGAGCTTCCTGGGAAGATTCACAGGTGGTGTTTTCTATGTGTCTCTTCTTTGGTTGTTTACTTTGCTGATGAAGGGGATGGGAGGAAGAGGAAGTTACAGCTTCATTTATCCACGTTTTCTAAATGCAGAGCTAGGTAAACAGGTGGAATAATTGAAAAAATTTAGTGTATTTGCCCACTGCTCTGTATGAATGCTGCAAAATTAGCACAAAACGCTGGCTGGGCTTTACAGCCTGCAGAACTTTAGTGAATCTGCAGCTCTGTAAGATAGAAAAAACTTGAAATAATCTGGTTTTCTAAGGTATGATGGCAAATGTTCTGGATTAAAGAACATATAGCTGTATTTCTAGTGAGAAAGGCCCCCAAAGCACTGTCTGGCAGGAAGCCTGAGAGGTCCCTGTCAAAGAGCAAGGAATCAGAAGAATACCTATATCCAACAGAGTTTCGGAAAGCTACATGGCATAGATGTACTATGCATTTGGGCTTTACTCCCATCACCAGTAACACAAACTCTTGGCTAAAACATACGGAAAAAAAGTAAGACTTATGGATACATTTGTCTTCTCGGCCATCATCACTGTCCCTGATGCAATGTGCTGTCAACATTCAGAGCTCTCATGCTCATTTGCAGCTGTGAAATACACTCCCAGCTCCAGAGGATTCACCTTTTGAACAAGATCTGCAATTGTTAAGATCACTCACTTGAAATGGGATTTTCCAAAATTAAGAAAATAGCTCCTGCAACAACATGACTGTGATTCACATGTACTACCAAAGAAGCAAAGGTAGGGATCTTACTGTGGTAGGGACTACCACACAAAGAGTAAAAAGCTGCTCTGTGCTCCAAAGCACTTTCAATATGAAATCCAGTGATGAAGGTGGAGACAGTGCGCCTCAAAACAAGGAGGTAATGTTAGTCAGAATGCCTGGCAGTGGTCTCAGCACATCCACAACCTACCTCTTATCACCTTCTATATCAAGATCATAGTAAACTAAACAGAGGTTTGATCCAAAAAAGATTGATCCTATCTGAAGAAAGGAACAAACAGTTCACAATCCCTACAAGCTGTGCAAATATGTCTGAACTGCGGCCTCCCATGCAAGACCCCAGGACTGATTCCCTCACACTCTCCAATGTTCGGAGCCATCATCTTGTTCTCGATAGCTACATCTTGCTGCCATGGTGCATTTTGCTCTAGTTTAGTCCATGCAGTTAGCACTGGCAACCTAACTGTAGGGGAAACAACAGTACTGTGCTTGATCACTCCTAATTGAGAGAGGTGGCACAAACAAACGCAAGAAAACATTTGTTTGAAAATGCAGTGAGCAGACAGCTGGCATCAGGGGCTGATAGAAGTGTGAGGTGACATCTCACAGGAGAGACATAAAATGGCAGAGGTGACATAGGGACTTGAAAACAAAGACAAGTACCTCATATTTAATAAGGTAAAGAAAGGAGTGCTACTGAAGTGACATGAACTGAAGGGCACCTTTAAAAGTGATAGATGACAAATTATTGCTGCAGTTGTTTGGGTGAGTGTGATTAGATTGCTTCATGGAGGTCAGAAAAAAAGAATGTTGCCATTACTCAGACATAAGATAATTGAGAGCCTATGTGGTAGCTGTATGGGAGATTCATCAGCCATTCTGGAATAAATGAAATGTCAGGTCAGAGTAGGGAATGTCACATCTATTGCTGGATGAAAGGATTTAACTGATCTGGGTGAAGGCAAGATATTGAATGTTTATGTAAAGACACTACAAAAGAAGTTCCACTGCTAATCCATGTAAGCAGTAAATGTCTTCCAGAAGGCAAAACACACAACTGAGCCTTGGGAACACTGAACAGGGACCACCTCAGCACCCCTTCTCCCTTCCACCTCCACCCCACAACACAGACCAACAGAAAGACTTTGAGAAGGTAGAACTGCTCCTCTATCTATCCTTTGCTAGATGTGCTCCTTTCATTCACCCAGAGCAGCAGGAGTTGTCACTTTTTATAGATGTTATGTCCGTGAAGCCAGCACAGACAACTGGGATGGGGTTGAGATCTGCACCTTCTCACGCACGAAGGGAAGGTAAGCCTTTACTGTGGCACAAGCTTGCCAGTGTGTCCCCTACGTGTCTCATTGAACCTGCAGGTCTTCAGCAGTGCACGGACAAGCACGTCAGGATGATCAGACGATGCTCAGTGAACTATCAGGAGTTGACCAAAGGGATTTCACCTCCCAGGCTGTAACTCTTAGGTGGGCTCACATATTTGTACAGTGGTAGGTTCAATAGTTTTTTCTCTTATAGTTTAAATAACCAGCAAACGAAAGCACTAAGAACCACACAAATTGATATAGATCAGTGTCTATGTGTCCCGTGGTTGTGGGAAAGGGTATTTTAAAAGGTAACAGCCATATTTGAAATTGAATTGCATGGTGACTTACTTTCAGTTGGATAGCAAAAGTGCTAAGGCTTCTGTGGGTGCTGAAATTATGCAGATGGTCTTTTCTGAAGTCTTAAGACATATTCCTTAATGAGGTATGAGTATGTCATCTAAGACCTAGGATACAACAGGATTTAAACTGTCTACAGTAGTACTGAATAGCAGGCAATTTCTCAGTGTACATCCCAGCCGAAAAAGGGGTCAAATTAGTGAGCATCTTCATGGGCCTTATGGCATTTGCATGCTACTGCAAATTTCTAACACAGACTTACCACCACATGCACTGCATGTGATGGGATCTCTTATCTTCATGCAGCATATATATCCCTGACTGGTACTTACGTGTGCTTTGAGTAATCTATGCCAAGTCTGTGGGTACACCTGGACAGCACAGTGAAAAACAGTGTAGAGGTGTCTGAGTATCTAAGCCAAGGTACCAGAAACAGTGGTGATAGGAAAACACAGCTTGGCAAGGGCTGTCCAATGTAGAGGCTGTTACAGAGGTCCAGGGCACAACCCCCTGTAGAGATTAGCACCCAGCAATCATAGGAACTGAGGCTCGGTAGCGCGAAGAAGGGAAGTTCAGGTCAGGTCTTCCCAGCATGTTGTGTTCAGACCAGGATGGAGATCTTAAAACAAAGTAACAAAAAAGGGCAGTTGAAGATTAAAACATTATGATAGGGCGTAACTACAGCAGGAGCTTTGTTCCAGACTGCTGTGGTTCAATGTTTCAGAAAACCCAAGAGAGCAGCAATTGCATTAAGAGACAGAGAGAGGCAATGCTGGCTGACCACCAGGCTGACGACAGCACAGCACTCTCCTGTGCTTCCTCCAGCTTGCTGTCTTTGTTCCAAACTCATGCTCCTTTGCCTTGCTTTCAGTCTCCATGACTCCAGGCTGGGAATCTAAGGAGAATATGACTTAACTTTGAGGAGAATGTAGTCTTTAGAAACTTAATTGATCTCATGAGCAAAACCTCATATTTTTATCTATTTTTACCTTGATTATTTTGTCTTGAGACTGTTTATGTAGTTTATCAAAGGAAGAAACACTATCTAAAGAAGTCAGATGTGGGATTGATATCAAGGACTAAAAGCAAAAGAGAAACATTCAGGTTTAGTTTTTTTCTTTGATCTATTATTCAACTTGAACCATTAGCAAAGGTAGTTTCAGTTCCCAGTAGCATAGTAGCTCTAAGCTCATACCTATTAGTATTGTTTATTATTTTAAAAGGTTGTGCATTAGGTAATTAGGTTTTACAGCCTAATTTTCCAAAACTTTTATGGAAAGGAAAAAGGAAGTGACACTTTTATGACACATGCACCAGGGATCTGCAATACTTTGGGAGGGTGTTGAACTTGTTAGAATAGCTGCCCAAGGTAAAGCCCGGGAAAGGCAGTCAGCAAATTTTCTGGACTTAACCCAAAGGCTACCACAGAGAATGTTTCCAGTGACTACAGGGAGTTGGGTTCAGGCCCTGCGCTGTGGGGGAGAGTGGCAGAATGACAGAAAAAGTCTGATGACTCCAACCAAGTCCAAAGGACCCATAAGGAGCTGCTGCATTATTTAAAAGCAGACATGCAGAACACTTTACCAGATACTACTGCGAAAAATTTGATCTCTTTAAACCTAGCAGCAAGATTTTCACCATCCTGATGACAGGAAAACCAAAGGGAACACAGCGGGAAACACACTGCAGAAGGGAGGAAAACACTGCTGCCAGCCAGTTCAGCCCAGCAGGAAACGTTTGCTGTTTCTACCTTTCCACCTCAAAGAACTGGAGGCTTCAAACTATGTTCTCTATGAGAGACAGAGTACAAAGGGACATAGGGGACACAAGTTCCAGCACCAATGCCCTGGGCAAACGGACATCTCCACTGACTGGTGAGGATTTGGGGACCAGCCCAGGACTGCCTTCTGTATTAAAAGTCATACTCTGCTCCTCAGTCACCCTCTAAAGAGATGTGACAAGCCCAAATGTAACCAATAACTACTGTGTCTGTGTGGGGAAATTGGCACACAGGTCAGTCAGGAAAGCATATCAATAATCTGAAGGCAGGAGCCAGATCTGCAGCAACTCCAATGACTGAGGACAGAGTGTGATTTAAGCCCTAGTCACAGACACGTTCAAATTCTTGCATTTTCTCATTTCTAGGAGATGAGGTCAAAGAGCTCACCACAGATGATGATGTAAACTGGATGGTGAGTGCCAGCACTAGTTTTTTTTTTTCCACTGTGCTCTGCACATACTCAGAGCCTTTCCATTTATAGGAAAGGCCATTGGTATAAAAGACACATTCTTCAGTAGGCTGCAGGAAGCATCATTCTGGGTATAAAAAGGTTAGCACTGTTGCCAAAGCTCAGTTAGGGGATGAGAGCAAAAAACCCCAATGTTTTCACTCGTGAAGGAGGAGCCTTCAAATGGGCAGAAGACTGGAAGTGAGAGTCGAGAAGAAAAATCATGTATTTTCCTCAAGGAAATTAATACACCTCTGAGTTTATGGTGTCTTAGCTATTTTTAATAAAAAGAGCTAGATAGCCTTTTTTTTTTTCTTTTTTAAACCAGCCATATGTTGGAAGAAAAAGGATTGGAACAACTCTTATTTGCTATGACCAAGGTCCCAAGATGTGTATTAATGCAAATATCTTGGGAAAGAGCAAAGACAGAAGAAGAGTAAAATCCCAGCAGAACCAAAGTTAAAATTAAATTTTTATAAACAATTCTATATCACTTGTTACTATTTTCCCTTCCTTTCTGTAGCTCCATTTCAATCCTAAACATACTCCCAGATACTTTCTTTTTAAATAGGGTTCCCAATTAATAGGTAAAAATGCAACCCTTTTAGAAAAGCATGGAGCGAGTTTCAGGATAGCTCTGATAACCTGAGATATCTTTTTCCTGCTCTACAGAAAAAGGTCTGTTCAAGGGTGCATATAATAAAAATACTTCGTCAAAAGTTGCAGAATTTTTCTCTGGCAGAGGAGCTGTGATGTGTCCCCATGACAGGAGCTGTAGTTGAGATGTCTCAAGCTCTCATTTTCTGCTTCTGTATGAACTTGTTTACAGACATCGTCCCCAATAAGCTTTCAAGTAGGATGGTATTTTGCAGGATGCATGTCATGGGAGATGAAATTCCCTTTGGAAACCATCCCACAGACACAATTGAATTCTTAGCCACATACCCAAAAGTATTTTGCAGAAGAGAAAGCAAACTGGCCAAAATGTTGGGATTTCATGGTTTCCAGGATCTGGGGGGGTTTGCTGGGGGGGCAGGGGGGGCATAATCAAAACAAGGAATCACCCCAATATCACTTTTCCCCCACGGAAAACAGGCACTTAAAAAGAAAACAAACAAACAAAAACAAAAAAACAAAAACAAAACCCACACACCAACAAGACCAAACAACAAAAAAACCAAACCAAGACAAACAAACAAACAAAAAACACCAAAAAAACCCCTGCACTATAATACAGTAAAGAATATATCCATTTTTGGTCAAAGAACATTTCTAACACTTTGAGATGGATTGGCCTTTTGCAGTAACTGCGGAACATCCCCCTACATACCAGCTTTTCCCAAAGCATCAGCAAGGAACAGGGCACACACATACTGCTGCCAGTTTTGCCACCAATCATGCAGTTCCTGAGTGTAGTGCTAGCAAGCTGTCCCTAGGAGGACAGTCACTGGAAAATTAACATGGCAGCTCAAAAGATGGAGGTGTTTTTAAAGAGGATAGCAGAGAGGCAAGGGTAGGGTTTAAATTTCAATTCATCTGAAAGGAGATGCATGGATGACCAATACTGGTTTGAACGGGGTCAGGCAAAGATTAATTATTATTTGCCTTCACTATTGTTTAAAGAGAAGAGTTAATGAAAATTGCAAGACGAGAACTGCTTCTGACTCGTTCTGGGACAGAATGAGGAAAAAGGGAAGGCGGGGACTAGTTTTGTGTTTTCTTGGATAGGAGAAGTTGCAGAAACAGCTAGGAGAAGAGTTTACTTGTGTTACAAGTTTTAATCTCAATCTGGCAGTGGTGGCAATAGGCTTTAGTCCAGCACCAACTGGAGAGAATGACCACAACAAAAATCTGTATTATACAAGAACGTAAATTCAGAATTTTCCATTTCTCTTCTTTCTGCCTGGAAACATACGGCATCTATTCCCAAAAGTTTCAAATAGCAGACACTGAAATGATCTCTAGCTCTGTGGGCAAGCAATTCTTTTTTCCACAGTTCTAGGTCTAAAAAAAAGTTGTATTTTATCCTTGAACATGATGAAATTTGCAGTAAAAGATATATTATCAGGTGATATATTCATCAGGTGAATTTTTAACCTCCCCATCCAACATACAGAGCACAGGAGGTAACTGCCAAGTTCAACAACTTTACTTTTACAGCATTCATGACCAGAGGTGCTGTCAGTCTTCAAGAAGATACACTACAGGATGCACAAGCTATCTGTGGAAGCGAGCATTTGCATGGGGTCCCACGACCCTGTGCAAAGCACTACCTGTGCAAAGCTGTGGTACTTTCTAATGAGCAGCTCACTCCACTACTGCTACTATGTTCAGATTTCCTGTGCTGGGCTCTGCTGAGACTGCTCAGAGACCACAAACCATGATTTAATAAACAAAACACACACACAAAAGAGAAATTCTACCACAGCTAAAACCCAGCTATCCTTCTGCTCTTTCCACCTCCCACACTGAGCTTCAAACTTACATTTAGAAAAATCAGAAGTGACCAGCTCTGTTCAAAGCATTAAAACAGCCAGGACACAGATGCATCAGCAGTATCAGCCTTTGTACATAGCCACTGGTCATATGCCTGCATAAACTCATAACTGGAGGACTATTTACTTTCATTCCTAGGCTGAGCAAAACGGGAAAAAGCCACAACGCTTCTCCAGTGTTGGAGAACCACGGAAGATGGAGCACTGTGCTCAGGCATCTCAGCCCAACAGGGCACCTCTCTGCTCTGCTCAACAGCTGAGACGGGATTAGTTAAGGCAACCAAAGAGAGGACACAGAGATAGCTGCAAGGCATACCCTGAGCTCAGAGTTCCTGAGAAACGAACAGCTTGAGCGCTCCCCTCACTATGCACCAGAGCGCTTCACTGTAAACACACCATCTACTGAGGCAAAGAGCAGTAATATAAACCAGATGCTATAAGGAATTTTTTCCCTCTTCGTCTGCACTAAATTTAAATACTGAGCTCTTCTTTGCCAACTTGTTCTTAAAGGGCCTGTGTGCTGCTCTTCATCTCTACACCATTTTTTTGAATTTACCAGAGAACTCAGGAGCCCTCCGTGAGCTGCAACCACCCCAAGAAGCATGTGTTCTTCCTGAAGTCTTGAAGGCTGAGTCCTGGCTTTCCAACTAATGCACTAGGAGCCCTCACAGCTCCTCTACCCATTCACCTGAGAACAAAAGGAATCTTGCAGGTGAGATCATGGCTCTAGAAGGGTTTCCCCATCCTTGAGGTATGTCCTACTCCGGGTCTTTATTTTCTGAAGAGAGATGTGGTAGAGTCAACACAGGAGCTTAATTCCCACTTCGACAAAGTGTTCTGCACTTAGCTTTCAAACACTGTTGCAGACCTGACCAACACAAAGAAAGCCCCATCAAGAAGTTAGTTTAACTGTGGTGCCAAGAGCAATTCACTAGCCATCTATGCCAGGTGACCAAAATGAGTATCCAGTCACAGGTCTTGTCCCCCAGACAAAGGAATGGAAATCCATTACTTCAGGATGAACTGTCTCATTGCAGAGGGCAGGAACAGACAACACCCAAGGAGTATTGCCCCTCCCGACAACAGGCTCTACACCTGCATTACCACCATCACACTCAAATGAGCTGCTGCGAGAGTACTGCATTAAGTCATTAGGTCAACACCATCCTCCTGGTGAAGGCTTTAAGTGATCACGGCTCACCATGAAAATGGGAACCAGTTGAAGCAGCGCTGAAAGCAGTGTCCCTGTTCCCCTCCCCTTTGCTGGGCTATCAAAGCCCACAGCTGCTTTGGTTATCAGTAGGGCTTTTTTCCCAGGAAGGTGCCTTGGCCTCCAAGCACCACTAAGCACCAGCTGTCCTTGGCAACTCGAACAAATCAATAGTAATGAAACAGGCAATGTGCCATTCTTGAAAGATGCAAAATAATGCTAATGCACACTTTCCTACATACTGTTGTATTCAATTCCTAATTGCTTTCAGCTCTTCTTGAAAAGTAATGCCTCACCCCCAAAGTCAAATATTAACTTATTTATTCTTTGATAACAAGCCATTCAACAAGCAGTGGTACTAATCAGTTCTAGCTCCCTGCACTGCCCCAGTGTGCTGGTGTTTAGGTAAGGAATGAACCTATTTGGCTTGTCCCATCCTGCCACACCTCTAGAAATGAGCACGCAGTCTGCACCTTTTTTCTTTGCTGCCCAACTTTTGACTTATTTCCCCAACTTTGTTGTTATCATAAAACCATTGACCTTTCCAAGACAAATAGCTCTCCTGGAATATAAACTAGCTAGAAGACGGAAAATAAAAGTGGCCAGTCTCCATCATGGAGAGAAATAAGCAGAAGGTTACACACCATCTCATAAAAGCACAAATATCACCTGATGTAATTACTAGTGATAAAGAGGATGATCAGTAAGGTGTAAACATATTTTGTTTTACAAAGCCTAGCTGTGAAGGACTAGATGTAATTAAAGACAGCTGAGTAACATAATGACAAAAGTCACTGGTGATAAATCCTCAAGGATTAAGAGGTATTGGAACATCTTACTAGATCCTAAATTCAAAATAAAGTGGGAAAAAACAGGGAAGAACTCATACGCTTAACAAACAGCAACACCCTAGATGGGAGACTGCAAGTACAGGTGAGGAAAGAATGGGATGAACAAGAATTATGGACATCACAGTAAGAGCACACTGCTCCATGCTGTGCCTGCATGCAGAGCACAGCAAGGTCCTGAACCTGCACAACGAGGCAGCAGGAACAAAACATTTTTGTAAGCAAACTCCTTAAATCATCTGAGATGTTCAATTTACTTCTACTTAACAGTTCAGTAGGAAAGAGCAGAATACAATTATGCAGCGATCGTTCCAATACCAATACGGCAGATATCAAGTTGGACTCAGGTGAAGGTCAGATCAATACTCTGTGGCTTACAGTTAGTTTGTTTAGTTCTTTTAAGGCAATACAAAGGAAATCTTCCCTTTCCTGCCCCTCCCTTGCCACTCTTGAAAAAGACATTGTCAAGGTACAGCAATAATTGTGGAAATCAAGACTTTCTGTGGACATTGTGGTTGCATATTAACTACCAGTGACAACAGCAGCTCTGAGGGCAGCATAGGGAGGTGCCCTTTTCTCATACACGTAAGTGAAACCATTTAAAGGATGAAGTACTTTTTATCCGGTGTACTGCAAGTTTCGAAATAGTCTTACAAAGATACTCATTTTTGGTAGATATCAGAACCAGGTTGCTTCAAAAAGTAGAGCTTCAGCACCCCCTATAAAACAGGTTATCAAAACCACTGTGAACCACCACAACACATTATTTGCCTAAACTGAGTATGCATGCAATCATATCTCTAATCCATATCTTTCCTCAGATTTTTTTCCTTTCTAGGAAGCTCTGATCTCATGTGAAATGTATGTTGTTTTAGTTACAACGTCCCCAACTGACATACATTGTTCTTGAAACTCTCAGATGTAGCTCCTGACCACAGGAAATGATTTGTGGTCTGGCTTGTCAGGAAGAACTAAGTACAAGGATGCCCACTGCTTTATATTTGCACAGGGATAGCTGGAACCACTAATTTCACCTAGAAATTCTTCAGGACACAGGTACACCTTGTTTCCTGAGATGCATAGAATGATGGAATAGTTTGGGTTGGAAGGGACCTTTAAGAGTCTTCTAGTCCACCCTCCCTGCAGTGAGAAGGGACATCCTCAACTACAACAGGTTGCTCGGGGCCCCATCCAACCTGATTTGAAATGTTTCCACGTGAATGTTCCCAACCACCACCTCTCTGGGCAACCTGTTCCAGTGCTTTATCACCCTCACTGTAAAAAACTTCCTTATATTTAATTTAAACAGATCCTCTCACCCACATGGCAAAGGCCCTGGGAGCTGTGCAGCATGCATGTTTACATTGCCCCATTCACTTCCTGAGAGACACCATTGGCTTTCCACCAGTACGTAGCCTTTGGAAAAACAGGTGCATCCAAGTAGCACTTTTTTTTTTTTAAACAGGTTTTTTTTATTAATTGCAAGGAAGAGTGAGTCACTAATGACAGCATAGGCTTCTCCAGTGTCTGCCAGCAGCATCTGCCTCCTGCAGCAGCTTCGGAGGGTCCCCAGGGTCTATTTCGCACTGTGCTCATCAGCATGGTGATGAAGGAGATGCAGGAGGGATCAAGTACAAAAGCTACAGCACAGAACAACACACACCCCTTACTACCATGACTGAAACTCCACAGTTACAGCAGGGCAAGGAGCTTTGGAGAGGTTCCCACTCCTGATGTGAAGGATAAACATGAGGTCTCTTGCCCAGAGAAAGGCAAATTATTTACATACAACATGTCACTTGAGGGTAGGATGAGGTAGCAGGGATTCTACCTTTATTCATGAGCTACTGCTTGCAACAAAGACAATTCCTGATAAGAAGGACACAAAACCCATATGAGGCAGACAGTGACAGAACTGCAAGTCCAAACCACAGCAAATGGCATCAGTGCTCATACCAGATCTGCCAAGACCCATCACAGTGAGGGATGTCCTCTCCAGTATCCTTCCATCAGAAGGGACAGGAGTTGCAGAAATATCCTGGTCTCAGGTAGGAAGCAACTTTCAGAAAAAGATAACACTTTGCTGAAAACAGTTTCCTGCAGGGCCTGTTTCAAACATGGAACCTCTCATTTTGGAGAACTTCCACTTGAGCTATGTTGTCACCCAAGCAAAACAGCAATTTCCCTCTCCCACATGATATATATTTGAGACAGGCAAGGAAGAAAGGGCAGGTACTTAGGAGACTGTGCTCTAGTTCTAACTGAGTCCTGGCCTGTAAGGCATTGAAAGTACTACAGAAACCTCACTGCAACACTGGGATACTGGGAAAAAACAAAATCTTCACGTCAAGAATAGGCAAGCAGTCTGGGCAGGCTGTTCCTAAGCTGTACTTTGACTCTTCCTTACATAATTTTTTTATCTATTTTTTTTTGCATATAATTTAATAATCAAGTAAAAAGCAGTCTGTAAGACAAGTGTCAAGCACCCCCTCATAGATAACTCAGTAGAAAGGCTCCCACGCACTCTGAGGCACATCACATGTGCCAGTTCAAGGTAGGTTTCTTTTGCCTTTAATCATTTCTCCCATGAATAAGTAACATGAAAGTGCTCTTACCCTGATAGTATTTGTATTCTGATACCCAACAGCTACTCATATGCCTCTCCTAAGACAGTCCCTTGTAAAAATTACAGCAGCAAGGGCAGGAGACATCAATACAGACACTGCTTAATATAAATGCTTAAAGCAGTCGTTTAACTTAGTACCAATTTCTTATTTCAGACTTTATGCCTATAGACTGCTGGATTAGCCCCCTTCATGGAGACTTTAAACACAGCATTCTCTATAATATGTGCATACCCATACGTGATAAAATTATACCCTACTTTGCTGTGGACTCACTTTTCATTCAGGTGGCTCCACAGCCAATACTACTGAGCAAGCACTTCTGCAGACAGCACATGGTGTCACTTGTTATTTTGCCGTGTAGTGTTCTGTATTTAAGACTGAACACAGCAGTACCTCATTTATGCTCGTGCTTACCTCACCATCAACCTTGGTGTAATTCCACAGAAGGGAAACCTCAAATGCAGTACTGGTTACAGTCCTCAGGAACATCATTTATTTTAAGGGAAAGGGAATAGTTTCATGATGGAGAATGACTCAGACAAACAGCTTTCTTCAGTTACCATGGCTAGATGGCCACTCAAATTCTTCACTGCTGGCCAAGGACTGCCAGTAGAAGCTACAACCACGTAAAGCTCTTTGACCCTGCTGCCTTGTGTTGGTAACCTGCCTAGAGATATCAACTACACACAAAAAGCCAGGCCAGCAAGAGCACTGACAAAGCTCAGGGATTAGACTGAACTTGCTTTGATGCCTATTTGCAAATGCTCATATTCTTACATGTTTGTGCAAGAAAATGCCAAATCACTTAGTCACAGATAACACGTCAGAGCACAGCTCATCTCCTACAAAGAGTGCCTTCCATATCTCCATTCCTAATTTTGCTGTTGCCTGACAATTTTCCTTTGCAACAGTTGCTAAGCAAAACATTTGCAGTTCAGCTTAGTCTCACAACTGACACATGGTGACTATTCGTAATGGTTACATAGTAAAAAATGCATGGCTGTTGAGCATGTTTCATTTTCTGACCTACTCTTCTCCCCCTCACCCCCCAGATCTACGACACTCCAGATACTTTATTCCTTAGCTAGGGAATGCTTAAATAATTTCTACTACAATATATGCACAAATGGATACAGTAGGAATAATAAAACTAGCAGAATAGTGCAACATATTACATTATATAAACCCAAACAAGCCACGGACAAGAAATAGGTAACTCAAATGGCAGTTCATGTGCAATCCTGAAGTCATTATTGCCGTGATGTTTGGTGTCTGTTTTCTCGAATAAAAATTATCTGAGCCAAGTAAGGTGCAAAAACATGACAGACAGCAGTGTAAGTTACCACGTGGAAGTCAAATTACTTTGATACAAGCAGTCAAGGAACATTTATTGTCACTTGTTTCAGAAGACCTGAAAACCTTATTCCAGAAATGTCCATACAAGGTCTGTCAATATCTTCTGAAAAAGGTATCTTGCCAGCACACTAAGACATCCCCGAGTCTTCTCATGGAGGAATTTGGGACTGTTTCTGGAAGTTCAAGTAGCTTTCTGTATTTTCTACAATAATGCAGTTCAGTGTAAGACCAATATAAAAGAGTTAATTCAAGAGAGACACAAACTGCTATTTTTTAATACTTGTGGCTGAGAAACTGTACCACAGGTTAGCAGCCACAGCCAAGACTCGACAGAATAGGAAGTAGGAACTCATCTCCTTTGTGTAAAAAAAAGTCACTGCAGTTGAGCGAAAAAAAAAAGGAGGGCCCTTCTGACATTACTAGCAGACATATGGACACATTTATTTCAAGCTTATGCTTAGATCAGAAAACCTCTCCTAATTCCCTTCAGTCCAAGAGTTTCCTAAGCAGGCAGACCTCAATAACAAATAGGATGGTCAAGAGAAGTTCTTTTCCATTAACACTGGTTTCATCACAGAGAAGGGGGAAAAAAGTACAAATCTCTGTCCTTCCTCTTCCACGTTTAATTCATATAAACTTTAATCACGGATGATGATGATGATGTGACTTTTCAGGTAATACAGAAAGAGGGTGATTGTAAAAGATCTTTAGAAACATTGAGAAAAAACAGACTTCTGCAACCTGTGTTCAGAAACAGCAGCAGTGCAACTTGTTGACAAATGTTGAAGCTCCAAAGAGGACAATGCAGGTTTTTACAAGTGAGCTGTTACTACACTGAAGAAGGTAAAAGCCCCATGTTCTGTATGTGCATCGGGAGAAATGAGTTTGTTAGGAGAGAGAAAGAAACAGAGGAACTGTCGTCTGGGGCCCCCATGGAAGTTTGCTACACTTATGCCCATGCTGATAGCAAGAATAAAGTATAGACTATGCTGCAAAATTACACCTTCCTTCTTATCCAAAACCACACCTCAAAAACTAATATAAATTTTACACTTAGTTCTCCATCACCACCACTGCTTGTATTCGGCACTGGACAAATCGTTCAATGACTCATCCAAACCCTTAAGCCAAGGGGCACAGTCCCATTTCCCTGACTAGTCACTGTCAAGCCAGTGCCTTGATCTCAGATGAGTGTCAGGCAAAAACCTCCTTTAATCAAGTTAAGATATGGATTCCTGGCAAAACTACCCTGGCTTCAAGCTTACACCATGGATAAATGCAGTTCAGTCCAATCCAGCCTTCATCCTAAAACTGTTTTTCTGCTCTCCCCATATCTCTCTTTGAAGGCTGCAGGGAGAACGACATCTCTGCAAGAGAAATGATGGCAGACTGCATAGCTTCAGAGGAATACCAAAATGAAACACATTGTTTCAGGGTCTCTGGTTAAGTGCTAATCATCCGGATTTGGATGCCAGTCCTGATTATGAGAAATATGCAGTAAACAGAATTGTGCCATGTGATATGTGGGCTTAACCCTCTTCCTGCTGGTAGCTGCATATCAGCACAAAGTTGCAGTGGGAACAGCAAAACTGTCTCCACAAACCGACTGGCCTTTTGTCCTCAGCTTGGTGCTTGCTGCCGTCTCCTCTGAAAAGCCACACAATGGAAGGTTGCAGAAGGATGTAGGCAATTTTGACCACAGTCAGTCCCCTGGAAGTCTGCTGTTTGGTGATCTACCCTACTCTGATCCAAGCATATGGCTGGGCAATATTACATGCAGCTTCATAGGGAAAAGGGTACAGATAATTAAGATCCCACAGTGGGAGGCTTCAGCTGATCTTGCCTGTGGGCCAGGAAGAAATAATCCCACTCCTAACATGCTGAATAAACAGTGGGTGGGCTTCAATAACAAGGGTACAGTTGTCCCAACCCTTTCCTCAGTAAGCAATGACACTATTGTTACACTCCCCAGTAGGTATTGGCCATCACCCAGGGACACTGCGGCTGCCACACAAGCATCCAGTGCAGAGCACTGCACGCTGTTCTCCCACTCCAACTGCTGTCACGTGTCATGCAGTTATGACCATGCAACCCTACAGCAGCACCCACCACAGGTTGCAAAGAGAAAGTGACCTGAACCAGCAGGCTAGCATACAACAGTAATGAATTTCTCCCATGGGATTCTCTTTCCTTCCACTGGATCACATATCCTACTATCAAGGCATGTAGGACCTAATCTTTGCTTCCTCTTATGCAGTCAGATGGCCACAGAGCATTGTGCTAGTACGGGAAACATTTTCTTCCCGCAGAAATAAGGCAATCCAACTCAGAAAGTAGAGTTTTCATGGCATTAAATTCAACTTGATACTTAGCAAGCCTAGCTACACTTATTAGTGGCCCAGGACTGCCTCACATCCTACCTCCTACATCCTATGCAGTGTACTGGTAACTGCCAGAGGAAGTTAGTCATTTCCACATTAGACTGTCTCCCATGCCATGAGCCAGCCAACTCATTTCTGCACACAGGTAAGTATTGTTAAGTGAATTAGAATTTATTTCTTCCCCTCTCAGCTGCCAAAATAGCTAAGCCTCTTGCATTTGCTTAGCAGGCTACTCTAGCACACTTTTTTTCTGACTTCCTGATGCTTAAGAACCCAACCCTGATAATTTAGAGCCTGTCTCCAGCTCTCTGTGTGGTTTCTCTGTATTTAGGACTGTTGTAGGCTGAGGTCTACCCACAAAGACTCAGCACAGAGTTCTGACATGTTCATTCTGCCGACTTTGAACCAAATTTGAAGCAACAGTTGGCAGAACAATACATGTCCATATGAACAGTGACAGGACAGCTAAAGTACATCAGATCAGAGCACTGTGCATTGGGTAGGGAATAAAGAGCCAGGTACCCATCAGTGGAGCCACTACAGCAGAGCATCTCCCTGCTGTCAGGGAATTCCCATTTAGTTCACTATAGCAGCAACAAGCCCCTCACTGTAGTAGCAAACAACGGAACTGTCGTCTGGCCTAAAGGCAAGCATCAGCCCCCAGGAATGAGAGGCCAACCCACATCACAACTCTTTGCTCCCAAAACTCCCTACAGCAGCCTTGCCCCTCTTTAAAGATGGGTATCAGACTACTGGTATCTGTTCATGGAAGAAGCTTGGTGTTCTGCAAAGCAGCATGGCAAAGTCTTCAGGTTTTGAGCTTTCAGACTTGGAGGGCTAAAGACTGCACTTGCTGAGCAGCTTTGTTTCCTCAAAGCTTCAGCAACTGGGTTTGTGAGAACTGCACTGAGCTCTGGCAATCTCTACAGGGCCTAAGAGAAGGCAGCGAATGTTCCTGCACAGGCAACAGAAGCAGTTTCTTTCCCAGCTCAGCAGCTGCTGCGCAGCAGTTCTTTGACCAGCCATTAAGCACTCACTTCCAGAAGGCAGGGGACTGCACTGGACTTGAAATTGAGACAGATGATGAATCCCAGTCCAGGGCCAGTGCTTGGAGGACCAGGCAATGTGATGTTCAGAACACAGATATGCTGGGATTTATTTCCACAGCAAAAACAGTTGAGATTGGTTTTTTTTCTTAGACTCTCTCCAGTTCTTTCCCATTCTCTTGCTGCTCCCTCACTGTGGAGGGATATATAGGTTTAACTCTTCTCTCTATTATTGTTTTGGTAAATTAATTTTAACACCGATTAAGTTCTTTCATCTGGCTCACAGTTCATGTCCAAAAGCAGTAAATGTTGGAGCAAGGCAGAGGCTGTGCCTTGCAAGGTGAGGAAGGAACAGCTATTTCTCAAGCAGCTATTGCTAGTTTCAGCACCCTTATTCTACCAAGCCATAAACACAGTCTCACAGCTTTCAATATGACTTATTTGTGTCAGGTAGATTTCCATTCCCCACTCCAAAACCCTTCCTCAATCTCAGATATCTTGCATGGCTAGAGGTGGTTTTAAACTGCATTCCTAGCCATGGAGAGTTTGCAGACACTTTTTTCTTTTCACATGCAGACTAGAACTATCACCTGGACCAAACTGCAAAAATTCAAGGAATTTGGGCAGGGCTTAAATAAAGTGAGAAAGCATTGTTTTGCTTTCCAATCTAGCAAAAGGTATTCAGAAGCCTGGAACAAAGCTCAAACCACAAGCTCCTTTGGCTGCCAGAAGCCAAGTCCTGTCTATGTTTGCTGCAGCTCCAAATGGATTGGTTTCATGACTGACAGTGACCCCTTTATTGACAAGCTGCCATTAAAGTGGGCAGACCCACTCTGCATTTGACCTTCACTTTCCCCACCCTGACACCTCCTTCTCTTAACCTTAGGCTCAGCGGGATCAACTCTTACCTGGCTGAAAACTCACTTTTCCACAGCACGTGCAGGTACTGATCATGAGTGCATCCAACTGAGAACGAGTGACAGATAAGCACAGTCAGACTGGACTAAAGACTGTGAAACTGCATCTGGAGTAAGTCTTATCCCAAGTAAATAGATGAAGAGAGAATACTCAGCACTTGCATATGCAAAAGTTAGATAAATTAGGTGCGAAACATAAGGTTTGTGTGTTTGGAATCATCAGGGACTCAAATTTGAATATACCTTACGTCACCCTCTGGCAAACTCTCTAGAATACACTTTACAGACAGCAATTACGCCACACATTTATTCATCCATTTTGTAAGGCTGCAGAAGTAGCAAAGTTGACAAGCCAAAAGCAGGTAAGCACTACATAAACTATATTATAAGCTTGGAGTGCATTATCCCCAATATACAGATGTAAAATATTTTGCCCACTAATCACAGAATATGCTGAATTGGAAGGGACTTACAAGGACCATCAAGTCCAACCCTTAGCCCTGCACAGGGCCATCCCCAAGAATCACACCATGTGCCTGAGACTGTTGTCCAAATGCTTCTTGAACTCTGTCAGGCTTGGTGCTGTGATCACTTCCCTAGGGAACGTGTTCCACTACCCAACCACCCTCTGGGTGAAGAACCTTTTTCTAATATCCAACCTAAACCTCCTCTGACACAACTTCAGGCCCTTCCCTCAGGTCCTGTCACTGGTCACCACAGAGAAGAGATCAGTGCCTGCCCTTCCTCTTCCCTTTACAAGGAGTTGTAGACTGCCACGAGGTTTCCCTTCAGTCTCCTCTTCTCCAGGCTGAACAGACCAAGTGACCTCAGCCACTCCTCATACGACTTCCCCTCAAGGCTCTTCACCATCTTCACTGACCTCCTTTGGGCACTCTCCAAGAGCTTAGTGTCTTTCTTACATTGTGGTGTTCAAAACTGCCACAATATTTAAGGTGAGGCCGCCCCAGTGCAGAGCAGAGTGGGACAATCCCCTCCCTCAATTGGCTGGCAATGCTTTGCCTGATGAAAAAGGACATGGTTGGCCCTCCTGGCTTATATTCAACTTGCCATTGAGCAGGACCCCAGGTTCCCTTCTGGGGCACTGCTTTCCAGCATCTCATTCCCCAGTCTGTAGGTACATCCAGGGTTGCCCCCTCCCAGGCAGAATCTGGCACTTTCCCATTGTTGAACTTCATATGGTTGGTGTTTCCCTAGTCCTCTAATTTGTCAAGGTCCCTCTGCAGGGACTTCTAAACAACCTCTGAAGAACAGTGATGCCACCGGAATAGTCTCTATATGAAAGAGATGAAGATAATTATTAAAATCTTACTTACAAAAAGTTTAAAATGCCTTTTCAGCACCATATGATTTTGTTAATGACCATGAAAGTCAGCAACCCACCTAAGCAGAGCAGCAATCTTCAATCCAAAGCATACGAGATCGCTGAACACAGTGGCAGAGTAAGATGGGAACACGGATTTCCCTCCCTAACTCCTGTTAATGAAGGTGAGACAAGGAAACAAAGAGAGAAGAAGAGGAAGTAGAATTTGGGGATAAGGAAATATAGGTAGAAAAATTCCCTGCAGCATCTGGGAACCACACTCACAGATCGGAGTTCTGTGACACAGGCAGGTGTACAAACATGGAGTAGAAACACAGCCCCTTTCTCCAATTATCCTGCAAGCTAGAAGTCCAGTAAGAGACTGCAGAAAGATGCAGGTAGAGTGCAAGGCAACAGGCAGACTCTGCTCAGGCAGAGATCTTGGTATATCACAGTGCCCACCACATAAATCCCTGGCACTCTAGACTTCCTTCCCACCTTACTGACCACTTTGACTTACATGGCAACAGCATATTTTCAACCTTTCACATAGCTCAGGGACAAAAGTAGATTTCTGGGGAAATAAGGTAAGTATATCAGACAGCAGTGGCAGAGGCTGACAGCACACACAAGGTCCAAAGGGGTGAGAACATCTCTTCCTTCCTAGGCTAAGTCCAGAGCACACTGAACAAACTCATTCTCATCAAAGGTTGTTTCTCTGTTCATTTCATTCTCTGTTCATGTGCCGGGGCCATGCTGCAGACAGTGCTTTTACTGCCCAGCACCACACAGGAATGAAGCATGGAGACACTGCAAAATACTTGCTCAGGAGCAAAATGAAAATCTTGCAGTGGGAGTGGGCTTTGGGTGGGTGGGTTTGACAGTGGTGTAAGTAGTGGTGGTTTGTGTGGGGTTTTTTTTGTTATTGTTCCTTGGGATTTTTTAAAAAAACTCCTCCTTAGGCCAAAAAGCCTTTTTATTTTTCTGACCCCATCACAGCCAAATATTGCAAACAAATACCCTGCTCAGCTGCTGAGTATGGCATGCCTGCCAAGTGATAGCTGGCGGCTGGGCAGATAGGTATTTTACCACTGCAGGGCCTTTTCTGGCTGTACTTGCATGTTCCCACCTACCCTCACTCCTCCTCATCCATCAGGGCTCTCCATTTTAAAAGTTGCCCACACTTGATCCTCACCATGCCCCTCCTCCTCCCCAAGAAGGAAGAGCTTAAGTTACAACAAGCTTCATCTGAGGAGGTAAACATGAGGAAGCAGAACAAAGACAAGCATGCTGGTACTGCCCTCCTGTCAGGGTATGCTGGGGAGAGTAGATGAAGCCTTCGGGAAAGCTGCATCACTGCTCCCAAAAGGAGACATGGCCGAAGAACGCAGTGAGGGACGTGCCTGCTTGGAAATCCAAAGTCCTGCAGAATCAATCTGCAGGGCCAGAAGCTAAAGTCCCTTGGCTTTGCCTGTGAAGTTAGTAATTTGGTGGGTGGACGGAGAGCACAGGCATTGCACATAGGACAAGAGGGTAGCCTGACAGCAAGGAGACATCAACCCTGCTGCAACACAGCAACTTTCTACCAAACATTAAACCCTACTACATCCCACCTTCAATGCCATCAGCTGCCCTGCAAGATCCACCCAACACCACGGTCTTCTGGCACAGCTTGCAAAGAGAAGGAAGGCTCCTTTCTGACAACAGATCACCACCATAAACTAGGCACACCGCCTCACCTCTATGGGGCTCCTGGGCTTCTCCCTGCTGTGGGAAGGCCACAGGGCACCAGCTGGGGCTTGGCACAAGAGGCAGTGTGGCAGCTGTGCCAGGCTTGCCCTGTGTCCCCTGTACCCACCCCTGGGCCATTGGCAGTAATTACCTCCCACAGGACTGCAGGCAAAAGTTGTTCCAAGCTCTGCAAACAGAGGATATTATGCTTCAAATGCTTTAGCTACTGTAAGCAGTTCACTAATTACAGCAGTAATGGTTGGATTATGGCCAGTTAAGAGCTTTAAAGAAACAACCCATTACAGGAGGGGGCAGGGAAATACTCCTTTGGGTTTAGGATAGAAACAGATTTCAGCAGCCCACCCCGTAGGAAGCTGTTAGTAGCTGGCTGGATCAGACTATTTGCAACAAGCTGCAACAGTAAGGAGCAGTGTAATGTGACACTAAATGATACGCTGGCTCATGAAAATTATCAGTGTTGGAGGAGGAACAGAAGGTCTTCTGTTAATATGCTGTTCCCGTCAGCTCCACCACCTCTCCATGACTGGACTGAAAAGACATGATGCAGGCAGGTGTGTGCACGCTAAGTTACTGACATAGTATCATGCCTGAGATGCTTTGTTTCAGCATGAAAGGAGTTGTGGCTACAAGCATTTTAGAAACTGTTTAGCAGAGACCTGCTAGCTCCAACCAAACAGCCTCATGCAAACACCCACACTATCAAGAGCCAAGAACACTAACTAATAAGAGCAGAAATTTCCTTTCACTAGGAATTGTTGCCAGCATTGGGAGGACCAGAAATCCATACAAGAAACATGCAGGTAGGCTCCCTGCAGACCTGCCACACACATCTCCTTGCTCTTTCACAGCATCTGACTACAGAGCAGTCTGCAAAAAATCAAACTGGACCAATGGATCCCTGCAAAAAGCCCTATCCCAATGAAGAAACTGCAACAAGAAGGACTGCCAGCTCTGGAAGATTAAGTTTTTTGTGGCCATACGTTTTTTGAGGAACGCAAGACTCCCAGATACACAGCCTCCCCACCTTAAAGGGCATCTTCCATGAAAGAGGAAAGCAATATCCTACTTCACAGAAGAAATCCCCAGTGTGTCGAAACCACAATGAAAGGAACAATACTCATTCACAGATGACTACCCTGATGGTACCGCCAGCAATATGTCATGTCCCTTCAGGTCAGGTAGCGCTGCCTAACCAAGGAAAGCCAAACCATGCACCACAACCACCTACTTTTACTTCTCTACTTGCCCTAGGAAAAGCAGGTCCCTACACCTCTCACCAGCCCTCACCTACAACAGCCAGCCCTTAGTTGTGACACACAACCATTGGTATCCCCTGCACAAGCTCTTCAGTGACTCCCCTCACTCCCTCCTCCAAGGAGTATCTTGTTCTACTTGGTCTCCTTGTTTTCTTTTCCTTCAGAGGTCTTCAGCTGAGGACTTGCAGAAACTGAGCTTGGTATCACTGGTTGGAGAGTGAGGATTTCTGGCAGGAGAAAACCAATGGATCTGGGCATCTTGCCCGGAGTGAGTTCAGACTTGGCTCACCACAGCTGGAAATAGTCTCATCCCTGGCCAGAGCTCCCCAACGGCCCAACAAAACCCTTGAGAAACAGCAAGTTTCCACACGTTGGCCACTTTGAAACAGACTGGTTCCTGTTTGTGAATGTAATCCCCACACTGCCCCCACCCAGCCTTCTCTGCACAGCGCAGCTGCCAAGTGCCACTGCCGAAAGGTGCTTGATGAGCAAGCACTGACGAAGCACAGGGTCTCGAGCTGTGTGCAGAGAACCCAGGCGGGGGGGGGGCAAGAACAATGCTTCCTCTGGACAGCTTCCTCTTGTACAGCAACACCACAAGCAGAGCTAGAGAGAAGGCAGAAACTTGAAAAAATGCATCCCCACACTCCTCTTGCCCCCACACCCTTGCACCTGAGCTACTGCTCTCCCCTACTTCTTTGGTGAGAGACCTCCACACTCCCAAACCAGAGAAGATATGTAGGAAACTCACCCAGAAACATAAATACGCTTAAAAAGCAGGAACTGATTTTGGCTGCAATCAAAGTTTTCCTTTGGAAATTAAGTGCTTTCCATTGTGAAAAACCCCGGAGTAGATGTGGCCTAAACAGCTTTAAACAGCCTCTTTTTTTTTTACATTTTTTAGTAGTTAGGAAATTAGCTTGCTTTTTTTCCCACCCATGAAATCAAAATTTAAAGTTTTCTTGGGTTTAATACACTTAAGTAGCAGAACTAACTCTTGATCTACTGAAGGGTAGATTTAAATAAAGTGAGGGGAATTAAAGGTAAGTAAGTACATTGGATAGCAAGAGAAATTCAGCTGCTGTAGAGTCACGGAATCTGGCCAAGAAACAGGGCTCTAGGATGTACACATCACTTTCCATGATGAAGAAAACAGCACTCAGCTGGGATGCTGAGACCATACATGGTTCTCTCACTCTCATCTCTCAGAGGCCTTTATGGGCTAGCTCCTGCAGCAAAGATGTAACAGCACAACTTCCATTTACAGCAGCAGTGAAGTATGAGTGCATAGCATTATATGTTGCAGTGAGGAGTAGCAAGTGTCCTGGCTGCCAGATCCACAGGCCGTAGAAAGCAGAAGTCCTTCCTCCACTGCCAACTGGCCTCAGTTCAGCACCTCTGTAGGACAGAGGAGGTGTCCTCAGCGTTGTAAGAGGAAACACGAGTATTCTGTGTGAAACTTCTCCAGCCGTCCAGCACTGTGCTCATGAAAGGAGCAGCGCAAACCAGCTGCACATCCTTGTCGTGTTGTGTGACATAGACACAAGATTTCAGAAGGGTCCTCTGAAAAATGAGGGCCACGCATAGGACACATTAGCAGAGCCCATCTGTGCTATCCTGAAGGACAGGCCCTACACTGCAGTAATGCTCAGTCACTGCAAAGCCAAGCAGACTACCAAAGTAGCAACCAGCTCATCCATCAAGTCATTCCTGCCTTCCCATTGACCACATAAGCCATCTAAGAGGATGTGGAAAAAGTTGCTGCTTAAGAAATCTGCCTTGCAGCCTCATCTACCTATCAACTATCCACACTGGTGTGTTTATGTAAGATTGCCCAGTAGCCCTGGGTTGCTGGTATTCAGAAACCTACTCAAAACCACTCCAGTCTGACTGACAGACAGGTGATATGGAAGCAAACAACACTGGTGTCCACTGTAGCAAGTGCAGCCAAGACATGGTCTTTTCACTTGCCAGCACTTCCCATCTTGACTCTAATACAATAATAGAAAGGCCAGTTTTGCTGTAATTTCTCACACCACAGGGTTGAACACATTTCCACTCTACATAATAGAATGACAAATCGAGAACTCATCTGGATGAGAGATCAAAATCCCCTCTGTTCATGCACACATACCTCAGCCCTGTCAACAGGAGCTGTTTCAGAGCACTGAGGTTTGCGAATATCTCTGCAGAGCCTCATTTATATTGTAGTGCTTCAAAGCAGCCATGGATTTGGAAGAAGAAGAAGAAGAAGAAGAAGAGAACAACTGTAGGTAAAGGCATGAGGACAGCAAGCTGCAGTACTGGTACAAAGGCTGCCTTGCAAAGGCCTGACCCAACCCTTACCAATAGAGTACACTCATTGCCAGCTGAGCGGGAAAGACACAGTGACAGGAAACCAGCATGGGAAAAAAACAGTTCTGCTTTACTGCCTAATAGAGAGGCAAGAGGTAAAACTGGCACCAGGCCACACCACAAACATCCTATGACCAAGTTCTGCTCTCATGCAGAGGGGGAACGAGAGCAGGGAAGGTGGGGTACAAGAGCAGGAAAGGCAATGGCAGGAGGGGAACAGGAAGTGAGGTTTTTTTTGTTAATCATATTCATGATTTGCTCACTTAAGCATTTTCATGATTGGCCCAAGAAGATCCCAGTTCAGTCTGAGGGATCTGGGTGACTATCAGGAACCTGTATGTCAGTGTCACATGCCAGGATCAAAATAAAGTGGTGGGTGGCTGTACAGACTTCACAAAAACAGACTTCTCTGGCATGACTAGCACCAGACAGACAGTACTGCTGCCGACAAGTCCATCTCACCACTCTACACCAACTCATCCCAACAGATCCAAGCTCTGAGTAACATGCTTCAGCCCCAAAATCACAGAGTTAGAGCAAATCTTACGCTCTCTGAAGAAAAGGTAAGTGCATCTCTAGCTGAGGCTATGTTTTTCCTACCCTAGCAGTTGTCAAGCATATTATATATCTTTTCCCCCCTTTTAGGCACAGTTCACATATGGCTTTGAGGGGATGACAGTCGCTATAGAAGATTTGTAGAAGTCATGCTAAGCACATTCCTTATGGTAACCATCATGTTTCTAATAGTCACACATGGCAAGAAATCAGTTGTATATTCTCATACAAAAGAAAAGAAAACTCTGTAACACTCTGTCTTCCATCCTCTCAAACACCATTTCTTAGATTGTACAAAATACCTCTAAAAAAATCACAGCAGTACATCCAGCAAGCCCCTGGGGCAGACACAACAAATTAAAGTGAGACCAGTCCACTGTATGTCATATTTTTACAGCTTTCCAACATTCCCCCAGACAGTTCTCCAGCCTCTTTCTACAGTGACTGCTTTCCACACCTCATTGTAGGAAAGAGCACAGCCATTCTCTGCTAGCATAAGCGCACCCCAGAGAACAGCCGAGGTGTCAGGCACAACAGTGATAATCCACAGGCAGCTGGAAAATACTCTCAGTCCTTCAGCAGCACAGCCATGCAAGTTTTCACCATCTCAGTCACTACTGCTTGTGCCAACCTTAAGAACTTCAGGTCAATGTTTTCAGTGAATTCCAGTGAAGCAGCACAGAAAAGCACACACTCACAATCTGGCTGGGGAGGCAACTGAACCCTGCTCCTTCTCCAATTAAAAACGCATGAGAACTGCACCTCTCACACAGTGCACACTAGAAGAGCAAAGTGGCTACAGTGGGAGCAGCTGAGACCTCTGGGCTGGCAAGAGCAGTTACTGTTCACTGGTTCACCACTGTAACACACATGGCTTCTAAAACTATGATTCCAGTGTTCACGAACACTTCTAGTGAACAGGTTTACTAGCCCTCATCCTCAGTTATGTCCAGTTACACTTGAATTATAAAGCACCTGGTTCCTTCTGAGGGACAAGTTCTCACCAGATAAAGAAAACTGGTTTTCAAACAGCTTCTACTTAAAGATGCCCTAACTGGCACACCAGGTGCCATAAGCTAAGAGCACTGCAAGCAGGGAAGTAGTCAAGGGGGAAAACAATGTTATCCTCTCTAGCCTTTGCACTTATGCACAGAAAAAATGTCATTACTAAATCACATGCACAAGAATTTAAACAGATTGCCTGAAGCAGTCAGCAAGAAATTCCCCAGACAGACACACTTGACATCCCTGGGCTGATAGCTGGATGCCTTTGAGGTGTTTCACCCTTCCCTAGAGGATTAGAAGGAAAAGTTCAATAGTTTGGTGCGCATCATATGCTCACAAGTTGATCCTTGGGATCTGTTATAGAGTCCCCCTCAAAGAACATGGTGTCCTCTAAGCCCATGCCTACTTTCTCCTTAGTTTCCCCCCTTACACAGCATTCTGAATAGGAGGGACAAAGAAACTGTGACTATGACTTTTACATTTTCTCAGAGATAATAGTCACACTCATACCACCTGATCTGAGCATGGCACAGCAGGCTTGGAGGTGGGGTGTTTCCATGAGAGCTCTGTTTCATGGATACTTTCTATCATTAACAACCCCACCTCAAACAGCACAGCAAACTTCAAATCATAGCAAGATCAGTAAGACCTGCTGGATACAAACACAGTAGGACCACAAGACCCATGTCTTTTTAGGTTGCTGTATCTTTACATGCAGTGAACGTCACAAAGAGATGAGAGGGGTTCTGGGAGACGGCAGTTTCTAACAGGGAATTTCTCTAAGTTCACTGTGCTTAGTAAGCACTTCTTTAGGGCAGAAAAGGTGCTCCCAAAGTTTGTGCTATCACTGTTTCAGCAGCACCACAAATCTGAACATTGCAGTTCTTTCCGACAGAGATATCATTTATTGCCACATTGCCACAGAGATGTAAACCTCAAGAGGCAGAGCAGCACTGGATAAAGACAAGGACATTTATTTCTATCAATTTTATTTTTGTTTTAAATAAAGAAAAGCGTTACTATCCTTACCTACAGCATTTAAGTTACATATGGCTGTCTTCTACATGCTGCAAATGAACACTGCTTCCTACTCAAATTGTCAAGACAGCAGCTGTCAAGTCAAAAAGCAATTTGGCATTTAAAGTTTCCCTGCTGGCTCTTCAGTTGGGACCAGTTGCTTCAGGTCAGATTTTAAAATAAACCTGTGTTTACGAGGAGTACCTTGAGCAACCAGCTCAGGAAATGAGAGTGGCCAGTGGGAGAGTCTGTTGTATGGAGGGCCTGAAGGTTGACCCCTACCAGCCCTCCCCAACACCAGCTTCACCCCAGTGTCATTCCTGACCTCTCCAGGACACTCAGGCCGCAGTGGATGGAAGTTGTTCTTCTCACCATTACTCTTCACCTCACCTGCGAAGATGAGGCAGGCATGTTGAGCATCAAGTGGCTCACCTAGTCCCTCATGCCAAACCCAGCTCCTGAACCAGCCTATCAGGAAAATATTGAACACTGCAGCTAGCCATTTGTCATCAACTGGGAGAAATGTCCTTGTGAGTGCAAGTGACAATCTCTTGGCCACTAAACACCCATGTATGTATTTTTAGATGGCAAGCTTCTCTATTTCGACAGCTAGGTGAGAAGGTTGCACCGGCTTTCAGCAAGTTTTGCTTTGTAACACTGGGAAACAGAAGGATCAATCTTGTTATGCCTTGGCTAGTTCTATTTGGAGGCTTGACTCCAGACAGGAGAGAAGGCAGAAGAAAAAAAAGGCTATTAGAAGAAACTACTGAGTTCAACAGTTCAAACTACTGAGATGTAGTTCAAAGGAGAAAGTATTTTAATCCCCATAAGAGACCCCCTGCTCCTGCACAAAAGATTGTGCAGAGGCTTATATCAGATGAAAAGTAGCTGAATTCATTCTGCACATTGTATTTTTTGCCACTTAGGAATAGCAATGCTCTTTAAAACCTCTTAGAAAGTCTCTTCTGATAGACATGAAAAATAGGTTTCATATGGAAAGCTGCTTTCCTCCCAGAAACTGTCACTTTATTCCTACATCGTAAAACAGTAGCTTCCCAGGAAGAGACAGGTAGGAAGAGGTGCGAGGCCAGCATTTCTTCTCTGTATCATGTTCAAGAGCCAGGTTTCACCCTTCAAATATGAAATTCACTCTGCACTTCACCTATTTACCCATTTCAAAGTACCATCCCAAAGAGCAAAGGATGTAATATCTGTCCCAGTGCAGGGAGGGAACCTGCAAATCGGCTCCCAGAAACTGAACAAGCTCGTCCTTATAATGCTCCTGTAGAGGCCATTACTAAAAATCAGTAGATGTTCCCACTTCTGGCATCCACCCTGAGTTCTGCTGAACCCGTGCAGCCAGAAGAAGGGAAGCTGGACATAAGTCATCTTTGAGCAACATCTCTAGACTGCTTGCTTCCCAAGTCTCAATTAGTCCTAGCTGCACAAAGCCTGGCAGGAGAGCACTCTGGCACAGCCATTCCCAGCCCACAGGGCCTTACTGAGCCAGGACACAAAGGGGATGGTTGAAAAGGAAGTTGTTCACACAGACACTTCTTGCACAGACACTTGCTAACTGCATTACTGACCATGTCACCGTTTTAGGCATGCTGTCCCTGCTCCCAGAGAGGGCCTGAGCATCATAGTTTCAAGTCTGCCTCACTGGTTGGCTTCAGTGCTATAAATAATTATGACAATAATTCAGTAGTACTTCAATCAGACTTAGGTGAAGGAAAACCTAAAACACTTGAGTCAATCAGAAAAGACTGAGCCTGAAGTGAGCCTATACAAATATTTGGGAAGCATGAATCTCTCTTGTTCATCTCCGTAAGCTATTAACTAACATGTACATTAATGAACATTTATATTTAACTACTGCAATGATTTAATTTCACAGGTAAGCAGGAGTGACAGTTTTATGCACCACACATCCCAGGCTTATGCTTGGTAGATACTGTTACCTCCTTACCTCTGAAGGAAGCAAGCCCCAAGACCCCAACAGGGCTTTTAGTCACATTCAGACTCCCATGAGAGGATCTGTCTTTGATATCTGCACAGCCTGTCCAGGCTGGGGTCCAGTCATCAGTCCCTCTGAGGGGTTACTAAATTGATGGGCTGCAACCGGGAAGAGCCATCACTCCCAGGGGTGGGTCACCACAAAACTATGAGCTTGCACTCACAGCAGAAGGGAACAGCTTCAGTTGGCCATCAGCAGGAAGGGAAACAACAAAGTGACCCCACCACCAATAACAGACATTTAACCATACAGAGCCCTCCCACTTAGCAAGCTGGAGAATGACTCTCAGCACATCAAGTTCCTCTGGTAGCAGTCTACCATCAAAAGAAGTTGGCTTTGATTATTCTGAAGCAGATGTATTCATTCCTTAAAAATCCCTCTTGGCTTCTCCCCTCTGCACGAGTAACCCAAGTTAACAGAGTGGCTCTCTGTCACCCTCTTGTGATAGGACCAACAGGACTTAAAGTCTCCTGGAAGGAGGTAATATTAAAAACGTATTCACAGCATGCACCACAACCTGGGGTTTGAGATTTCTTTTGAATCCCAACGTTCCACTCCTGCTTCTGACAATCAAATCAGTGTCCCACTACATAGAAAATATTTTACCTCATCCTGCACCATGAAAGGCAAAAACCCCCACAGCATGACAACCATTTCCCTTCACAGCCTGTGAGCAAGGCTGCCCATCTTGCTCTGGGCCCCACTGGCTATTTCTAGATGTATTGGCCAGACACAGGCGTACAGCTGGAAACAGAGTTTGCAGCCAGGCAGATCTTTTGAAAAGGAAGAGACTTCCCTCCTCAAAGGAATAGAGCTCTGACTTCCGATAAGCCATCCAGGACTCACACCCCAGACCAAGACTATACTTCTCTCTTTTCCTTTGTTGAAAGGTAAACTCACACACTATCAACTCTTTCTCCACTAAATGCCCTTGTTTGTATACTATACTTCTTATGCTCTCTAGCCTCACCAGTCAAGTCCCTGAGTGAGGAAACTGCTGACAGAAGGTCTATAGATATCACCTTCAATGAACTCATCAGGCTCCAGGGGAAAGACTTCTAAGTGGCACCATTTCAGATAGCTCTGAACAGGAGAACCTGAAAACCCTTAATCTGGAAGCAGAGCAGTGGGGGAGGAGAAGGGTTAGAGAAGAATAAGCATCTTCTCAGTGGTGTGTTACCCTTCCCAGTTGTTCCCAGCTCCTTACAGAAAGCCCTGCATATCGGGATACACTTATATATATTAATATATCATCCATGCATGAAAGGCAATATCGTCTCCTCTCGCATGGAAGGTTTGGAGTTCTCCTGCCTGCTCGCAGCTTGGGCAGCGCAAGGCGCGATCCAAAAAGAGCCTAGAGAGAACGAGTGACTGTCTGTGGGAAGCTCGGCGGGAGCCTGCTGCACCCCGCGGTGCCCCTGCCATGCCAACACGAGTGCCGTTCCAAATTCTGCTTTATTGTTGTCTGATGGAACGACTAAAACGGAAATGTTTCGGGGATTAGGATTCCTGAGTGATCTAATACAGGATGCTTTTGGTTTAAAGGAGGAGGGGAAAAAAAAAATAACTAGCGAGCGGAGAGGCCGGAGCTCCTCTTGAGCTCCCCTCCCCACCGCCACCCTTTCGGTTTAAAAAAAGGGCTGAATGTTACCATTTTTGGACATGAGCTCCGCGCAAGCCCTGCCCTAAACCACACCATTCAAACCAGAAGCCAATTGCCGTCCCGCCGCCGGCCGGCGGGGCCGGGGCGCAGGCGGCGGCGAGCGTGCAGGGGGGATGCGGTGGGGCCCCGCCATCGCCTCCCCGCGTCCCCGCTCCGCCCGCCCGCACCTGCGGGCCAGGTGCCGGTGACAGGGCGGACATCTGTTGCTGTGGGGGCTCTGCCGCCGCACCTCCTTTCCTCCCTCCCTGTTCCGCCATCACCTGGCCGCCCCCCGCCCC
>VYXB01007825.1:143458-244700 GCA_013397135.1 Pachyramphus minor | reverse complement strand
CACCTCTCCAGCTCGGCCGCGCGCAGCGCCGCGGGGGCGCGACACAGCGTCCCGCCCCCCGCCCGCCTCCGCGCCGCTCATTGGCAGCGCCCCGAGCGGCCGAGCCCACGCCCATCAGCGATAGCGCTCTTTCATTGGCTATCTTTAATGTCCGTCACGGTACCAATCGGCCGCGATAGGCAGTTTACGGTAGCCCCGCCCTACCGCCGTCCGCGTCCGACGCCTCCGCGGCGCGGGCTGAGGCCGCCGGTGGGTGTGCTGGGCAGGGCTCGGGCGATGCGGAGTGGCGCGGTGTCGCGCGGTGAAGCGCAACGCCGCTTTCGGGGCATTTGTCCTGCGGCGTGATGGGGCGCGGGAGCCCGTGAGGTTGTACCTGAAGCGCCTTCACGGGCGGGACGGCTGAGCGGAGCGAGTCCGGGCGCATTTTACAGAGAATCACAGTATCACAGAACACTGTGAGTTGGAAAGGACTCACACAGATCATCTCCTGGCCCTGCACAGGACCATCCCTAAGGGTCACACCATGTGCCTGAGAGCATTGTCCAAATGCTTCTTGACCTCTGTCAGGCTTGGTGCTGTGACCACTTCCATGGGGAGCCTGTTCCAGTGCCCAACCACCCTCTTGGTGAAGAATCTTTTTCTAATATCCAACCTAACCCTTCCCTGAGACAACTTCAGGTGTGTCCGGTCCTGTCACAGTGAGGATAATTTCGTGCGGCAGGGCTGGTGGCTCATCCTTCCGGCCCCAGGGTGAGGGTGCTCAGTCACAGCCCCGCAGTCAGACCACTGCCCCACAAAGATGTACCCACGCTCAGAATGCAAAACAAAAAGAATATTTTATCCTGTTCCTGACTGGTAAGCTCTGGTCAAGGTTGGGATTGCCAGCACTGGCGGCCAAGACTTCACAGCCACAGTCAGCAGGTGCAGCCATGGGGCATCCAGCACTGCGCCAGGGCCTCCCAGACACTCATGCCGCTTTCTGCCCACAGATATCCTATTTGACAGGAAAACACTAAGCTGAAGTGTGTTTGGCTCATCTAGCAGCTCCCCAGTAGACAAACACGTCTTTAAGTAATGTACTGACACACAAACACTTGACATGGTCATTAAAACAAGTAGATGGGGAAAAAAGGACAACAGCATTGTTACTTTCCCCTGGTCTCACTGAGAAGCACAATGACATCTCTCACAAAAGTGAGAAGAAGCCCCAAGAAACACCGTTCCACAATATCGTTCAGGGCAGAGTGAGCTGCCAATTCATCCACATACAGAGGAAGCGGAGGGTCTGGGGCCCTGGAATATGGGAGAGAGGGATGCTGAGAATGGACAGGAAGGATGCTGCAAAACATCAGGTTGAATTGAGGAGAAATGCTCCACATCAAGCAGTATTTAGCCCTGAATTACACCAGTGAGCTCCACTTGCAAGAGGGGAATTTTTCTCCTGATTCTTAAGAAACATTGGAGGTGAAATTGGATATATTCCTTAACTTCTTGGCATAGATAACTGTGCAGACTATAATGGACAGATGCTCTGTATTGTACTGTGTCTTCATGTGTCATATGATGCTCCTTATGTACACTTGCAGACATCAAAAACACAAATATAATTATCAGAATTGTTGTGCACTGTTCAGAGACTTGTATTCACTCTGCAATACATTGCTCGAGGCAGAAAGATTAAATATGTAAATATAGTCATAATCACAATTTTCAAAAAAAAATGCAAGGTGTCTCCATTTTGAGACCATTTGGGAAACCAGGCTACTGAGGGCATTCCAGCTCAGGGGAGCCATAGCTGAGTAATCCAAAGCTACCAGGCACTTTGTAAATTCTCCTACATGTGCTTCATGGGGAAGTGCCAGGGAATGCAAAATAGTGATGTTACTCTAGAGAGTTCGTAATGGACTCAAAAGAAACTTCTCCCACCATTCTGCACTGCAGAGAGGTGCAGACGATGACTGTTTCTTGAGAAGCAGGGTGGAGGAATTCACATTGGGAAAATAGGTAAATCAATCAGGTTTGAAGAGAAAGGGCCAATTTTTATATCTTACAACCGTTCAGTGAACACCGAGTAACAGAAATTGTGAACCAACAGTTACAGCCTAATGGCATGATAGAGGCAACAAATATGTCTATAAGTTTTGTGTCTTCTAATTTTTATTATTTATACACTTTCCACCTGATGAACCTGGAAGAATATGCGAATTGGTAAGATTTGGGGAAACAAGAGGAAGAGGGAAGGAAACACCTTCCTTGAGAAAAGTCCTAGGCTTTGTGTTTTATGGCAGGGAGTCCTACTGTATTGTTTCCCCACCCTTATACTTTAAGAGCCCATTATTGAAAGTCACATTTCAGACCTTCCCAAATGTGGTGAGAGGTCTCAGCTGCCATTTAGTGAGTGGGGATTTTCATCATTTTCCAGGAAATGCTGAACACCATGGAGATCCAAGCCCTAAGACATGCAGTGCATTCCTGTGAGGCTGAATCTTCTGGATCTGCCTCTTTGATTTCGTGGAGTTGAGTCACAAAGCAACTATGCCAATAGGCACAATGTTATTTATTCTTACCTATGTAAAATACACCCAGTGATCTCTCTTTTGGGGCTGGTGATACTATAAACAGAAAAATGTTTTTAATTGCCAATATCGTGTTCAGGTATTTATTCTTGCATGGGGCAGAGGATGAATTAGACAATTCAATCAGTGCAATAAAATGTTAAAAAATCAAGAACTACTATTATGTTTCTAGTGTATTAGAGCCTCTTTCCTAATTGTCCCTGACATTTGTATTTTTAAATTCATCATCCTCAGTTCTCAAAAATCTTGCCTGGATTTCTGGGAAATATCTTAATTTTTTGACTCCTAAGCCCATCCCAGCTTTTCACAAACTCCTTAACAAAAGGAAGTGAGTGTTCTTGGCTAGAGTTTTCTGGACTTACGAGCAATAGTGAGAGGTGAAAAAAAGACTTTCTAAAGTTGGGATAGTTCCCGAATCCACTTGACCTTTGCCCTTGCAAAGAATCATACTGGCACGATGAAGGGGAAGAGGTAAGCTTGCAATGGGAGAGGGAAGCAGAGCAGCAATGAGAGCTACAGAGGTCAGTGCTGCTGATGGGAGAGGTGTCTGTAACCACAGCAGTACTCTGGTTTCCCTTCCTTTCATTACTCATTTCCTTGGGTGTTATTCAAACCCTGCTAGACTGAGTGGGTCTCCAGTATGGTGTTTCTGATCCAATGAAGGGAGGGTGGGCTTTTTGCAGAGCAGGGGACAGAGTCACCATGGGAAGAGTTGGATGTACATCCTACTGAAACAGAGGAAAAGCGGAAGGAGCCCAAGGGCTCCTGAAATACCTGAGGTATTTCTGGTTACTGTTTGCTGCTCCTTCTCTCCATGCTTCACATGTTAGCTACAGGTGGCAAGCTTCCCTGGGGACATATGTTCTTTCTTGCCAAAAACATCCATAAGCTTCTGTAATTAGGCCTGACAGATGAGCTCAGTCACTGTACAACAGTGAACAAGGCTGTGTTGAAGTGGCCCTTGAATTTTGTTTTGGGAAGTCTCACAGCCGAGTTTCAGTGCTTATATTCTGTAGGAACACAAAAACTTTTTTACTCTGGGAATTGGCACTTAAATTTGAACTTCATGCTGCGCTGTTATGGTAAAGAATTCAGCAAGTTAAATTCTTTTTCATAATTTCTATTTCCCCAGTTCAGGACACATTATCAGTAAGAACTCAGCCCCTGTGAAATGCAGACATTAATTTGGTGGAGCTCAGTGGGGTATACCATGCTTCATGGGAACAAGGGAGGAAGGAGCTTGTGTCCAGAAATTAGGTAAAACTTGTGCTTTTAAGAAGTGCCATGGAATAATTGCCATGGTCATCCAGGGGTAGCTGGAAGTGAGGGAAAAAAAAAAAAAAAGAAAAGAAAAGGAACAACCAAAGCAGGAAAACTGTCCTTGGAGGAAAGAAAAGAGAGGCCCAAATGAAGTTCCCAAATACAAAAATCCCTTCTTTCCTTCAGGGCCTCTTTATCCAAGTTGTGTTCCTCTTCTACTATGACCTCACCATCCTAAGTACTCTTTCCTTTTGCTTCCCTTCCCAGTTACCTGAACTTCCAAAATTGACTCCCCAGTCCTTCACCCTGGACTGTGGGACTGCACAACTACTTGAAGTGGATGTTATCTCCTCCTTCTACTCCTTCTTGTCTCCTTCTCCTCTACTTCTACTGACTGGGGCTCAGCCATGCTTGTTCAGAGCATGAGTTTGAAGGCCAAAGTGACTTACAGAGTTGTCTTCATACATATTTGCTAATATTGTTTGAAGTGTGTCATTTTGTGAAAATGATGGTTTTACTTTTCTAGCAGAATATATCCTAGATTGCTCCCTTTGATTTCACAGTGTAGAAGAAGTTATTAAAACTCCAGTCCTATGTTCCTGTTATCATATACCTATTGTATCTACTTTCATCCTGCAAGGAGTACTTGACCAATATTGCTCATATAGGCCCCTTTGCTCCCTGAAGGGAAAGGTGTTTACTGCTCAGCAGTGCACAGGAGCATCAAGCAAGGAAAATAACTTGGGCAGCTGCTGAGCTGGTTCTGCAGAGGGACATAAGGAGTAAAATTATCCAATGGCACTGCAGAGTCATGTTAGATGCCATGAAACACTGTACAGTGAACTGAGCACCTCAGTGAGGTTACCATTTTTTTTCTTTGATATGGGCATAGAGACCATTAGTCACCCATAGTAAGTACTTCTCTTTTTCATGTTTTACCTGCAAGTTACCCTATACTGATGTGCAGGTCTTTGTGGGCTTTTTTGCACAGTCCTTTTGGTTTTCTATGTCAGTCTTTAAATGACATTCCATTTCACAGTGCAGGTACAATACCTCTGTTTGGCCCAAACAATAAGGAGACTCGGGGACCAGAGACGCTAAATACAATATAATTTTCCCTGTTCCTACAAGAGACAGGGAATGGATTAGAGTGTAGAAGACGGCACGCTTCAAATTAAAGACCATAAGCACACGAATTCCTTACAACTGGTGTATTCATGTGCAAAACAAAGGCCTGGTCCAGGCCATGCTCAGTCCCATCCCTTCTGGTGGAAGTAGGGGAAGAGGCTGCCCTGAGGCACAGGGAGAGCCATGGTACAGCAGATGCTGCAGCAGCTACTCACCTCCATGAGCAGAGCTCTGAAAGGCAGAGCCAACCTGTGCCTTCCACATGGCCAAGGTAACAAGAAAGCAGGAGATGCAATACAGGATGGCTCATTCCTGGTGCCACGGAAAGGGAGACTCAGGTTTGAGTCTCTTGTTCTTACTCTCTGACTAAGCAGAGCTTGCCTGATGACATCCCGTGGCTTGAAGGTGCAAGAGGCAGAATTTGTTGCCTCTCTGACTTCCCAGGCACAAAAACTGACCATGGAGTAAGTGTGACAAGCTTTGGAGGAAAATGTTAAGTCTTTCAGGAAAGGGAGCAGTTGCAAGATGGTAGCAGAAAGGCAAGCATTGAGATTAGTATCTTTCCAACTCCACCCTTGCCCTCACAGAAAATCTTTTTTTATAAGAGTCCCTGAGCTCTCAGACCTGTCATTATTTAGCCCTGGCTTAAAAACTTCACTTAAAATCCATTCACTTTGATGTTCTCCGTAATTGGAAGTCTGCTATTTTCTAGACAATGCTTGAAATAAAACCAACCCTCCCCCATCTCCAAGTACATCACTTGTACAGTGGTATCCTCAGGCTGTTTTCTAGGAACATCTTTTTCTGGCCATGGCTTGGAATAACTTTCCAGAGAGAGAGACAACAAACATTTAATTTCTTCTGAGCAATGCAGAAGTATGGTTTCCTTGCCATACTTCCGCAACACCACACTGCACTGGCTTCCTTCCCACATGGATCTGCCGCTAACCTGTGAGTCTAACACTGACCAGAGCAAAACAGTCATTGCTGTGCCATCTATCGCTGATCTGGGATGTGCTGAGTCCCTTACAGTTATAGCTAGTATGGTTAGGGCATGCAACAGTAGGTCACAGTTGTTGCAACAGTGTGTCAGCCATCCCTGCCTGGCTAAACCCACAACTGTGCTCAGGTATGTTTAGAGCAAAGCACTTTGGGAGTGCTTGCTCAAGCTTTCACATGCTGTTGCAGTGGTCAGTAGCTGTCTGCAGACCCCAGGCTTCATCCGTCCTGCCATGAGACAGTTTTGCACAAGAGAAACATTCCTGGAGGGAGATCTGCAGGATATGTGAAGCAGACATGGGTCTGCTCCAGTGTACACTGGGCCTGCCAAGGATACTGCTGCAGAAATGCATTGCCAGATTGCTCTGTGCTGTCATCACGTAGCCCCTCCATCCCTCACAAGTTGCAGAGAGCTGGTGTAAGACCTGATCATGCATGAAGCTCATTTGCTCACAGTTTTTACTCTGTGCAATGATGCACACCTGGGAAACCATGGAGGGTGATGGATGGTAGAAATCTGATACAATGCGAAACACAATACAAGCAGGCCAGGCATCTACAGCAGTCTAATTCTAGGTGGAGGAGTGCATGGTGTGAGATTTGTGGCTATGTTCGTTATATATGCAAACACAGAAGAGCAGACATCAACAGATAGAGAGCAGGCTGTCCTGTTAGTGGCCAGGGAATGCTATGCAGCTGCAGTGACATGGCAAGGTATGTGTGCTATGTAGGCAGATGCTAATGCCAGAGCTGCAGCACTCTCAGGCCTTTCCCCAGGAAATCCATGTCCCAAAGCGCATGTAAAAAGCAGTGTCATTTGTAGGACATGAGAAGAAAACCTTCTCTTCCCCTCAGCATTTGTAAGGCTGTGGATGGAGTGATGTGTCACACTTTGGGTGCCAGTGTTTAAGAAAGATATGCATCAGTTGGAGTGAGTCCAAAGGAGAAGAAATAAGAAGGATCACAGGTCTAAAAAACCTGACCTTTGGGGAGACTGAAAGAAGCAGGCTTTGTTTTGTCTAGTGAAAAAAAAAAATTGAGACACAGTAGCAGACCTCAAATATGTAAAAGTTTACTGCAAAGTGTAACACAGTACACCATTTGCCCTAGCGGCTGGAGAATGTGCTAATGGTCAGAAAAGAAAAGCACTTGAGGAGGCCACCAAAGCAAGCTGCTGACTCTCCACAGCTGGAGATTTTAAAGAACAAGTAAGACAGCTATAAGAAAGGCTTAACTTTAAGGACAATCCACCCCACCCTGAGCTTGGAAGATGAAACCTGAGTCACCTTTGGGGATCCCCTCCATCTGTGTTTCATAACCCTGCTACAGAGTCAGCTTCAGAGGGTAAGACACTACCATGAAACAACATGGCATGATTGTAAAGAGACTAATAATGAAAGAAAAGTATATACAACTGCAGGGATATAAAAATGTAAAATCAGACATATGGATCCTGACCTAGACAGTCTCATCAGATGCCAACGTGTAAAGCACATTGCAACATGACTACTGCAGGAACCTGACTCAGCTGAGAGAGGTGACTAAGGTAACGGGGATTGTGGGAGAAAAGACATTTATGTACACTTACATGGATAAAAACTGCTACAAATCCACTTGCAGCTGTCTCATGAAGGAAGTGGCAACTTTCTTTTGTGTTACAGTTACCAACAAAACTCACCATCAATACTCTAAATGCTCACAGGATGTGTCATTCTTGGTTTTGGCTTTTAAATGCACCTCTCACGGCCTCTCCATCTCCTCATGCTTTTAGTATCAATTGTTTATTTCAATAGTGAGATGGGTCACAGTGACATTAAACTGCAAACTATATTCACAATCCATGCTTGGGGTTAAGGCTGTCCTTGGAGATCAGGGAAAAACAGACGAGGTTTTTGGTTTCTTGTGTGTAATGCCAAGCCACTCGCCTCCACCAGCAGCAGAGGTGGCACAGCTTAGCACAGCATGGTGTGGAGGAAGACAGCACTGCTTTCAGAAAAGTAGTTGCTACAGCTGGAAAACATACCAACAGCCTTCCAGGCATGTCAGCTTTTTCTCAGCACATAGTGGTCTAGCAGTGAGTGTGGAACATGATGCTGAGTCGGTGAGGCTGTGATCCAAATTCAGACTTTTCTCAGGATTGGAGCACACACTGAGCCTTTAGTCACTGCTCTGCTAATTTGCCCTCCAAAAAATACACTTGCTGGAGCATAAATCTGTCTGTTGTACAAGGAGATATGGCTGTGGGCTTTGCTTGAAAAAGTCTCTTCACCCCATTTCTCTGGAGGGTGCAGGGAGCACCTGGGTGGTCAGCAGCCTGCCTGCCCCTGCAGAGCATGTTAATCTTCTGTGTTCCACAAGCAAGACCTGACGCATAAAAGCAGCTATGGCTTATGCATGCCTTTGTACAGAAAATCATCTTGTTTTCATTATTCTTGTCTCCTAACTAACTCGTTCTCCTTGCTGTTTCTTCTCCATACAGTGGGAGGAATTATGCACAGCTACCTGAAATCAAACTGCACAGTGTGAAGTTACCTCCTGTATCAGAAAGCTTCTTCTTTAGGAAGCAGCAGCTTTATATTTGCAGTAGCTCTTCTTTGCAAAAGGTGACACTTCTGGAGCAAGATGTCCAGAGCTGTAAGACAAGGGAGGAAGATGCCACTGCACAGCACCAACATCATACAGCAGGGGCAGCCACTCAGCGAGAAAACTAGGTAAACTGCTCTCCCCAGCTTTCCTTAATCTTTTCTCTAAGAGGAGGCTCCAAACCAGCAACACAAGCCCTGGGCTCTCCTGTAGTGCCTTGACTCTCTGAACCATGACTACCCACTTATGCCTTCCCTCCAAGCCCATAATCAATCAGCTTTGAAACAGAGCAAACAAAGAGAGATGTGAAAACCAGACAGTGGCAATTTCAGACCGAGGGAAGAAGGCCTTCAGGGCAGCATAGGCACCACCTCATTCAGGTGGGGCTGCTGACTGTGCAAGTTCCACTTGTGCTCTCTGTGGCCGTAGCCCAGCAGCCAGGCCAGAGCTCAGAAGTCATCTTTATGTTTCAGAGTTTGTCCCATAAGCAGGTCCTCCATCATTCCTGGGAGCTATTCCCAGGGCATCCTGCTGTCCATTTATGTATTTTTTTTTTTTAAACCTCTGAGAAAAGCTAACTATTTCTTCAATAGCAGAGAGGGGAGACGAGTTGGCTGGGGAGTAATAAATAACATAAAGTGGTGGAGCAGACCTCACATTAAACCTGAAGTCCAGTCTGTCATGTCTTTTGTTGGACCAACCAATCAACCCCTATGGGTTGGTACATATTTCTTTCCTGACTGACTTTTTTTTTCCTCTCTCTTTTTCCAGGGCAGGCATCAAGCAGGCCAGTTTCCTGCAGTTATGCTCCTGTCCCAGGAAGGGCAGATGTGGCCCTATGAGGGGTGCCTGGGAATAAAACTGTAGGCTTCTACATGACCTTATCTGGAGCTTTAAACAGGGGTTTAGTGCAGCTGCTGTCCAGCCCAGCTGTCTTGACTTGGTCCTCTGGATAAGTGGTGCACACATGCCAGATCACCACAGCACTTGTGGACTGGACTCCTCATTGCTCATTCTGTCTCTCCCCGGCTCCAGCAGTGGCTGGTGCTTGGTGATGAAATCCGAGTGTCCCTCGTGGGCCATGCCCTAACCCTAACCCTACCCCTACCCCAGGTTTCCCCCAGGTTGGGCTGTGCGTGGCCCCCGGTGCCTGGCCGGGAGCTTGAAGGTTTCCTCAGCCATCTATGGTAAGGCTGTCTCCCGCGGGCCGGCTCGCCCCCCCGCAGGAAAGGTGGAAACCTTCCAGCCTTGTATGAAGCACAGCACTGGCTGAGCGGCAGCGGGATGATGCCGTCCCACCGGCTGAGGGGTCCCCGAGCTCCACCGCCAGCCTGGGGCTGGCTCCCCAGGGCAGCTCCCTCTTGCAGGCCCGGCTCTCCCTCACGAGCCAGAGAGGGAGGCTGTTAGGGCTGAAGTTGAGAAATGAAGGGCCAGATTCAAAGGAGGAAAAAGGAAGAAACACCAAGTGGGGAGTTTGGGGGTGGGCTTACTGCTCCAGACATCTGCACTGTTTAAATAACTGTCTAGATAAAGACGTGCTGCTTTATATGCCCTTCAGGACACAGCAGTGGTACTTTCCTCTCTGGAAAGTCAAAGCTGCCCTTACAGCTTCCCTGGGTCTTCCACTGCTGAAAAAGGAGCCACTTGTTAACACAAAGGAAGATGTGGCTTACTCTTGTGTTCAGGCCAACAGCAAACCCACCATCATTATTTCTGACCAAAAATATCCCAAAGATCCCTACCCCATCTTCTTCAGAGGGCAGAAGTGGACGGGGTTTCAGCACTTGCACTTTCAACTGACCAGGATGTAGCCTGCATGGCAACATTTGGATCCACTTGGGAAGCAGTGGTTGCAGCCTCAGCATGTGGTTAGTACACTTCCTCTGTCACTGCATCACTGGCCTTATCTCATCTGTCCAAGCCTTGGCTTAAAACATGCTGGATGGCAAACACTTGCTTTTCTTCAGCTTGCAGATAAATTGGAATTAATTTTCATAAAAATTGCCAGGGAAAGGCTAAAAGTAAAGGCTAAAAGCTGAAGTGTTATCTTTCCACAGCAATGTGCTGCCTTATGGCACTCATCTTCCAGAGGAATGAATCTTACAACAGGAGGTGGCAGCTGTCATTTGGAAGAACAGAACTGGTCCCACCTACAGAGGTGACCCTGTGGCTATTGTGTATCCAGCATTTTTCTACTCAGTCAAGGTCATTTCTCCATCCAAGATGCTTGTTAATATGGTCTCCTCCTTCATCTTAGGATTTTGGTGATATGTCTTGCTGGTTTATATTGCTTACACCCACAGCTCTGATAAGCTGATCCCAAGCAGACACCACCGCCTCAAAGTCATTGGACAAGAAGTGAGGACATTCTCATCTGGGGAAAAGAGAGATGATGGGAACAAGCCAGAAGGTCAGTGTGCTGGACCCTTTCTCTTCATTTCTAACTTTTTTTTCTCTTATTTTCTTTTTTTTTTTTTAATTACTTCATCTCACTGAGTATTTTTACTGCAGTAACTCCTGTGATGTCTGAGGTTGCAAGTATTTGGAATTAGAGTTATAGTTGGGGCCAGCAGAAAGATTCCCATAGTTGATGGCAGTGCACAGACCCTGAGGCAGAAAAAGCATCAAAGGTTTTTCTCTTACAGTAATCATTATGCAGGTTATGTATGTTGTACCCAAATGTTTATGACTGGAGAAGCTGAGCTAATGTAGTATGAGCCTCTAAAACTTCCTTGTACTGTTGTGGTAGAGAGCCATAGGCGCTCTTTAGTCACTCTCAGAAGGTTGAGCTAAAAAGATCATCTTTCATGTACTGCATCAGCAGTGAGTTTAAAGAGTAATGGTGAAAATAGAAGCCTGTGAAGAAAAAGAGACCTGGTCTTACTGTAAGACTCAGCAGCTCTGCCGCTGAGTTTGTGGCACTATCCTGTTCTTCTGAACACCTTTCTGGCACCCAGGATCTCTGCGCCACACTGTTCACAGCGCTGCAGTCTAGCAGAGAGAAACTGGAAATGCCAAGATACTGAGATTTTGTGAAATATCCTGACGATTTCTAATGAGGTCCTGTTCCATAACCTCCACTTTTATAGATGAACTTAGATGATCCTCAAGACACCCCACAGGCAAGAAAGGCAAGAACCCTAGATTATAATCTTCCTGTACAGCAACACCCACATAAAAGAAAAACCCTTGCAGCATAGTCTACCTGTCTGTTTATAAAGGTGGTTTGTTCCTTTTTGAATAATAAGTAGTTTCTGAAGGGGAAAATGTAAAAAAATTACGAGAGCTGACAATTGTGTAAAATGAATTGACAATATTTTTTTGTGAAATATAGTGAAATATGTTATTTTCTACTACAAATCATTACAATTACTGATACATAAGTCCTAATGGTCATGGCCATCTCAGGTACAGAAATCTGCTCTCAGGGAAGCAAGCCTAGTTCTCTGCTGGTAGACCTTGATCCACAGCTCATTAAACGTATTTTAACCCTGCTGTTTCTTTCAGATCCAACCATACCTAACTATACCTCAGGTAGGTTGAGTACCTGGTACTCTAAAGAATAATGGAAATAAAAAACGTGTGAATATTTGACTAAGAATACAAGGGAACTTACATGCAAATTACACTTTTGCCAACCTCTGCCAAGGCACTGCCAAATTCAGCCCTAGCACTGCACAAATACAAACTTGGTTGATTAAGGGGGTTTGCTGGGAAGTTCAGGGTAAGTCTTCTCCTGACAGCACCTTGTTGTGGTGTCCTCTGATTCTTAGCAGACAAAACTGGGAAGTAATTTTCATCATAATTCTGTGCAGAGACTCTGTTCCATATACTCATAATTTCTGGAACATACAGCTTTGGGATTAATCATGTTTCCAGGCTCTTTATTCAAGGATGATTTTCCACAAGGCAAAAAAATAACCAGATATCCCCCTTCATGTCCTTGGATCCCTAAACTGCTATTCTTTGAATGACAGACAATGCAAAAAGTTCACAATTGACACTGTATAAAATAAATCATCACTTGACTCAAGCAAGATTTGATTTTGGATTTTGAAAGGTACCCAGGTCTCCCTTGTGCAGGGTGCAGTTTAGAACCATAGCTTGACTTGAATGAGAGGAAAGCAGAGAATATATGAGCTTAAGGTTATTGGAATACCACTTCAAAACATATTCAAATACTGTCTGCTAATAGTAGAGCTGAGCATATCTCAGGGCATTGTGGCATCTCCCTGCACGTCTCCTCTGCCCCGGGGCTTAGGCTGGGGCTGTAGAGCTGCTGGAACAGGCTGTGTGGATCTTGGTGAAAGACATAAATAACTTCACTCCTTTCTGATTCTGTTTTCTTAAACCATCACATTAGCCACAAATTACACTGCTGTAGCTAAAAATAAGTGTAAATATCATGGGGTTGTCTACAGACATCTGGTCTTTTTGTGACTGGCACCTGAGATCCCTATATATGAAAAACAAAGTGTGGAGCACAAGACTCCCCCTTTTGTACATGCTTTTGCAGTTTATGGTCTCTGAACATCTGTCAGCTGAATTGCTGAATTTCCTCTCCAAAGTCAGACTCCTTGTTTGACCAGGACTTTCAAATAGCTTTGGGGAGAGAAAGCCCAACCCCTCCTGTATGACCACCACATAGGAGAAGTGAGTCCTAGCCCAAACATGCGGATTTTGCTGGCTGATGACCCTGGCACTTCTTTTGCAGTGCAGCAATGGCACAACATCTTTGCCAATGCCAGGTGGTTTGGAATGAGGCCTCTAACCCTTATTATTTTGCAGCATGACCCATCTTAGGGAAGTTGCAACCCAGCCCTTGGGCACTCTCTGGGAGTGACTCCCATTTGCATCATAGCTTTTGCACTGAAGTAATGACAACTTTCACAAGTGGGAAAAAAACCCCAAACCTCCACACAACAATAGTGGTAATTCTGGCAATTTAAAAAAGAGAGAGAAATAAGGTCCAGACCCAGTCCAAATAATGTATGCCCAATACCAAAACTACCACTATCTTGAACAGGACTGAGTGCTGGCTTCTTCCTGATTCACAAACAAAGCTACAGAAGAGGCACGCCTTGGATTTACAGCAGTATTTTCTCTTGTACCTACTTATCTGCTTTGTTCATTCATCTGCAACTTAGCACTCATATTTATTAAATCCAGCCCATCCAACAGGTTTCTGGGAGCATGGTTACAGCATATTGCATACATCTAAAACACCCTGAGAGAAGAAATCTTCTCCAAGAGCTTCTTAAACATCAATAGACTTCAGCTGTGCCAGAGCGTTGGTGGGAGAAATTAGACATGGGTGCAAATGGCTGAAAAATTTCTTCTGCTATTCTTCAGTCTGGTTCAGCAGAAGTACCAATCTCCTTGGAGCAAGCTTGTCCCTCCTGTCAGAAGGTCTGTTTCCCCCTATCTCTGCCTGCACAGGCATCCCAGAGACCCTTATGTCTCCATGGGCCAACTGTTGATGTGGATGTTTCAGAGAAGGGGCTGTGGTATCCCCTGGGTACAGCCCTGTGCTGTGTGAGGCACCCTCTCACATTGGCACTGTCCCCTTTTATTGGGCACAAGATGACCTTCAGACCAGCCAGGTCCCAGCATAGGTCTCTGTTCTCAAATAAGCACATGATGGATGCTCTGAAGAAGGAAGAGGGCCAATATCTGCCTTCCACCTTCCCTGGAAGAGCAGAAGCAGCATTCACTCTACACTTAGTCCACTAAGAAAAATTCAGGTCTTGCATTTTGATGGACAGCTACAGACATGTCTCTCACTCCTTCCAGCTCCAGTAAGGAGTCTTGGAAAGAGTTACCAGTGTAGCGTGTTGCCCCCAGGGAGGACATGCACATGCATGGACTGCCAGGCGGGAGACACTGGCTGAACCACTAGGCTGGAGGGCTGGCTGGTGGGAAGCTCCATACCAGGGAATACCCTGGCTCTGCTTAAAAGCAAAATCAGAAAATGACATCAAGTCCTGCAAGCCTAGTTCCAAATGGCATTTGGATTCCAACTAGGATCTTGAATCTCATTCTGGCTTACTGCCTGTGAAAGTTCAGGACAAATTTTTGTGCAGACGAGTAGAAGTCTATCATTCTTGAGCACCATCAGGAAATTCAGGTTGGAAGGAAACCCAGGAGGACAGCTGGTCTAACCACGGACTCAGAGCAGGGCCATTTTTGTTCAGGTTACTCAGGCCAAAAAAAGCTGGCTTCCACTAACACTCTCTTTTTCATCCTATGTGCTGGCTCAAGAGACTGGAGTGTGCTTTTACCACATTTTAGTCACACTAGCAATGCAAAAACCACCACAGCTCTGCCCAGTTAAAAAGCCAGGTTCTGTTTGACTTTTTCCCCTGGTTTATATGAAAATGGTAATTGGTAAGAGCCCAAACTGTCCTCAGCTCCACCAGAACAATGGCAATTGTTCTGGAAAAAAGCAAGTCACACTGAGCCCCATTGTGCTATTTCTAGTGCCCACATTGTCTTTAATGAAAATAACCCAGGGCTGTTCTTTAATAAACATGCTCTGAGCTCCTCATGAAGGACAAGTCTTACAATAAAAAAACATGCCTGTAAAACAGTATATGCCATAGCATGGCCTCACAGCTCCGCAACTACAATACTGCTGGGGACCTCTTCTTGTGGTAACTGGGTTTGGGAGAATTCCCGGCTAAATAGAGGGCGTTGGGTACTTCCTGGGAACTGGGTGAGCATGTCATCCTTCCCTCAGAGCCCTCTGGTTTTGCCAGGAGTCTCATGCCTTACTGGAGTCCATGGACCAGGCAAGGGACGATGTGATGTCTGGCTTTCCATCACACAGTGCTGGGTGGGGTAAGTAGCATTTTGGCCAAGCACTGAGACTAAAAGGAATCATGTGGAGAAGGAGAGGCTGTAAAGAGGTAAAATATGAAATATGCAGAAGCAGTGGCATGAGGGATGGAAGCAAGAGGCAAAATTAGCCAGGGAGCACGTAGACACTGCCTAAAGTAACACATCCAGAGAAGCTGAGGACCCCACAAGCTTCTTGCAACTATGCAAGATGTTTCTAGCCAGGCTTTGAAAAGGCTATGGAGGAAATACCTGGAATTTAACACTTGGCATGCCTATATTGTATATCAAGAGGTACTGTTTTCCTCTTTGCTTGTAAAGGAAACAAGCCATTTTAAAAAAAAGGTTTAAATTATTGAGAAATCTCTTCCAGGCAAACTTTGTGGGTGTCTGGTAAGAGGCAAATGAACTATTTGATAACACAGCATCTTCCCCCACTGTATTTTAAGAGGCATAGAGACTGCTACTTTCAAGAAAAATTGCATGAGGTAAATGACAAACAACTGTTAGATTCAAAGGCTTATCTCAAAATCCTCCCTCACTTTCTCCCAATTCAATGTCAAAAAGAGGTCAAAAATAGTGATGACACACTTTGAGGGTCTTAAGGATTTTGGATTTTGTAATTTTGCCTTACAGTTAACAGATTAAGGCTTTCAGTCAGTAATTTCTAAAACTTATGTTATATTGATGTCAGTACAACCCTCCAAAGCACACAATAGGACACAAGCAAGCAGGCAGATTTTCAAACTGTCTGGCCCCTTTACATCATTTCCTCCTCATAACTCATCCTGCGTGTTATACCTCTGACTTGTAATCTCTGGCTTCCTCTAGATAAGGGAGAAATTCTCCTTGTGTCACATGAACTTCTTGAGTTTTATCGCCAATCTCTCAGACAAAGAGCTCACGTGAAGCAATCCTTGCCGAGCTCACATTCCTATCTTATAACACCAGAGCACGGAGCTTTGCCACCTTATAAGGACGAGTTCCACTGCTTGTTTGAAAGGTGCTGCAACTGCTTTAAAAGATTTTGCAGACTGAGTATTGCAGAAAGAACCTTACCTGGTACCTGCCTTTCTGGATTAGCCAGCAACCTGGCATTCCTGTAATGCTGTTTTGTGTGCCAGAGCAAAACACATTTGGAAGGTTACGTTATATACTTCTATTTTTTGTGAACAGATTTTTGTCCCTCTCTCAGCATAAGCCAGTGCTGGCTGCAGTTAATGGAGTGAGCTAGAGTATTTCTGCAGTGATTCAGGAACTGCTTTCATAGACAGGAATTCACTTCCCCAAAGTCCACCCTCCTTGCTAATGATTGAACTCCAGGCTCTTGAGTACGTCTGCTACTGGTGCCTAAAAATCAAGCACATTAATGTGCTTCTAGCTAGAAGAATCTAATTTCTTTTTTACAACATGTGAATAAAATTTGAATGTAAATGTATTAATAAAATAAGCATTGGCATTTAAAATGAAGCAGAGAAACCAGATGCTCTGTCTCCCTCTTTATGCAAAGCAAGAAGGAAGTGTCCTAAGAAACACTGAATGGCCCCTGTTGTATGGAGACCAGGCTGCCTGTTCAGACTTTTATGCAATAAAATGGACACTTTAAAGTTTACCAAATATGCAGTTTAGCCTTTTAAGTTTCTTTCTTTTTTGTTTCCCGTTTTCACGTTAGAAGTCCTTGCTCATAGGAAAAAAACGAACCTGTTTTAAAAGCCAAGGACGGGCGAGGAGGGGAAAGGCTCCCTCTCTGGCAGCTCTTTTGAACATCCGGGCTGTGACGATCAAGGAAGCACTACAGCTCTACAGACCGTTTCATCACGGGCCATGCTGTTCTCACGAGGTTTCCTATTTGTCACGAATCTCCTCGTTCATGGCAAAGAAAGCTTAACACCAGGGCTGCAGAGGGTGTCAGGCTTCTCTTCCACTGCTGGACAGACGTCAGGCTGTGCAGTGCTGTTGTGCAAGAGCTCAGCTTGTCTCTCCTTTCCTCCTCTCTGCATTTTCTTTCTAGCTCCACTTGTGTGAGGTTCCCAGGTAAGGAACAATAGGACAGTGCTCAAGGGTTACACTGAATGGCAGAGAGACAGAAGGATCATCTCCGTGTGGGAGAATGGGTGGATCAGAGTGGTGGAGGTTGGTGTCATTCCAACACTGCTTCAGCCAAGACTGGTGCCAGGAGAAGAGTAGGTTATTTTTACTTAAACCAACAACAGAGAAGGACCCATGATATTGTTCTTCAATGGGAACTATTTAGAGGAATAAATCATCACCATGGAAACAGGGAGCTTTGCCAGAGCAAGGCAGGAAATGAAGTGCAGAGAAAGATACCAGAGGAATTTTCAGCCATGATAACTGCACCAACTGCTCGGTTTGGGGTTGAACCTTTGGGCCAAGTGACCCAAGAGGACCCCAAGTGGCCTTTCTAAGTTCATGAAGTACAGGGGAGTCAACCAACCCAGGAGCTTGTGGGATGCAGCACCTCTGCAAGGCTACCCACCAGCACCACGTGTGCCTGAGGTGGGATGTGAAGAAGAACTAAGACTTAAACAAGAGCCTGCAAAAGAGCTTTGGGTAATAAAATTAACTAGACAGTGATTAAACCAAAATAATTCCAGAGGGCTTGAAGCCTTGAAACATGTTATCAGCCTGTCTGCTTCTCTAAGTCCTGACTAGATTTACATGCCAGTTCTTTATTTTGAAGTCCTAAAAGGCAAGGACAAGGGCTTAGCTGAAAGGCAACAATCCCTTCATCACATTTAAGAATTTCTTACATTCCCTACACTCATCCTACCACTAAAGAGAAAATATGGACCCCCCCATTCTTGACTGTTTTTGTTGTCAGGGAGGTTGACTCCTGAGTAGATCTTTTCACTCAGTATGATTTTGGCCCTTTTTGAACTATTTCCATGCTCAGGAGTCCAACCTGGGAAGCTGTCATCTCCTCCACTCTCTTGAAGCCAAGCAGGATATATGGGCCACTGCTCTGTATTGTTCTTTGTTGTGTTTCTCTTCAATGCAATTCCAGCCATGAGTGTGCAGGCAGAACCAAACTTACAGGCTCAGAAAACCCAGGAAAGAAAAATCCATTTGTATAAAGCAAGCTGGAGAAGATACAGCAGCAGAACTCCAGGCAACACTATTGTGGCCAGAAGACTTAGTAAAGCCCAAAGGAGCCGCACCACCACCAGTGTGAGAAGAATCAGCAGACTCATCCTCACTTTATTACAAGTGCAACAATTATCTGGCCTTCTTGACACCTATCCTAATGTCTCATATTGTGAGCCAAGACTGGTGCCCTTGTGCATGAAAGCCAGTCTGCAGTGAGAGTGCTGGAGACCTCAGAAGTCACCTTGGTTTAAGTAGCAGTCATCTGCCAGTGAGTCAGCCTGGAGCCTTAGTGTCATGTACTCATGTCTGTAGCCTCTTCAAAACCCATCTTGGGCTACAGCTCTCGGGTGTGATGGTAAAAATTTTCTCAGTGTTCAACACATGGGATCTAATGCCAGTAGCAGATCCCAGGATAAGTCCTTGGCAGCTTAGCCCTCCAGGTGGATTGAAGTGAAGCTGGGGAACCTGCTGCATCTGAGAAGCAGCTGGTTTGTTTGGTGCTTAAGTATGGGGGGTCCTTGAGTTCAGCATCCTCCTCTCCTTTTATAGGAGCAGCAGTCCCACAAGCACCCTGGAGACACATCACACCAGAGCGCCTGCGCTGTTCCTCAGGGCAGCTGGGCTGCAGACCAAGCCAAGAAGGCAGCAGACCAGACGGAGGCTAATATTACTCTTCCCAGAGGTTCAGTAGGTCACTGCCTCATCCTGTGAGCAGCTCTAAATTTCAGGGCAGTGAGAGAATTGTTTATATTGGCTACTTGTACAAATGTAACATGAAACATGTTATCAGCCTGAAAAAAAGGGTATTATGGGACTTCTGTTCTTTAATTCGAAAAAGAAATCAAACATGTCTAGACTCTTGCATGCATGTGGCTTTCCTCCAGGCTACTCCCACCTGGAGCAATAAGCAGGCTGGAAATTCTCCACAAAAGAGTTTTCAACATGCATTTTAAAATGCTTTAAACCCCATGCACACTGGACAGGATTGACCAGTCAAATTATATTAGGAGGCAATGTCAGATAACGAAAAAGATTTCAGGCACAGGTCACAGAGACCCTTGTCATTTCCTCATGCCCTGTCAGCTGTGGGAGACTGAGGAACCAGCTGGCAGTTCACCTGTGGCCGGAGCTCATGGAGCACAGGAGGTGTATGTGGCTGCCTTCCTTCCTGCAGGGAGGCTGTGGAAGCAGCATCCACGCACCGACATGGGCACCACAGGAGCACATGGTGCCCTGATCCAGCCGCAGGTCCATTCCTAGGGCCTTGTCCCTGACCAGACTGTATGAAACAGGGCTGTAGTTCAGTTGTGGGGCTTTTTATTGGTGTTACCTGGTGAACTTGAAATTGCTGCTGACAAAAGTGTCAGTGCTGGTTATGAAGAAAGATGTTTTCCCTTCAGGCAGGAAGATGCCCAAGTTCAGACTTCATTCATACCAGCTCACTGAGGACCAATGATGGCAGAGGGGAAGGACCAGCAGCCAGGGAATGGGTGCTTCGCCCTTTCAGACTTTACAGCCTGTTGTCCTTGACAAGGCTGAGAGCCAGAGAAGTAGGGGGGTTGTGGAAAACAATTAGCAGATGGGACAGGGGAATTGCTGTGTTGATTGAAGCCTGAGATGTACCTTGTCTGGCAGCAGCCCAAGTAAGGCAGTTCAGAGGGAAGTGGAGAATCATATAGTCAGGCAGACATGAGACTGTCATCTGCTGTAAGTCATTCTTGGCCTTTTGTGAGGTTTCCTGAATCTCATAAACTCTGAAGCTCAAGCTACCATGACCTATGTTGTGTTCAATCTTCTTGCCAAGGTTAGCAGTCCCAGACTTTTCATTTTTTCTCCTCCTATTAAAGGCAAGATCTTTCTTAACCCAGCACTGTAGACATTTGTCCAGCAGAGGTTGAGGTGAGACACCAAAGTACCTGCATAAGCAGTCGGAGATGGGAACAACCATAGGATCTGTCTCTGGAATGCCCCAGGGCCCCAGTACCTCCCTTTTCTGAGCAGATCTACAGAACTACTTTCAGCTGGTTTGCCTGCATGTCGTTGCTCACAAAGCCTTAACTCTTTGCCTTTATCACTATCATCCAGAGTTTCCAGAGCTCCCAGGGACATGGGTAGAGAGTTTAGCCCAGTGTGGAGAAGAGGCCCAGAGAAATAGGCAGTGATTTTCACAGGTCTCTAGTCCAAAAAAAAAATCCAGATTGTAATTTTTCTGGACATGATGCAATAGATAAATATTTGAGAGAGATTTTGACAGATCTGCTCCCACAGTGATGAAGAGTTTCTGAACTCAGACAGCAAATTTAGTCCCTGAATGAAATATTGCTTAGCACTGGTGGAATGTTACTACACAGCAGTGGGGTGTAAGTAGATCTAGATCATCAGACAGGAATGTTTCTAAAGCTATAAAACTTGAAATAAACAGAGAACTGGGGTGAGACTAGGTCAGTTCCCCAGGGCTGGGAGTGACTAAGGAAGAGCCCCCTGCTTGGGAAGGGGGTGCTGAGTCTGTCTGCTGGCAACGTGTTCTGCCTGAGCACATGTGGGGAGCTTGGGTCAGTCTGCACGGCTGAGGCCACCAGCCCTGCAGGTAGGCTGGGCAGACCTAGTTCTGCACTTACACTTGACGTATTTTCTAGCAGCAATTCACAAGGAATAAAGGTAGAGGAGATCTCTATTTGGTATTTTTTGACTGTGTCCACTGCAGACAGGTGAAGAGAGGGGCTTGGACTGTGCCCACATTTGTTGCCCAGAGTCCACCTCCATGAGAAGAGGGCCACCCCTGCCTTGCTTCACGGCAAACCCACTTTTAAAGACACCATGTTCAACCCCCAGCAAGCGATGATTTATTTCCTGAGAGCCTGTGTGTGAGCACAGAGCCCACTACCTCCCTGCTGGCTGTGTTGGATGGCACCATGGCACACAGGCTGCAAAGTGCCTGGGGTGAAATGGTCAGCACGTGCCCAAATGCCAATGCAGGTGTTGGGGACAGGAGGCCCTGATCCTGCCTGCTCAAGGGATGGAGAGGACTGTCACTGCTCATCCAGCACTGCACACAGGCCAGTGCTGTTGCACCCACCCTGCTACTGATTCGCCACGCTGGCGGTCCACACCTCTCCTGCCTTCTATTACCACAGTTGCATAAATGCACAAGCAGCAACTTCTCAGCAGGCCTCACACAGGCCCCTGCAATGGGAGAGTCAGGAACCATCCTTGCCAGCTGCCTGTGACCACAGTAGTCCAAGACCCATCCTGCTGCAGCTCCTTGACGCTCTGGGTGTTCTGCCTGCCCCTCAGGGCCAGAGTGTTAGTAAACACTGGGGGAGGTTGGCCAGAGCAGGATGGAGGGACGAAAACACTTTCTCCCTGTGGGATGCTCATACATGAGGTTTTCCTCCTTCTACAGCAGGGCCGGCTCCTCTGGTGGGATGGAGGCCACCCCAGTTTGGCAGCAACTGGGATCTCTGACACAGTAGGAAGACACAGACTGCAGATGGGCTGTGTGGGAGCAGACGTTTCCCATCTGGAGGAGCTGACAGCTCTTAGGCGGGTGGATAACACTGTGGTTACACAGATATGCTACATCCAATCAGCTGTTCATATATAATTCAAGATGTATGTGATGACATGCTTTAAGTCCTATAGAAGAATCCAAGATACGTATGAGATTACCAAGTGCTTACTTTGACGGATTATCCCAGCCCACTACCCTGGTGGCATCCTCATACTCAGCACTATCCATATCCCCCTGCCCAGCATCGCTCCTCCGCCACTGTGATTTTCCATGGCTAGGAACAACCTGATCAGAACAAGATGATGAATGCCTAATCATCAAAATCATCTAGAACTTATTTCTTTGAGAAGCTGAGTAATTTGATCAGATAATTCCATCCTCTACCAACTGCCCAGGGCCAAGCACACTTGCTTTCTTCACCAGCAGGACATTGTCTTGATAATATTACATGAGTTTGAAAGGATGAATGAGCGATACCTATAATTTGATTCCATTTCCTGCATGGAAAAAACATAATTAGATTTATTTAAGAAAAGAAGAACAACTAAGATTATTCATCACGGAACAGTCCACCAGAAGGTATTACAGAGAAAGGAAAAAAAGCCAAGTGCCATAGTCAACTCCTTGAACTAAAGTAATAAAATTTTTCCAGGAACATTCATAGATCTCTCACTAACACTAATTCAGCCTCTTCCTCTGTTTATGCTATGATGAATTCTCCGACTGAATAAATCAGCTCCCCCATCATACTTTTCATAAGAAGAGAACTTAAATCAGTTCCATTTGTTGAAGGTAATCAAGCACTACCTTAGGCAGAACCCTCAAGTTTTTGGAGAAAAATCCTCTAGCTGCTACTTTTCATAGATGAGCTGATAACAAACTTAGTGAACAAGAGCATGACTGTTTAGTGAATTAGTTTACTATTTCTCAAAGAAATAGTATGCTATTCTTTATGAAGAATGCTATATGAAAAAGAATGCTTCCACAGAAGTATAACACAGAACACACTGAAATAAAAATATCCGTATATCCCATCCTTCTTCCCTCTGTTACCATACAGAAATGGATGGCATAATTATTTTCCAAAGAGCTCTCTGCATTCATAGACTTGAAAACTTTAGTTAAAGATTGGACTAACAAGAAGTATAGCAGCCAGTCTGAGATGCTGGAAAGCAGTGACACAGAAAGGGACCTGGGGGTCCTGGTCATTGGCAAGTTGAATATGAGTCAGCAGTGCCCTGGCAGCCAGGAGGGCCAACCCTGTCCTGGGGGGCATCAGGCAAAGCATCGCCAGCTGGTTGAGGGAGGTGTTTGTCTCACTCTGCTCTGCTCTGATACAGCCTCACCTTATCCAACCTTTAGGGTGGATATTAGAAAAAGGTTCTTCACCCAGAGGGTGGTTGGGCACTGGAACAGGATCCTCAGGGAAGTGGTCACAGCACCATGGCTGACAGAGTTCAAGAAGCTTTTGGACAATGCTCTCAGGCACAGGGTGTGACTCTTGGGGATGGTCCTGTGCAGGGCCAGGAATTGGACTTGATAATCCCTGTGGGTCCCTTCCAACTCATATTCTATGATTCTGTGAAATGGTGTGGTCTCAGCGAGATGCTCCAAGTGGCCTCTTAGAGACAGGGTGCAATGTTGTTACAATCACATTTGCACTTATTTTGCATTTCCTTCTCCCATCATCATTGAGCACCAGGGATAATCCTGCGGCTGTCTGACAGGGTCCAGGCAACTGGACCAGCCAGCTGCAGAACTTTAGGAATGGCATATGTGGGCTTAATGTAGCTCCTGATAGATGCATGCAGCCTAACTACCTGAAATGACATCTGAAATGCATTTCCAGGAGTTCCTCTCTCAGCTTGCCTCTCCAATGCATCAGGCAGGTGCAGAGCATAGGGCTCTGCAGAGCACTATGCATAGCATCATTAGCTTCCAGCAGGAAGTGGGGCTGTCCAAGATTTGCAGGGACTGCTCCCATCTCCATGGTACACCTGCAGAAGAGTTGACAAAACGCAGCCACCCAGACACAGCACTGCAAGCAAACTCCTTTCTTTGTGAGAAATCCCCAGGTTTGACTTGTGCTGCACAAGACAAGGTGATCAATAGCATGACAGTCAAACACATGAAGGGTTGGAAACTGCTTGGATTTTGGTTTCATTTAATTATCCTAAAAGATTTTAGGAAAGGGTAACATTTTGTCCATTTTATACCCCTCAACCATACAAATTCCTGCCTCTCTGGCTGTTTTCTCCCCATACACAAGTGCCCCAGGTTTATGAGGGCCTGATCTGGGATGGGCTGCTTGGCACAGCAGGCTGCAGAGCCTTGTCATTCTCAGTGTCTGCCCTTTCTGCCTGTACTACAAGGCTGCGAAGGACATAGTCACCCTTGTGTGTTGTTACCCAACTATTGATAAAGATCATACATGTATTAGTACCCATTTCAGGCCACGCTGTCCACCAGAAGTGTCTCTAATGATTTGCTGCTTGAGGTTAATGTTGGTTAATGCTGAATGCACTGAATGTGTATTGCTCTGGTGTAATAGACAATGCTTGGACCTTTGGACACTGAAAATACCTCTCCAGTAGCCCAAGCATTATTGCAACTCCTACATTTGTCAGCTGAGCTTCAGAATGTGCTTAGCTCAACACAATCCATTTTTTATGCTGTTCCCTATCAGTTTGCTCTATTTAATTAGTCATGATGATATTTTCTTGTTTTTTAGCTCTCGTCTCATATCAAGTCTTCTGCCATTCTGTTGGCACTGAAAGCAAGCCAATGGAACTGGAATTAGGTCATCTGGTTTCCATGGCTGCTTCCCAGTCCCCCAGTGCTTTCCTGAGCATCAAGGCTTATTAATACCTCCCCATGCTATATTAGCAGTTCATAGAGGAACTCTCTTTAAGGTCCCTTCCAACCCAAACCATTCTGTGATTCTAAGAGCTTATTCTCTTACCACTGATGACAGGGATCAGAGCACCCCTATTGAAGCCTGGCTCCCACAAAACAGTCCTGCTGGTCCTTCTGGGGTTTTCCTTGTGAGCCAACAAACACACTAACCCAGGAGAAACCCATCAGCTTTCCACCGGCTTTGGAAGTTGAACTGGTTCCCCTAGGAAGCCCAGCAGCACAGGTCTGGCTTCCTCTGTCCTGGAGAATAGGTTTCTCCTCTGCAGCAGTTTCACAGTAGAAATTCTCAGCTGCTCATGCAACCATCAGTCTCCTTTTTGCTCAGAGTTTGTAGTTTAAAATGTTTTGGGGTGGTTTTCTTTTTTTATTGTGTGGGTTTTTTTGGTTTTTTTTTGGTAGGTTGGTTTGGGTTTTTTCCTTCTCCAGCTGTAGACAGATTAAATCCTTCCCTTTAGGCAGTATAACTGCATAGTATGATTATCTGACTATTTAATTTGGTTTAAACTTCAGAAATGTAATCAGCTAAGCAATACACTGACTCTAAATTCTGTAATAATTTTCATATGGTAAGAGTAAGACTAAAGTAGGCTTGCCCTTGGGCTGGAAACAAACACTGGCTTTGGAGACTACAGCATTAAATTGGAGACACATCAAAGGTATTTCAGGCCCAGCAATAGGAGACCTCAAGATGTGTCACTCAGATTGAAGCCTTCCAATGTTTGTGCAGATTTTCAACTTAAGAGCATAGCAAAGTGATTAACAAGCCATTTCTCCTGCTGTCTGCTGTAATTTGTGTGTTTCTAGCAAGATGATCTACTGTCCCAGCATGTTCATTAACTGTCGTGAAGATGGGCCACAAAAGATCTGTACCTTTTGCATCTATATCATTAGTGAAAGGAAGGAGAAAATTCACCCTTCCTGGCCAAATACAGGGGAGATGAAAGGTGAATAGCCCTCATGCGCTTTGGGTGACAAACTGCAAAATTTTGACTTTAGAAGTACATGTACGTAAATAAAAATCTCCATCTAAGGCTGTAAATTGCTTCTAGTTTTCCTCAGATAGATTATCAGTCAGTCAGCCATTTAGGAATTCAAAACATTGCTGCAGACTTTCCTAGATTAAAAATAGATCTTCCACATCATCAGAAACATGTACAAGTTAAAAGAAGCTTCTTTTATGGAAAGTCTGGAGATCTGCCCCATCGGACATATTGAATCACTCTCAGTCCCTGAATTAAAGGAAATGCAGGACTGCTGTTGTTGTCCCTGCATGCACAGAAGTGCATTGCATGGAAAAATCATTGTATGTGGAAGACAAACTGGGAATAGAGGGCTTATAACCAGCTCAAAGCATGTACATCTCTCATTCCAAGATTGTTGAAGGCTAGATCATCTTTCCTTTCTCTCCCTCCAAATCTTGGATAGGTGGGAAGCAGACTTTGCTCACACCTTGGAAAAAACTGTATTCAAGGATATAATTCCAAGCCAGGAAATGCCAGATCTGGCCATAATATATTGGAAATGTCACTGAAGCAGAGCTATGCGACTTCCTGAGAAAAAAAGTTTCATTTTTGCTTTCCGACCACCTGACACTGGAAGTCTCTCTAGGTCCTGGAGAGAAGGAAAATGCACATGATTTCTCAAGGAGACATAGAAACCTCAGGAAGCGGAAGGGTAAGTCAGAGAAGGTCCTGTTTCTTCTGCAAGGATGTATTTTTTTTCCTCATTTTAATAGGCTGCATAAAGATCACCCTGAAACATAGTCCCAGACTTCCCTCCAAGATCCAAAGGCAGACATGAACCTAACCCAAAGTGCTTTCCTCTAGAGATCTTTCTTCAGCATGTCTGAGGCAATATGAAGCTAAACCAGACAGACAGCTGTAGAAAAAAAGAGACAGAATCAGCTGGTCAGAACCAGGGACAGCCCTGGTAACCATGCTGGCTGCAGATGGAAGTAGTGATTCCAACTGGGTAACACACCTGTGGCCAGCACGTTCAAAGAGCGAAGTGAGTGATCTTCAGATCAGTAATTTCCAGCTGTCCAAGCTCAAGCGTGCTAAGTCAATTCTGTTAAAATATTGCTGAGGCTTTTAGGAACCAGACTTTGAAGCAGAACTTTTATTCAGAACCCAATTGGTATTTAGTGTATGAGGGGTTGGTTTGTTTGCTTGTTTTTAAATATATTTTGACTCCTTTCCCCTTTCCTGACAGAATTCAGTTCTGAAGCTCATGCTGTTTCCTTTTCTGCCATAGATCCATATTTTAAAGAGTTGAAAATGTATCTCATGAGTATTTTAACCTTAAATGCTGAGCCGAAGGCAAAGCTCTTTGAGCATATGTATTAGGCTTTCCTTGAAGCAAGTTTTGTTTCAGTCTTTGTTCTGGAAGCAGGTCACTGATATACAGGACTTTCCCAAGGATCATATTGTTTGATCATTTTTAAACAACCAAAATGCAAACCCTTTAAGTATGTAAGAGCTGGTGCTTTCAGCTGTTAATGCTGCTAATAAGAAGCCATCATTTGTGAAATAAAATGCTGCAGACTACTGCCTCATAGTAATATGGTCCCAGTACCATATTACATCTAGAAACCAGCAATTCCCATAGCATATGATCATGAAAGTGCTAGACATATAGCCTGAGGCATTGTCTGGCTGTGAAGCACCTGGTCCCCCTTCAAAAGTTCAAATTCACGTGTTTTTCTGCCTGTTTATAAGAACATACAAATTTTTTTTACTCATTTGCACTTCTTAACAGCTGCTGTGGAAATGGCCGCTTCAGCAAGGGCACAACTCCGATCAGCTCTGGAAGCTGCAGCAATTGCAACCTACACCTGCGCAGCTACTCCAGAGCTGCTGGCAGACACAGCAGGCTAGAACTGAACATCTCCATCATGAGATGGAGAAGCTGAGTCTGCCAGTCATGCCCCAGAACAAACAGCTCATTGGCTCGGACACTCACTCAGGAGGTAGGTATTATGTGTCTACAGGAAAATAATAAATAAAAATCATATCCACTCTACCCAATCTGGAAAGGACCATTCTACCATGTTTAAGAAAAATGGCATGTGTACAAGACTGGCTCAACATCTCCTTCTTGCTCTCTGGAACAGAGATCACACAGGGTGAGATGGGAAAAAGAAGCATTTTCTTAGGAAACCAGAAACCAACAGAGCTGGGCTCAAGGCTCTGCTCCAGGTGTTTGTGGAACTGCTTCCAGTCCCTCTACCTTTCAGACAAAAGAAGGACCCCTATTCCTGAATAATGCAATATGCTGATGCTTAGGATTATCAGGTGAACAGCAGAAGGCCCAGTTTCAAGTCCTTGACTTGAATCAGGCAAAGTACAAACATCAAATTCAGACTGCTTATTTCCTGTGACCACAGAACACACCACATCTGGACCTCTCTGCTTTTGACCTACACAACCACTGAAGAATACTTGAGCAAATCTAGAGCCTGTCATAACCACTGTGGGGTATTTTTGTAGGTATGCACTGGGTGAGGTGTTAGTTTGGGTTGTTTGGTTTTTTTCTTTTTTTCGCCTAAAGAACTGCTGTTTTCTCAGATGCTTGAAACAGAGTTCTGTTCATAACAGTATAGCATTAGCTGGGCTAATTAGTGGAGCCCAACACAGCTGCAGGAGTTCACTGATGTGTTTTATAAATTATGTATGTGTTAGAATTAGCTTATTAAAGAATTCCTCAAGAACTCTATGCATGTGCACAGTAATTCAGCTGCTGCAGCTATTTACGTTACTACAGTACTCTGCTGACCCTGCAGCACAACACTGAGCTTCCCAGGTCTGACCAAGACATTCAGAGAATCTGAGTGGGTGAAAATGAGAGAAAGCATCAGGTGTAAAGGGCATTTCTGTCAATAGCGCCTGTAAAAAGGAGATGAAAGCTCACTAAGATGGAGCATTTTAACTCAATGCGGTAATAACAACAATCCTGTCTTGTTCTTGTCTGCAAGAAATTAACTGCAAATGAAAACAGCCCAAGACTTTAGTAACATCAGGCCACATCAACTTCTGATGGCCACAGTAAGCAGGAGGTATGTTCACTAGGATGTAACAATGCAGGAAAGTACAAGATTTCAGAAGTGGACCTAACTGTATTTATCTTCTTTAAATATTGGGAGGAATAATGATTTTCTAGCTACCAAGTGACATAGGTTATAAACAGAGATTAGGACCAATTTTCAATCACTTATTCTATTATGAAACTTAGGGTGAAAAAAATCCACTGCAAACAGATTGGAGAAGAAAAGGTTCAGAAATAAGTCATCCTTCCCAATTATTATTCCAATTGAGACAAGCTGGATTTCAGAACATACTGCAAACAACTGATATGTCCATGGTCAAAACTTGTGCTCTTCCATTCTCAAGGCAGCTGTATCTTTCTGGACATACTTTGTCTGCAAGACAGCTGCTTCTAAACAACATAGTGTCATCTCCACTGAGCCACTCACCTTGGAGAAGACTTGCCAGCTTTGGTAAGATGATCCCTTGAGAGCTGGAAAAATCTCAGGTGAACTTTGGTTGATAGATCTCATATTCTCCTGCACCTCTGAAAGCAGTCCAGACAAACCTTTGGCTTGCTGCTTCAAAGGAAGAGTCAGCTTTGACTCTCTCACAAACAGGTTGGCTTGACATTAACGCTTTGAATAGAGAGCTGAAATAAGCAAATACAGTCTGTGAGACTGTAGAAATACAAGAAAGAATTTCTTTAAAGTTCAAGAATTTCTTTAAAGATCAGTGATGGTTTTTCTTTCCCACTAAGGTTTTCTGGAAATGAACTGTACAAGGTGGCCTAGCAAATTTCCTACCATAATAAGCTGCATGGTAAGTAAATAGTGACTAACAGGGTAGTTCACTGTTTACACAGCCTTTTAGTTTCTAAATAAGTGGCAGATTATTAGAAAGGGTGAAATCTCTTCATGTAAATTTGTAATGTTTTCCACTGAACAGCTTACTCTTTTCCCAGAAAAAGTGAGTGACAATCAGAAGAACACACCAACACTCACAAGGAAATTGCCTGCACGAAGCATAGTGAGCAACCCAGGGTAGGTGGGAGAGAGCAATGCATGGAATCAATGACAAAGCAAAGCAACCTGCACAGAGCAGCTCTTCTCACTGTTGGCTGCCCACAGGAGACATGCTGCTGCTTGCTTGCTTGCTTTTCTTTGGTCTTTACCAGACAATGGAGCTGCCTACTGCTGATAACATTTGTTTATGTGAGAAGGTGAATGCACTGGTTCAGAAGCTGAAGTTCTTGTGTGCACTGAAATTTCCTGTGAACAAAAGGTTAAGATCACAACCTGCCTTCTCTCTCCTGCTTGACAGAAACTAGGAATAACAAGCATACACATAGCTTGGGAGTCCGTCTTTGGGAAAACCACAACAATCCTTTATGTCCAGAGCCTGTACAGGAGCATTCAGGGAGGCTGAATTAGATGACCTCCAGTGGCCTCTTCCAACCTTACCATTCTGTGATTCTGTAACACCAAATCTGGGAGCTTTTATTTTGCTTCTGGAAACAAACCAAAGAACCAGAAAGTGAAACACAAGACATTTGAGAAAACACTGGGAAGTGATGACAATGTCAAAGGAGAGTAGAGGTGCTCATTCACCAGAAGTGATAGACGAGAAAATTTTCCAATGTAAAGGACTTTTAAAAAAGAAAATAAAAAAGTTTTGACTCAGCAACCTCAAGATTTTGGCTAAAAAACAGCATTTACAATAAGATGTTTATACAACCAAGGAGAACACTCCCATAGTGATCTTGATTGCAGTGGAGTAAAATATAATCAGTACAGAATTATTTTTTCAATAAGGTAACAATGTACCAGAGCTTGCTCTTATTGCCACTTTGGCTTGTATTTGCGAACACCCTTTTGCCTTTCAGCCATCTTACATGCTTCTTAAACACTACCTCATATGCTTAGTCCAAGTTCTCACTTGGCAAAGCAGACCCAGACTGGGCAGACAGCCTATGGCACACAGTAGTGGTAAGACAATGTTTCAGGTCATGTTCTTCACTCTCCCTCCCATACCTCTCCCTCTCAGCATCCCTTCTGAAGTGTTCCTCTACTGTCCTCATGTTTTAACTGGGCGTCTTCCTACTTTCCCCAGCCATCAGGGAGCTGCACATATGAAATATTTATTCTGAGGCCAATGCTGTACAGCAGAGTACTCCTAGAGTTGTATTGAAAGCAAGAATTGCCTATTCCTCAAAAAAAACTAACTCTTCCTCAGCACTGGGCTTGAAAGCCTTCAAAAATTACTGGGGTTAAAAGAAGCATCTCTTTCTGTTGTCAGCACTGCAAAGCACATGCACATAGATTTTATGTCCCTCATAGGTGGTGTGTTTTCCCTTCACACACTGACTCCTCTTACCTTGTTGCTAGGGAAGAAAATACAATTCCACCAATTCCAACATGCAGAACTGAGATGACTCACTAGATACTCCATTGAAAACAGTGCCCAGGCAAGAAAGGACCCTGTCCACCTGAACAGTACTCCAGTTCATGGCAGCCAGAGCTATGCTCTTGCCCAGGTTCTGATTGCCACACTTGGAGACCTAGTTCTCTGAAGCTCTCCATTACATGCACAACTCTGTTGAATACATCTATCCATCTGCAATTTTAAATATTAACAGCAGAGTGGTGAAAACGCAATTCTGGTCTCCAATCCCAACCTGTTTTAAGCTTTGGGCTAAGAAAACTGCTAAAAAACCAGTTTTCAGACTTTACCAAGTGTTGCTGTTAACATGAATCAGTTACATTATCCATAGTTCTGCTATTTTCTGTTTGGCCTACTGCTTCTCAAAAGTAAGAACACAGAGGAAGGGGGGGCACAGTAAAGATACATCCCAATACTCAAAACCATATTCTAATAATAATAATAGCAATAATAATAATGAATCTCTATATGTTAGGATCACATAAAGACATGTTTCAATGCCTGATTTTTAATAGCCCTTGATTAGAATGAGGCCTACAGTATAATATCTGTCTCTCGCCAAACAATCACATATCAATATAGTGATGACACTGTGTTATTCAGCTCTTTTCTTTAAAAAAACCCCACAAAATTGAATGTCACCATGGGAACAGTCTAAAGTTTATTTTGGAAAGAGGCTCATTTCCTATAGCTTTTCTGTTGGCATAAAAATAGTATCACTGAACTGTATCAGAAGCAAGTGCTTTATGAAGTAGCATCTTTAAAGATACCAGCCAGTTCTGAAAATATCCTCCCTAATGGTTGCATTTCTTTAGTTTCTGAAGCTGAATAAAGGGCCCAGAAAGGCTTCTTCCCCATTTTCCTCAAAAAAACCCACACCCCCAAGCTACCACCAGTGTGATCTAATTCCTCCATTCTTCAGCCTGCAATGTGTACTAAGTGTCAATATGGAAAACTTCCTCCTTAGATTAAACCTTAGAGCAGTCATCCTGGTTGGCTGGTTGAACAAATGACACATGTTCACACAAGAATAATTCAGTCAACCATCTTAATAAGGATTTACTTTAAACAGAACCTTGTATAGGTACACTAGACTCAGTCTCATTAAGGAGCAAGTTGGATTTTTACACAGCATGAACCACTGGCAATCTAAAACAGACCCACTTGAAGAATGGAATGGAGAATCAAACACAATGTTTCAGACCCAAGCTCTATGTGCCTTTAATACTTTCATTTTCCTTTTCTTTTTGGGAGAGTGCACACTACGACAGACATTTGCATTTATCATGTTTTTAACTTCTTTTCTAAGGATGAACTCTCTGAATCTGCGTCTTCCAACTCCACTCTGTGTCTTTTCAGTCCTCCAAGAGATTGAGTGCTCTCACTGCCCGCAGGATGCAAGTCAGCAGTATCCTCTCTTGTGCTCATGTTGTAGCTGTTGGAGTCCATCTCAGACAGGCAGCAGTCTTTGTGCAAGGTCACACCCACCTGTACAAGGTTGCCATTATCAGCATTTGAGTGCACCTGTAGTCCTTGCGTCACAGTCTCCTGCTCTCCAAAACTCTGTCCGTTGTTGAAGCATGGAGGGTGAAGATGCAAGTGGCCATTATTGTAGTTAACACAGGAGGGGTCGAGGCTCCTCTCCTCACTGTCATCAGTCTGGTTTCTGGAGCAGTGACCTGACATGCTACAGATCGTGACAGCGGAGAAGGGAGGGACCAGTGAGTGATGGCTTGACGCTGCTTGACAGTTCTGACTATTTTTCTGTTCCACAAGTCCTGCAGGTTCTTCGGTACAACTATTTAGCCCTTTGCAGTTAGCTTTTCCATTGAGCTTTTTAGTCTCAAAAGAATGCTCTGTACCTCCACTGCTAGTGTCTTCAGGTGTGTTTTCTTGACCCTCCATCCATCGCTGATTGTCACATTCATGAGCTTGACCATTACTAGAATTTTCTATCATGCCACATTCTTTTGAAGTTTCTGTGTTGTGGCTTTCAGCAGAAAGAGCTGAGGAATCTTGAGGAATTACTGAACTGAAGTTCCTAGAATCTTCCTTAGTTAGTGAGCATGATGCACTGTGCCTTCCACTGGTTCCCGGTTTCCCTTCATCATTCTCTCCATCTCCTCTGGAGGATTCACCATCTTTACTAGCTGAATACGATATGTAAGAATAATGAAGCCATTTGTAAGCTTTGTAAATCTTTCTCTCCACTGATTCACTGTCTGAACAAGGAGACGTCCTTTCTTTGAGAACTTCTTTGTTGGCCGAACTCCTTTCTGGGGAAGAAGCTGGGGAAGAAGAAAGATCATCTACTTTGATCTGGGGGTAGTCATATATGTCCTCACCTATATAGGGGGTTACATTCTCCGTGTTAGTGCTAGTCCTTTCCTCCTTTTGCACCTTCTGGCGCCGCCTCAGTGCATTGCGTTGCCTCATAGATGTGCGTCTTTCATTCAGTTCCTCTTCGTCTTCTGTACTGCTGCTGCTGCTGGAACTGCTGGATTCGTTCTCAGGACTCGGGGACGGCGGACGTGGGAAAAGGTCTGTATCTAGTTCTGCCTCACAGGTATTGTCATCAGAGTCAGACTCATTGGAAAGGGCCAGGAGACGTTTATCCTGATACTTTCTCAATGCAGACAGCCTTTGCTGACGGGAAGCTACGTCTTCTCTGGCTGAGGGGGATGCAGTCGATCTTAAGGCCCTTAAGTTATAAGCAGTTTCATCAGACTCTTCAGCCACGTGTGGTGGGGAGTGATGCAAAGAGGTGGAGGACTCTGACTCGCTGTAAGCGGAGCGTTCACTTACTCCTGCATGGAGCTGCAGGATTGTGCTCTCACTGAGGTCGCTGTCTGAATCAGAACTCCAGCCCTCAATCTCCCGGCGCACAAGAGAGTCAAAAAAGGCCATCATCCGTGGGTCTTCCTGGACTGACTGGTTGGCATAATCATGGGACAAACCACTGCCACTGTTCAACACAAGACTGATGTACTCTTCGTGAGTGTAGAGGCAACGTGAATCATCCTCAATTCTACCATCCAAGTCTCCTGTGCAGTCAGGCTGCTTGTAGGGACTCCAGATCTGTAATAGAAAATGAAACATATATCTTTGAATGCATAAACTATTATAAGCTTTTGAAATGGAACAGTAGCTCAAATACCCAGAACAGCTGCAAGTTGCAGGTTGTTTTTATTAATTTTTACCCCTCAGACCCGTACTTACAAGTATTGCAGAGATGTGGGATTTTTGCTTCTCCTTTACAAATGTGTTTTTCCTGCATTTACTTCACCCGTCCAGAACCTTAAAGGTCTCAGACTGCAAATTATCCATCATTTCAGTAATTCATAGTGTAATAATTTCTCCCAAATTGCAGGGCTGTATTTTTGTGTAATGGAGGATGCTTATTCACCAACAGTAAGAATAGTTTGTTGCCTACAATACAATCTTAGCACTAATGAAGGCACTTGTTTCCCAGGAAACTAGATTTGCTTGTGTGGTGTAGAGTAATATTTCATCCAGCTGCATAGTCAGCCACACCTGATCAGCAGGCAAGGAGCTGAATGTAAGGGGATGAAAAGCAGAGTTGCACTACTCCCTTTAGGGAACAGTTACGAAGGAAAGAAAGCATCCAACATCCTCTGAAGACACAGCATCAGTTTCAATGGGGAGAGGTGAAGAGGAGTTTTCCTGAAAGCTACTTTTGAAGAGTAATTATTTCACCAATAGGTACAGTCTTGACTGTCCTGTCCATCTAGCCTTCTCTCAGTTTTCCTGGTGTGGAGAAGGAAAAAAATAAAGGCTCACAAGAAGATCCACCCTAAGAAAATAGTAATCCGTAGCAAAAATAGTAGTTGGATCTCCTCATCTTTTTCAGATTTTCTCACAGATTTGGGGGCAATGTGATTATGGCATTCCATGGACAACCACTATCTCTTCACTCTGGATCAATGGTTAATTGGATGAACAATGCCTTACCATAAGCAGAGCCATTATGTAGCTTAGCCACAACAATGCCCTAATGTTCTGCTTATAAAATATCTGATTTCAGTCATGCTTTAGTTTTACCATGCTAACAAGTCCAGAGAAAAAAAATTCTATGCCAGCTGTCTATACCGGGTTGGCCTTCTGGGATAAACTTTGGCAAAAACATCTAACTCTTTTCCCAACAGAAATTAATCAAGTTTTGTTCCAAGTAGACAAAGCTGTTAACAAAAAGAATGTTTTTAATGTGTAAATGGGATAATCAGCACTCATCTTACAGATGCCTGGTTAACATATGCAACATAATCTCATACTACTATGACAAGCAGTATAAAAAAAGCCCACAAGTAATTATATATTCACTGAGATTTTCAACAGTGTGCAGTAAAACCTTACACCTTTAATAATGGTAGTAAAATGAAATAAATTGTCTTGCAACTACTTGTCCAGCACAGCCGAATATAAGATGTACAAGTAAACTTCATTCTGGAATTTTCCCAAACCTGAAAGCCTTTACTTTGCATCCTTTACAATTTATGTTTGACAGAGCTTCCACAAATGATCTAGCAAGACAGATAAAAGAGACACTATTCCAAAACTAAGTGGGCTGCAGGTATACCTTCTTCTGCAGATAATCATCAAGCTGCCTTTCAGAGCAAAGGTAAAGGAATATTACATTGCATTAGTCTGTTCCTAGGAACATGCCTCAATATCAATGTGTATTTGCTATTGGTACTTAACTGCTATTTTTATTATTTGCAATACTTAAGCACATTCTCTTCCAGTACAGTTCATTAATGTGACATTTGAAACCCAAATGAAGACAGTTCCTGTTTCTTGGTTAAGCATTGCACTTACGCTACATATAGCTCAAGGGACAAGCATCAGGTCTGGATGAAGATAACTAAAACCAGTCTAAGTCTAATATGCACAGAATTCCATAAACCATACTTAACCATTTCTTTGAACTATTCAAGAGTACAGAAAGCATCTCTCTTCATCCTCTGTTTCCCAGGCTCCACTTTCTAAAGTCAATGTAGGAAAGAGCCTTCTCTCAGTGGATTCAAAAGACAGATTGCTGATTTGTGGACACACCAAGGTTTTGAATAGAAAAATAGAACTCTGCTGCTCAAAGTACTATCCTTGAGTTGCTGCTCCTGATGATTTATTCAGGATGAATACCTGTTTGTACAGGATCAGTTGTCTCTGGAGAGACAATCCCTACAATTTAGATATTTTGCTATGAGAGAATGCAAAGGCCTGCCAGAATCCCAAAAAGAAACCAGACTAAGGATCTATCCTTGGCAGAACTGGGAGGTCTTTAAACTGACATCAACTGATCCAGTGCTCTTTGTGCATCTGAAATGGGCTTCATTGTAAAAGGAATGCTTTTGTCTTTTTCTCATCCTCTGACAGATGCCATGTTGAGGAAGAATGTGAACAAATTGGTGAAAATAAGTTGGCAAATCATTCCACTGAAGCAACAGTCTATCAAGAAGTTCTTTCTTTGTCAGAAGATTAAGGAGCTGAATATTGATTGACTGATGACCTGAGTACGGATATAAAAATAGGAACAATAACAGAAAAGGGGAACACAAAACTGGTTCTTTACTTCAGTAGAGATACTTCAGACAGCATATTTGAATTTTTTGTATTCCATGGTGGCAACCCCACAAATTTTAAAACAAAAAAGTAGTTATGCCTGTAGCGTGAGAATAATTAAACCCAGCTATATTGGATTATCTGATTAGGCAGAGGCAGCTAGTCACAATGATATCAATCTGTCACCATAGCAACATGTTCAAATAGACTTTGTTATCTCTGAGATACTGATGATTTTTAAACAAATGGGACCTACAACATCTGAGGTCAGTTACACAGTATTACATTTCCAATACAAAACAGAATTTCTTTTTTAAAATCATTATGCACTTCATCTATTTTATATTTCCTGGAACTGTCTTCTAACTGCAGAATTCTCTGTGTCCTTCCTCTAAACCCCATACATCAGAACGAATGCCTCAATCATTTCTCCTGCAACTCAAGCTGTTTTCCTGCCAGCACATCCCAATGTCTCGCACAACTAATTGAAGGGAAAGTGGTGTTTTTCTATTTTATATTGCTTTTGCCCATCGTGGTGAATGCTTGCTGCAAATGTTAATTTTAGTTCACAGCTGTGCTTTTTCATACAATTTTACTGAGGTTCAAGTTTCTGAAATGGAGGGCAATGAGAAATTAATCTGCATTGATACGTCCAGAACACACTGTCTGGACCAAGGGTTTTAGTGTCCTTTATTAATGAGCTTGTTGAGTCTTATTTTTGGTTCTAGCAGAAATCACTGAGTTACTGAATTGTATTCTTGTGGGTACTTTAAAACAAAACAAAACTAAAGCAAAAAAAGCACAACCACAATAGTAAAAACCATTCTTGTGAATACTACTCTTTTGTACAGGGCTAGACCTGAGATGAATTTGTATCTCATTTGCAATCAGCATTAAAATAGCAAGTGTGTTGGCAGAAGCACATGGAATTATTGAATGGCTTGTCTATATTATGCCTTCATACTGGTGCTATTAGTTTCTCCCTTCTTGAAGTACTAAATTTAGGCCAGTTAGTCTAAAAATTAAGGGTTCAGACAAACAAGTACTAGCATCCACATTTTAATTAATCCCCAAGTTTCTATAATTGAGGGAATAGAATACTAACCAACCACAGTGAAGTTACCTTTTGTGATTTAATTTCAGAGAGGGTTTTAGAAGACACTTAAAGGATAGTAAAAAGAAGGACGCTTCTTAAGAAACTGATTAAAACAAACAAAAAAAACCCAAACAAAAATAAACAAAATAAGAACACACAAAAAACCTAACTACTATTTTTACTTATGGCTCTTCTTCTTGTCATCTCAGCTTCTCTTAGCAAGCACATCAAGCATTTATATGGGGGAAAGAAAGACAGCCATGCTAATGAAGGACTTGTGTTCCCCACTGTTTTTAATGCAGTAAATGGCCCCTCAAAACTGCTGGTTATGTTTTTCCTGTTTTGCCCTTCTGCTAGTAGCAGCAGCAAAAGTCTCCAGCCTATCTGTAGAAGTAGCTGGAATAAAGAAGAAATCACCATTGTATGGTCACCCACAAACTACTATTCAGTAAAGCAGCACCTTTAAAGACTGAACTCATGCAGATCAGATGAGCGTTAAAACAACCTGATCCCCAAACAAGGCACATTGCAAGCTGAGACAAAAGTACATACAACAAAAGGGTAAGAAGTTCTGGCTCACTAAAAAACTTAATACATTAAACACCTTTTCCTTAATTTGTTTCTAGCTTGCAGTGTTTGGGGAATTCGGTTCCTTCAAAGCTGTTACCCAAGTTCCATTGCACATACTGCGACACAACAGGCGTTCTCTTCTAAGGAAGCATTGAAGCAGAGGTGTCTTTGAAAGAGTTACACAACCTGTGACTGGAGCCTTAATCGAACTAACCTTTTAATCACTAGGCAAAAAAATGCCCTGCCAAAACCCTAGCAGAAGTACACAAAAGGAACACAGGGGATGTTTATACCAATGCTAATCCAACAGTCTAAACACACTCATGCAGGAAGGATTCATAGGGTGAAGGGTCAGCAGATCTAAAATCCAAAAGGGAAAATTCAGGCTGCATGAATCAAGGTCCTAAGGCAAAAAAGAAAAAAATGCCTCTGGCAAGACTGTTGTTAAACAGTGGCAGTTTGACTGCTTGGAAATTGAAAAATCAGTGAGCTGCTAAGACTGTTCAATGCACTTTTGTCCAAAGCCTGTATTTAATAGATTTGTATCAAACCTGTCAGGCAGACACAGATGAAGAACAAAGTAGAAAAGCAAACCAAAGTACCAGTGGAAGACAGAAGAGAAGGAAAGCTAAACTACAGTCAGAACCCAAATGTTGATACTAGCTATAATGGCAAGTGATGCAGCTGGGCAGTGAGCCACGGTCCCAGGATTTTGGGCCCGTTCTGCTCCATAAGTTGCACATCATTAAAACATTCCTTTGCAGGACAAGTTCACTCAGTCAACTTGTAACAAACAAAAGCATTTACTAATAATCTAACAATCTTATATACAGCCACATGCAGGTAAAATTTTTATGAAGTTATTCAACAAATAGAAGCAACAGCAGTTCTTATTATCCTGCTTCAAAATTAAATGGTTATGGCTTCTTTCATCTGGTTGATAGACCTAAATTATAGCAAAATATCTATGGCAGCAGAATGCAAATCACATTAGTATAGCATAATCCTCTGTCTCCCCACCTTCAAATAACAAAAAGGTTTCTGCCTTGTTTGCACAATATTGACTCTCTTTCTTTAAGGAAAGAAGTTTCAAAACCTTACAAAGTTTCTTATCTCTTTCAGTTCCACAGAAAAAAGTAAAAAACTGTCCAAAAATACTATACATTGTAAAAGATTCAGAAAAGACATATTGTGAAAGGTATTAAGAGTCCTGCTTCCTCTGGAAGCAGAAGAACAGAAAAGGTATGTTGAACTCATTCACTGAACAAATATGTACAGCAATTATAGAAGGGCTCCTGAGGCATTATTTGGGCTAAATTCGGCTGGGTCAGGCTAGGCTAAGGTTCAACAATACTCTTTGGAGATATTTTCATAAAATTTTAGACTGGAGTATCAGAAATTGTAGGAGATCACATAACACCTGTGATCAGACTCTCCCAAGAAGGACTGTTTTCATGATACTTCAGGTATGTATGGGATTAAACTGAAGAAAAACTCCTTTTTCAAGGTACAAGGCCAAAAATTTCTGATCTTATCTCCTATCTCTGAAACCTTTAAAATGGAAATGAAGTTTAAAGGTGAAATGCCCAATTAAAAATTTGCATTGGTTTAGCCATCAAATGAGACATTTTACAAATGAATAAGATGACAGGATGGGTGTGGAAAAGAATGACATGAAGAAAAACCAAACAATTTCTTCCTGAAACATTGAACAAACACATTTTTTGATAACTAATCTTACCTTTATAATCTTTTCAACACCAGAGGAGCAGATCATGTAAGTGTGAGGATTAAACCGGACTTGGTTTACAATTGACCGATGACCTTTCAATACCATAAAAGCACCGTTGACAACCCTGCCAATGCCACCTAGGAGAAAACAAGCACACATGGACATGAATAATTAAATCTTCATGTTGCATGAATTCATGTATTTGAATTCATTGAATTCATGTTAATTCAATGATTCATAATCATGTAAAGTCATATTATATTTTGACAATGCGCTTCAGCTTTATTTTTCTATATTTTAAGGCCTGTGTCAGCTGCAGAATTCCAATTTTATGAGCAATGCCCCTATGAAAAGCTACAGGTTGGCTGAAAAGGATCCTTCCTGCATATTAGGACTTGGAGGCTCACTTTGATTCATCTAAACAAACAATGACAGTTTTTGACCTAGTATGAAAACTATGTGGATAAAACCAACATACATAATGAACTCACCACTGAAACTGTAATCCTAGAGGCATGGCACTACTCACAGTTTGTAAATTTGAAGAAGAGACAAATAAAGAGGCTGACTTTTAATAGCTATACTATTTTTCAAATTTATTTTTTAAGTCAGCAATGTATTATTGTCACAGTTGACTCTAGTCTGATGGGTAGGAGGGACCTGAAATAACACATCTGAACAGCGGGTTATATCATTCTTTGTCACAAGGCAATGAATTAGCCAAAGTGGAATGCTTTTGTGCTAGCGGTAAATCTCAAAACAGAAGGCAATTAACTTTTCTGCTTGGTCATTGACTCTTACTAGGTCTATATACGAAAGCATGAAACTGTCACACAGCAATTTTTTTATATTCATAGATTCACACAATTATAACTCCAGTTGTTAGAAAGCGCACCTGTGTATCTGAATAAACAAGTGTCCATCAACATGCTATGATTAACATCTTCAGTGAAAGAAAACAAAACTTTCAGAAGATGGGAAATAAAAACTGATAACCGCTTTAGAGGAAAACCACCTTGTCATTTACAACTTAAGCAGTTCTCCTATTTGGGTACATTTGTATTTTCTGTGAAGGTTCAGAGGTACATTCTGCCTTCAGCCACTGGAGCAAGATTTCACCAGTGTAAGTAAATTTGACTGAGAAGTAACAGATTGGAGAGTAAGTTTATTAAGTGACAAATTGGGCTTTTTAAATTTTCTGTTCCACTTTATGAGATTTCTGATGTCCCTTCATCCTGCTTATCCTGCTAGACACTTATGGCTGATGGTAAGTTGCCCTACTCCCACAGCATTCCTTCCAGCCAGATCGGAGTCATCAATCCAATTGTATCTGTCAAACCAAAGTTACATTAAGACCAGTTCTCAACACATTTAACTTGACCTAGCTGACAAATGTTCCAGGAAAGAGACCTCGGGAATGAAGAGGCAGTTTGCTTAGAAAATGCTTCCAAGTTGGTAAGTAATGCCTAAAACAAGTTTTAGGTATCCATGGACTCTGGCTGCCTGAATTCTAAAACAAGAAATATGCCCTACAAGTCACTTACAAAAGAGTCAGAAGGTAGAGAGACAACGAAAGAATTATAATGGAGATGAAATACAAATTTAAGGCACCAGTATCTTGGATTTCTCAGTCATTCATTGGCCTTCCATGGTACTGTCAGTAGTGTGAATTAATCCATGGTTATTTTCCTAGTAGAACAGTGAAAAGAGTTATTTAATGCCAGAAGACACTTCTTGAATGTTTATCAATACACTAAGAGCAATTGGATGAAAAGTGCTCAGCATGCCATGTCTAGAACACCGTCTCCCTAGGCTGTAGTCAAATTCAGCCAGTGTCTGAAACCCAGAAAACCAACTGTATCCTAGGCTGCATCAAGAGCAGTGTGACCCGTGGGTTGAGGGAGGTGATTCTCCTCTGCCCTTGTGAGACCCCAGCTACAGCACAGTGTCTGGTTCTGGGCACCCCTGCACAAGAAAATAAATGAAGGTGTTGAAGTGGGTCCAGAACCGGGCAACAAAAATGATCAGAGAGAAGGAACACCTCTCCTACAAGAAAGGCTGAAAGAGCTGAGGTTGTTCAGCCTGGAGAAAATAAGGCTCCAGGGACAACTCATGGCAGCTTTTCAATAAAAAGTGGACTTTCAAGAAAGACAGACTTTTTTAGCAAGGCCTATAGTGACAGGAGAAGGGGCAACAGTTTTAAGCTGAAAGAGTGTAGGCTTATATTGCATAAAAGGAAGACTTGAGGGTAATGAGGCACTGGAACAGGTTGCTCAGAGAAGTTGTGTTCAAGATCAGATTGGATGAGGCTTTCAGAAAGCTGCTTTTGTGGAAGGTGTCCCTGTCTTTGGCAGGGAGTTGGAATTAGATGATATTTAAATGTCCATTCCAACCCAAACCATTCTGTGATTCTATGATTTTATGACTCTATGAAGGAACTGCAAAGCTTTCTGATTTAATATTGAAGTTTCCTAAATTCCTTTCAAGGAGCTAACAGTAAATTCAGAGGAAGCGTAGGAACAGAACATACCTCACTGCTCTTAAAAGGAAGGTGAAATTCCCTACAAAGCCCCTTAAAAGAACTAACTGCCCAATTACATGAAATTGCCCTAGGAGAAGTAAAAATCTTAGCAGTCAGCTTTTATTAGTGATATGGGAGATTTTAATAATTTAAACCAGAAAGTACTGATTCCACCAATACTTTGATAATCTTCGTGTCATATAAAATATACTGCCCTAGAACCTCATTTTTTGACAACTCCATGCTTGATGCAATTTTAGTCTAAGAACTCCTATGTAAGCAATTTTAGTCTACTAATCCCTATGTAATCTCCAAGTAAGTTCTTAATGCAAAGCCTTCTACAACCTTATCCTGATAGCAGTTCCTTCATTTTATAGTAGACCAGCAAAGTTGGCATCATATTACATTAGCATCTGTATGGCAGATATCTGCCTGTGTCCAGACTTGTCTGGAATCCTCCTGGTCTCTCAGCAGAGGTTTAGCTGCAGCCATACAGCTTTAGCTATCTCACAGTGTGAGTTAAGTTTGCTCATGTCTGCTGACAAAAAAAAGTGCATCTATACATTAAGTGGAAACTGCTCAAATTCCTGAGGCTATCTTCCTTTTTTGTGTATAATAAATTCTATTTCTCTTTGCTGTCTTCACTTGAAATAGTATTTTCGTTTTGCATTGTTTCAGCAGGATTGACCTCTCCTATCCCAACAACACTCAAATTTTGCTTTTGAGGTTTGGGATTTTTTTTAGGGGAAGGATGTGTTATTTGTTTGCTTTCAAATTTAGTGACATGTACAGGTCCTTCAACTCTTAGCATGGCAGCTTTTATATTCTTAGCTAGCTACCACAAGTATAAGCAATGTTTATACAGAAGCCATTAGTTTACATATATGTTATTTATAATATATAGATATATAAAAAGTCTTAAAATCTTCAGAGACTGATTATGTCAGTTTTAGAAGGTTTCTGACTTTACAACCTCTAACTACTGAACAGAAGGGATGAATATGTGCTGGCTGGTTTTGCAATACTACCCAAAAATTGCTATTCCTAAAGGCAGTCCTGAGTAGTGGTTTTAGTGTTCTAGCTGTGCTGGTCAATGGGGTTTTTTGGTCTGCTTTTATTTGATACGCAGAGTGAAATGTCAAGGAAGTACCTCCTCATCTATACCCCTATACTCATCTATACCCTGCAAATAAGCTTCCAAAGAGGAGCAATACAAAAATCTTAAAAAATCCTTTAACTAATATCCTGCTATGATATCTGCCCAGCTGAAAGAAATAACTTAAAAAATGCTAAATCTGAAGTGTACCTTTTAAAACAGAGTTCCCATATGCATTTGACAAGAATACCATGGCAACACAAGGCCTATCATAGAGACAGAAGGAAGGAATAATACAATGCTTTGAAGTAGTTGATGTCTACTAAGTTGCCAAAGTGAGTACTTCTTGTTTGCTTTATTATTTTGTGTTTTAAATGTTAGCCTAATGATATACTTCTTAATTACGTGGGTTTGTAAATACTTATGTGAATGAATTGACATGACATATTGTGAACCTGCTGGATGGTACATCCCAACACATTTTAAATAACTCGAGTAAATCATAATGAAGGAGATATTTGAACATCATTCTGACTTCCGCTACATGAATTCTACAGCATGAAACAGTGTTTAGAAAAATCCAGAATGAATTATTTGAAGGACAAGGAAAAAGCAAAAATGATAAATTTTTTGTAAAGTGTTCTAATGTAGAAATCTCTAATGTAGAAATCCTGTAAGGGTGTAGAACAGTCTCTAAATTAATGGAAAAGGCATTGTACCAAACATTAAAAAAACCTGTCAAATTGCCAGAGAACTTGCTGGGATAAGAAACTGTCCTCCACTGGCTCTGTAACAGAGGAATTAAATGACTGCATTAAGAAGTCCTTTCTATGTAGGACACTGAAAAAGAAGTTCCACTGTTTGTTCATATATGGTAGAAAGATATTCCACAGACTTAAGCATAACTTCATACAAGCCTAGTTAAATTACTCAAAGTGCTGAAAACTCCTGAGAAGAACCAGATATTTGCAGCTGCTGCCAGTATGCCATAGCATACCATTCCACTGCAGTACTTGGCACTACAGTAGTAGCTCATTTAAAATTAATTTAGTTTTCATTAGTAATAATCCAGGACACATTTAGACCATAGGCCACTGCTTTGCATTTGAATCCTATGAGGTCACAATGTGCTAACAAAGAGAGACACCATAGTTTGGAATGTAAATGCACAGCACAATGCAAGCAAATATGCACAGTATATGGGGCCTCTGCCTTCAGTGCAGCAGATTATGTTTAGACGCCTTAAAAGTCTTTCTCTGATCATACACACACACACACCTGTGTTTGTTTCATACAATGGATGCCAGCAGATGGCTTTGCTCCTCGGAAACCCGTCTGCAGAGAAACTGGACTTAAACGTATGCACTTACTTTTGCCCCAAGAGAGCAGGGTCCTGCAGCAGACCTTCTACTGGCATCAGGAATCTGACTCCAGCTCTGGCAGCAGCCAGAGCAACTGAAGGTTTCTCAGCAGCACAGGCAAAACTGACTTTGGTCACATTAAAAATGGGGTGAGAATAGCAAGGGATGGCCAAGATCCCTTCTCTCCCAGCATGGTAAAAGGAGACACCAGTAGTACTAAGTGTCTGTCTGTAAGAAAGCAGCTCCAATTCCACTGTTGAAGTTGGAGCTCCAACTGCTTCCTTTGTCACCTTTTAATATGCTCTTCACCTCCTAGGCCAGGTGAAAGGATGAGCATAGCCTTGCAGAGCTTTAGTGAAAGCACAGGGAGTAACTGGTTGACTTCAGCACCTGCCTCAGACAACATGCTCTTCCAAACAATCAACCACTTTGCCTGGCCTATGCCTAGAACCAGTCCCACAGTGGTCTTGTACCTCTGTGGAGGTTCCAAATGTCAAAGAGAAAAGTAATATTTAAACATGCAAAGACAATCCAGAAAGCTGTAGTGATAGTGGTTATTTTTGGATGTATATTTTCTTCCTTCTTTTGTTGCTTCTAAATATTTGACATATCTATCTACACCTCATCTATACCAACCCTCACACTGTTGTTATCACCAGTGAACAGCTGAACAACAATATGAAAGCTAAGACAAAATTACTACAGAAATAAACTTTGGCATACCTTTTCCACTCTATTCCCCTTCCTGGTCTGAGAGACACTGATTTTTTGGTATGCTTAATTGCATAGGTCACAACGATTTTCACAATGGAATTATGCAAACTACCCCCACCAACTGTGCTTTCTGAACATAACAGAAATAAAGTAAGTGAAATTATCACACAGTTTATAGCTGTTTGCTTATTGTTTGGTTGGGTTTTTTTGTTTGGTTTGGTTTTTGTGTGGTTGGTTTTGGCTTTTTTAATAGAGGTGTGAAAACTGCTTGCCTGTGCATTTTTTTTGTACTGGCAGTTGCAAACCTGTTCAATACAATGAAGAGGAAGAACCTTTGGTACATTCAGATGGCTAATTGCTAGGGACTAAATCTTCTCTAGCATCTCCCAGTGCTCAGTGTTGTCTTCAGTTTTCTATTCCTAAATCAGATATTAAACATGCTAAGGCTGGTGAGAGAATCACCCAAAGATGCTGAATCTTCTCCCGCTTGTCTACAGCACTACAAAGCACCCAACACTATCTTGTTTTCTGATATATCCCACTTAACCAGTATATTCGTTTGGTTGGGTTTTTTTGTTTGGTGGCTAGGTCTGTGGTATTATTACAATCCACATGACATAAAAACCATTCTCAATTTCACTGAATACAAGAACCTTTTCTACAGCGCCCCAACACTTACTTCCTGTGTTAATTAAACAACTGTTCCATAGCACACTATGGCCAACTGACTGACCTGAAAAAAAGAGACAAAATACCATTCTGAAAGTAAACCAGTTTAGATTCCAAGACCACCCCCCCAAAAAAAAACCCCAACAAAACCAACCAAACAAAAAACACCACCAAAAACCAAAAAACCAAACCAAACAAAAAACCCTAGAGTTTTTTTAAAATACAAACCTTCTAGAGCATGTGCCCCATTGGGTCAGATGGCTTCCCTGCATCCCAACCCATACATGCATAGTATGAATATATGCATGTGTGCACATATATAAAATATCTCAAAAATAGGTGAAGACATTAAGAAACATTCTATTATTTGTTATTTGTCTTCCCTTATCCACCTGGCACTTTGAAAACTTAAACTACAAGCTGTCTCCAATGAGATAACCCTCTTCAAATATTGTGAAAAGATCTATTGCTGAATTCTATTGCCTAAAGAAATGTCTGCATTTACAAAGACCAAGGGGAGGAAACAAAAGGAAATAAAATTGCATCAGTTCTGCTGGAAATTTATGCAATTAGTTTAGTAACTGGACCACAATGACAGGCCCTTTCTTGCTTGAGTTACAGTCAAGGACAGAATTAAAAAGAGGTTTTGAAATGCAGATTGTTGTTGTGATTTAGTGACAGCCTGCTCACATAAACTTAAGGATCCCCAGTTGTCTTCTCAATCACAAATAAATATTGTATCCCTCACAGAGCATCTTGGAGCAATATTTCAAAAGCAAGAGACAAGCTCTGAGTTGCACAGATGACTCAGAGTAGTGAGTGAGGAATGTAAACTCCATTTTGCAAAACAATTGGTCTACTAAGTGCTCTATTACCCCACAAGACATGTCAGGTTCTGCCTTTAACAGGGGTTCTTTGCCTTGCTTATGGGAGTTATGTTTGAATAGTGCCTGAAGTGTTTATATGTTAACAGGCTTACTGGGCAGGTCATGTAGGACTGATGTCTCTTCTCACTTCCAGCCTGCCTTGGAGTCAGGTAAAAGCTGTAGAAACTCAGGACTGCTTTTCTTCTGCCAGACTAATGTATTAACTTTGCTAGGAGGTGCCTCTGAAGAAAACGGGTATACTTTAAAGAAGAAACTGGCTAACAAATTCACCAAACATTTGGCAATTACTTCTGAAGCACAGTGGAAAGATGGATAGTACTTGGATGGAGAAAAAAGTGGAAAAATGAGCAAACTATTCCACCTTTAAGAAACCACAAAAGGTGGTAAAAAACACTCAACCTTCTGGCATAGGAAATCCCATCCTATTCAGAATAATCTAAGACTATATTTGGAGACAGTCAGCAAAACTCTTCAATAGAATAGCTTTCTAAGCAATTTAGGAAATATCTGTTTTCACAGACCTCCCTGCCCAAATTCTCCTGGCAAAATACCAACACAGGTAACCATGTTCCTCCAACTTGGAATGTGTTTGCAATTGTCTGACTGGTGTGATCCTTCACAATATTCTTCATCTTTTGTGCAGTGATGTTGCTAATCATTAGATAGCCAGTACTTGGTGCAATCTATTTCAGAGTCATTGTTAAGGAAGTAACTCTCTAAAAAGATATATGTTTGCAAAAAGCTCACTATTTACAAATAACTGATACAATTTAAAGGAGTTAAATTTACTGATACAATTTAAAGGAGTTGCTACATATTTATAGCAACACAATGTCTGAATTCAACTGGAATACAGAAATCAGTTAGAGAGACATTTTTGTTTAAAATACCAACCAATGGTACAGGACATTACATTACCCTGTCTAGTCTGTACACTATTTTAAGTGAAAAACCACATTCCACCCTCTCAGATCACAGACTCTAAGGCACTCCTATTTTAGCTAGAACATAAAAACAAGGAGTTTTCCATTGAAGTAAAAGCCTTCCAAAGTTTTCACATCCCTACAGCAAGACCCTTTATCTAAGAAGGAAGCACAGTGACATCTCTATCTGGCAATTATTCTAAACAGTAGGAGGAGAATTAAGAAAGTACATTTCATCACATTCAAAACAGAAGAAAATAGTAGTTTCAATAAGCCTATCACAGGTGATTTGGATGGCCAGAGTTATTTGCCACAGAAGCGGAAGCTTTGGGTCTAAAGTCAAAGCTCATGGGTTTTGCTAATACATTTCAAAAAGAGAACTGCTCAAGTTACAAGACTATAAGACATACACACTCCTACTACAGAATCTTCTCATCCATTAAGCAACCACTGAGGGCAACTGATATTTAGTAATTAATTTTGTAACTGATATGTTGCAAGTGTACTGACACCCTTCCTCAAGTTACAAGAACCAGAAACAAAAAAGCTGAACAAAACACATATGACATTTTTTTGTGGTAAAACACATATTAGATTATAATTTGGCTTGATTAAAATGTATCAGCTATTTGTAAATTGCAAATTTTTTTTGCAAGCATCCTTAATAACAACAGAGGTGCATCCTTAATAACAACTCTGAATTCGATTTTTGCTTAAGTACAGGTGCAACAAGTACTAGATATCACTCTGTGCCAAAGTCCCAGATAAAGAGTTTGTAATTTGCACTGTCTGGGAAAAAGTTTTCAAGAGCATCACAGCTATAGAAACACAAAATCCCAAACCCAGAATTTTCAAAGGAAGTCCAGACAAGTATAATGACATGGATAAAATGTAGTTCTACAGTCCACACAATAATCCTTAAGTAGGAGTAAAACAGTGAAGGCCAAGCTACTGGTATATTTAGCAGGACCATCTTCAGGACTTCTGGACTGCAGTATGAAATGTTGGTTAAATAAACAAAACCCCCAAAATTAGAACGGCATTTTCCTCAAAACCCTGCCATTAACCAAATCTTCTGGAGGGTAGTTATCCTCTCAGCTGTGGATTACACAGCTGTGATTAACAACCTTGAAAATGAAACGAAGTATTTTCATTTTACCTCTAACCCAGCTTGTAATCATCTCTCACTAAAACACTTAAGATCACAAGATGGCACTCAGTTGTACTTAATACTACTAAAATGTAAAGCTTAAACTGCCAGAGCCATTAAAAATAGAAATACTGGTACATTTTCGAAAGTCTTGACTCTTTCAATTAAGATTTAACACCCTTCTAAAAGTGCAGTGATTTGTTTCAACAGAAGAGAGATGCTGATATTGCACAGCTTAGAGTGTCATATTGCCAAACTCTGCTAGACCATATCAAATTAGGCACTGACCCATTGTGGCATCAACAACACTACTGTTATATCCCCCACACACTGCTGCTTTTTTTTTAACTCCAACACCTCTCTCCTATACTTTCTTACAGGGCTGTGTTAGTGCTATTTGCTTAGCATGTCTGCCCCAGCATGGGAACGGGTCAGGAGTCAAAAGAGACTCCTCCACCCAGAATGTAAAAAAACGTAACTCCCCTGCATTGGAAATCCTGGGAGAATTTTGGTGTAAGAAGAAAAAGAGGGGAAGGAAGGCTAGTGCACTGGAGCTATAAGGAGAACACTGTGAACATTTTATGCTGCACATTTCATTATGCAATCATCACACAAGAAGGAAAAAAAATTAGAAAATCATTACAATAAAACATTCAAATTATATTGGCCACTGTTACCCAGAGTCTGGATTAGGCATTTGTAAATTCTCCCTTATCCATCTTTCCTCAGAATTGCTCTAATTCGCAGGGTGAGTGAGAACAGCAATTTTTTCCAAAAATCAATCTAGTATTTGTCAGACACCTGCCCCTCTGCCCCACTCCTTCCACAAATTCTAAATGAACAAAACTTACCTGCTTCTGGATCTGGAGGAATCCTCCACATATACAAATTGAAGTCATCAGAGCCCGAAAGGATGTACTGTTAGGAATAAAAATAAAGTCAGCTTACTACGAAGTATCACCTGAATTATGTTATTTTATTACTGATCTAGTTTCTCCAAACCAAAAATGAGTGGAAAAGTACAATTTGCATAATTCTTTGCACATCATTGATCAACTTACCTTTAAATGGGGGTGAGGTACCAGCACAAAAATGTTACATGCATATATATGGATCAAAATTCAAAAGCATACTTTACTAATGCCTACTGCCCAAAGTGTATGTTCGCTTTGCTAAAAAAGGCTATGAATTTTGGTTGGCTTTAATACAAGCATGTCTAAATCACATTGTCTCCCTTGCAGCCTGCAACTCTGGTCTTTTTTTAATGTTAAAGTATTTAATGTTTTTTTCTCATCTCCTGAACTGTCAAGGAAAATGCCATGAAACATATACCTAAGAAGAGAGCATGTCCATTACACACAAGCACAGCATATCTGGTTCATCAACACTAAAGGTCAGTCACTGAGGATAATCTTCAACACCAAACAAAATCAAAGCTAAACATTCACTGTCATAAAGCCTCAGGTGATTTAACCCCCCTCCTCACATTTATCACACTAGTAATATTATTCCTGGTCATAGTCACTCTGAAGAGATGGAAGGCTGCCCTTTTCAACAGTGCATGAATAATAAGCAATCTCTTTATTGTGCAGAACTTCAGGCAATATGCAATTTTAAGTAGCTTAATATACTACAAACATGCAATGGAATGACAAGTGACATTTGACATGGTAAAAAGCTTACGATTCTCAGTTCTGAGAGGCCACAAACTGTGCCTTGTCTACAAATACCCTCCAATAAATGACAGGGAGTACAGTTCATTTTTCTCCCAAATTAGAGATGAGATGACATGGTAGGACCAAAAGCAGATTCCAGTTCCAATTATACTGGTGTAGACAGTGTAAATCTTTAGCTCTCACCTGACTTCAGGCTGCTCCTTAATCAATACAGTCAAGAAGCTGGATTTTTCATTTAATTATTGTTATTAGGTTAGAGGGAAGGGAGAAAAGAAAGACATGAAGCAGGTTTGTCTCTTTTCTAACCTTCGATATGAAAGAAATTCTGGTTTGCTTGGCAAAAATATAGCTGGTTTCTGCCTTTTATTCTCCAGGGATACATAAAATCATCAGGTAAGCTAACATCAAGAAGTGAGGAGGCAAGTCCTGGAATAGCAAGGACTGAGAAGCAGAAAATATACACTTAACACTGAGAAGATGGCTATAAATTTGCCTATATTCAGTTTGTAATAGTAATTACATTAATGCAGTGTTTGGATGTTTTCAGTCACAAAAATGCAATAACCAACCACTAAAACTCCTTCTCTGGTTTCCTACTATCATAATCCAACCATTCTTTTTTAAGGATGCAGGATGTGAGTAAGCTCTTATGAATGCAATTCTGCTCATTTTCGGACAGGTAAGAGGCACTGATCAAACAGAAGGTCCTTTAAAATCTTGTGCACACTAGCTCAGCATCACTCATAAACTCATACTTTCCAAGCCAGAAAGTTATTTCTACAAGTTCAAGCACTCAGGCAATTTACACCTTGCCAAACTGACCTGACGGTGCCAGGAATATGTGCTTCCCCTTTCATTTGACTGCTCATAAATGTTAGCCCACAGCAGCCTGAGTCACTGTGCCAAAACTCCACAGGTTAGGGCTCATACAGGAAAGCTCCCAGAAACTAGACAGAAAACACCTCTAACAGGTTTTTTTAGAGAAGAAATGCTACATGTAAAAAAAAGTCTTACTTAGAGATGTTGCCAATTGTTATTACTTATTACTAAATTGTGTTGTTGAAGCAGCAAATAGTTTGCCAAACACATATGATGGAAAACAGAGACTTCTCACTAAAACACCTAGAAAGATCAGTGTCTTGGACTTATGACCGTGGCACCTTCCCCACTCCCCAAACCAAACAAGTCCAAACAACTCCTTGATATGAGAATCAATTAGCACTCTACTTCATAAATGAAACAAACCAATAATGACAGGGCCCCAAAGTAACAGATTTCAGATATCCTGCACCAGGCACACAACACAGAAGAAGCACATTATGTACATGCAGGGAAGGGAGTGTCTGTGAGATTCTTCAAATCTGTTACCAAAATTATTTGCAGAGGAACACACTGTGTATCCTGTAAGACTCAATAATCGATTGTGTAGGAAAGCTGGTGTATCACTGGCCACTGAACAAGAGTATGCTAGCTGCAAAGATCCCTGATCCCAGCATATTCTGTCTTGCTTCAGAGATAACAAAATTTAGAGTGCCTTTGCAGTGATCTGGACTAATGGCAATTTGATGCACTATCAAGAATGTAAATAGAAGGTCAAGACAAGAGATTATTCACCTTACCTGGCACTTCTGAAGCCACAGCTAAGGTATTGTGTCTGGCTTGGGCCTCTCAATACAGGAGTGACAACTAACAAATCAGAGAGTGGACAAGAGGGTTGCTGCATCTGAAGGCACATGACCTGCAAGGAAAACCTAAGGGGAACTGGTCTTTTTTAGCCAGAAGAAGAGAAAGTGAAGGGACAGAGTGGACCTCAACAGTTTCTCTCTTGGAAGGAATACTGAGCAGCCAGGGACAGGCTCCTCTCAGAGGCATGCAGTGGACACTCCAGAAGAAACAGTCACAAGTCACAGCAAGGGAAATTCCAGCTAAGCACAAAATAACAGCATGTTCAGGAGGAGTATAACAAACACTGCAACTTGGCCCCAGGAAGGTGGCAGGATCTCTACTCTTGCAAATCCAAAATTTACCTGAACAATTGCCCTAGCAACCTGATCTAACTTTGAAGATGCTCTCCAGCACTCAGGTGATCTCCAGAGCTCTTTTCTGACTAATTTTTTTTTCAAAGATTGTTGGAGTAAAATGGGAATTAATTGTCTTGGTGGATTGAAGTTGGGTTTTGGGTTACGGTGGGGAGAGGAAAGAGGAAGGGAGAAGTGAGCAGTGACAGGAAAATGCCCACCTGAAACCTTTACACTCCATCAGACATCACAGCTTCACAAAAACACCAATGGGAGCAAAAACTCAGGCCACAGAGACAGAGGCAAAAACTGCAGTTCAGCATAAGAACTTGCATAAATTCAAGTGATCACAATCTGGGGAATTTAAAGAAAGAAATTTATAAAGTGCCTTCAAATAGTTCACAAAATCATAGAATGACTAGGCTGGAAAGGATGTTTGGAGGTCATCTGGTCCAATCTGCCTGCTCAAGCAGGCCCACCTAGAGCTGATTTACCAGGACTGTGTCCAGATGGTTCTTGAGTATCTCCAATGGCAGAGATATTCAATCCAACTGTCTCAAATTGAGATAGTTCATACCTACTTAAAAGGACCATGAAGTCCTTCACTTCATAATAATTTCCAAGCTTAATGACATTTGCATCAATCAAACACGTTTGGCCAAAGTATTCTGGAGTGAATTAAGAGAAAATAAGTAGTAATTAATAAAACATCTGCAGTGCAATTATATTCAGTCTCAAAACAAGCTCAGCTTGGGACCTGAGCTCTTCTGGATAAGCTTTTATCTTGACGCTGAGACACCAATCAGTTTGTGTGAAAAGCATCAGTTCATGAAGTCACCCACACAAGTTTGATGTTGTAAGCAAAGGGCTGCAAGTAGCAAACTTTTTATATATACTTAAATTTTACTTTGATGTTAACTCTGCCAAAAATTACCAGAAATTGATGATATACCACAAAATATCCAACTATTTTGTATCCCTGTGATTCCACTGCCACCACAGTAGCAGCCAGTATTGTTTTCTGCTCTCTTTCCCTGTTAGGATGCCTCTAGGGTACATGTTTTACTGCTGTTCTCACAATATAGAATTGAATCCCCAAATGCATTCCTTTTCTGGTGGTCCTTTTCTGTAAGACTAAGGGATGCAGGTCTGAGAAGTAGAAAGTGGCTTTTCGGACCAAGACCAAAAGAATGCCAGAAGACCAACCTCATGACTGCAGCTACTGCAAGAACAATTTGCTATAAGAAGCTTCAAGAGCAGACACCCAAGCTGCTAAATTAAAAAACATGCTTCTTCAATGACATTTGAAAAAGAAACTCAATTCCAAATAGTACTCTCTGCACAAGACAATGGGAACCTAAGCCCTCTGGAGAGCACAGCTCAGCTGATGTTACTAGAACATTTACATGACCATCTGTGAAAATTTTTCTTTAATGCATTTATTACTAATATAACAATAAGCCAATAGTTCTCCTCACTAGTTTGAAGTTGGAGAATAAAGATTAAGAAAACGAAAAAGTCAGTCCCTAGTGCTAGAAAAGTCAAAAGAAACAATTACTATGAAGTGCACCAAATCATAGTTAGTAAGGCTGAAATCCTGAGAGAATGGAGTAGACTTTTTAAAAGGAAGGAACAGAAAGAAAAGAAAGGGTTGGGGTGGGATAGATGAAAGAATGTCATACTGCATACAGTTAGACTCCATCTTAATTGTGAACAATGATTTTTGGTCCTGAGGGGATGTTAAAAACCTAAGTCATAGCAGAGTACCTTCAATTCCCTCACTTTCAGAACAAAAGCCCAGATAATTAAATCACAGAGGCAAGCCAGGGGGAGACAAAAACGTGGGCTTTCACAGATACACCTAAATGGCTGAGATAACAAGCACTCTCCTCCTTCCACCCTCCCTCCCAAAGACAAACTCCAAGCAGAACATAACCTCAAGAACCACTGCAGTGCTGAATTAAGAATCAGACCAGACACTGTGAGAAGAGTTCAAATGTCTCAAGGGGACAGAACCAACATTAAACCCACCTGTTTCATTGTCAGCATTTTTGCTGCTTTATCTGACCAGAACTTTTGAAATCAACATTTACAATATTCATATATGGGCATGAGATTAGACAGAAAAAACACTTGCTGTTAATACTAGAGTTTTTTCAGAAGGGCAGAATCAGCTTCTATGTCTAAGTGTTAGCAACAATGACAGGAAAAGGTTTCCAGATGACTATGAGCTGCTGATTCAGAAGTTTGCCTTAGAAGGAAGAAAACTCTCAGGCGTGGTTAGAATCTGCTGCTGGGAGAAAACACAAATTAAGTCTGAGTTTGAAGTAGGCATGAAATGCTTAAAATGAACTACCATCAGGAATCTGGGAGAATTACATTGGACTAGCGCTCCCCACTCATTCCACTGTAACTTTTCTCATTTTTTCTCTCCCCAGGGAAATTACATCAGTTGATATAAATAAATGGAGATTTAATCTGCTGCTATAGTCTTCTAGCAGTAGCATTAGCACTGCATTTTGCAGAGTACTATCACTCTGGAGAATTTATTTTTTGTTCTCGCCACTGCTAGTTTGAAATCTTTCAAAATCCCATAAGCTACATTTCCTCAGGAGCTACTGAATATGGATTATTTCAATAAAATTGTATCTAAATAAAACCTTATTTTATTTTTGAACATCCACATTTCCTGCTTTCATAAAATGTCCTATTACTTATGACATATATCAGAGAGATTTTTGAGCTTTTGGCCCTAGATAAGGGACTAGCAGATATGGATCATTTTTCCAAAAGTATCATCAAGTTTCTTGAATGGCCCTATTAATGTAGGGGAGAACAAGAAGAATGTAGGGGACTTTGTCCTAAATGCACAAACCAAAAAGCACCATCATCATATAATTATAAATGGATGCACAAGACTATGGGTAACTGCACAGAAATTATCACCATTTAAAAAGTGATTGTTGCTAAGTTACTAACAGTAAAATGCTCATTAGAGAGACTCAAATTCCATGCTGCTTTTTACAGCTTTGAAAGAGACTCAATTCCCACTCACTTGAGCATGTCTGTCCTTTCCTCAGAGGGGCCATCGAAACCTGGGGCAGAAAAGATCAGAACAGGCAAATTTTTTCTCAGGCTTTTAGTGAGCCATCCCTTATCTTCTCCAAGTAATTCAAAACCTACATGCTGGTGAAGAAGCACAGAGGCATCCAAATTTGAAACAGTTATGCTGTTCTGCACATATCCTTTAAGAGGCAGGATGTACAGGCCCTGCATATATTACCTGTAGCATAACTCAGGGGTGGGGTGTAGGCTTTTGATTATTTTCCTATTACAACAAACAAAGAATCTGGTTTAATGGCAGTCTGCTAAACTCAGGTATTAATTCCTCTTGATCACATGAGACGAGCTGCCTTGCACATCATCTCTGTGGTGGGATATACATGATAATGGCCAGACTTCGCGAACGAAGATCTGTGGAAGGTCTTTGTACGCCTTCCAGCCTGCGCATTGGATTTATTTTAGGTGGGACACAGTGCGCGCAGAACTGAGCCCACCCTTTAATCCTAAGGTTCGTCTGCCGGGGCCAAGCGAGCTTGGACAGTGGCAGCGAGGTCCTCAGGACGTAGGTGGATTGCCTTACAGGGCTAACGGGCTCCACCCACCTGGGGAGTTTCCCCGACCGGGAATCGAACCCAGGCCTCGGCAGTTACAGTGCCGTATCCTTAACCACTAGACCACCAGGGGCTCCCGATATACATGATACTCATTGAGGAAACCACAGTTTGACATGAAGCAACACTGAAGTCCGAAAATCATTGTTTGTCCAAAATAGATTGAAATTCATAGCAATCAGCACTTTGGAGAAGGAATCCATTTACATGAAGAATATAATAACTGTGTTTTTCCAAGGAAAGGTTTCCTAAGTAAACAGGGCTTATGCTATTTTGTTTTTTGTGGCAACCCTCTGTCTCCAAGAACTTTTAAACCTAATGGCCAATTTCAAATTTGATAGAGGACCTGAGGATTTCAGAGTTATGGACTGCCCAGAAATATTCTTTTGCAAAAGGGCAGCCATCATACAGAAGGGAGAGAGATACCCCGTGAGTAGCCACTGAGAAAAAAGCAGTACCATAGTTTCACCCCACTAACTAAACATCAGGAAACCCAGATGTGAACTCATCCTTGAACCCAGCAAAATCCCAATAATATCATGACAATCTGCTTCTCATAGAACTATTTCAAGAGGGATAAGCAAGCAATAAATAAAAAGAAGCAAAAATTAAGAAAGGTTTCCTTACATATACATGTATAGTTATATGTGTTTATATATATATACACATATATATAAAGTATAACAACTGTGAACACAGGTCTTGCTATACAATACATACTTTGCATGAAAAGTGTTTGACAAAACACAACCAAATTTTTTTTATAGCTGCTTCTGGACCTTTTGTGGTGCCAAGACTGCTCTATGCATCTTCCTTATAAATGAGATTGCTATTTTTTTCCATTTCAAAAAATGACTGATAAATTAATTTGATCATAATTTAGTGCTAAGTCTGCATTTCTTGAAGGTAGAAAACCCACAGATTTGTTTTCAATTCATCTTTCTATTGCTAGAGTACTCACTAACCAGAGGGCAAACAAGGCAAGGACATAAACATGGAGGAGGAAAAGACTATTTCCTATTTTAAAAGCATCAAGAAACAAACAAGCAAGAAAACAGCAAGACAATACAGCTTGTCTGAGACAGGCAGTATCAGAGGAACTAAAGAAAAAACCAGAATCTCCCACAGAACAAAGCACTCCTTTCCTTAAACAATTAAGAAATAAAAAACAATGAGTCAGGTATTTCAATTTCTGCAATTCCTGATCTTTCTGTCAGGCTGATACCTTTATGTTGATCAATCCAGGTTTTTAGTACAGAGTTCTCACTGAGAACAGCTTGAAAATCTGCTCTAATGATCATTGCTGACCTCCTCCATATGTATACTCCTACCTACATGCCTTGTGCCAGCATAGGAATCCCTGACAGAGCAGTGGTCTGATTCAGTAGCTGCAACAGTAAAATCCCATACAAATTCCCACAAGTCATTCAATATCGTATTCTCATTTATGTGTTTCAGCCAGATTCTACAGGGGCCAGATGGGTGTAAGTACAGACCAAAGAAAGTACAGGGCCTCTCCTCTCAGTGGCATTCTGCCTTCATTGTACCCTCGGACTGCAACTGCAGTCAGAGTAGCTGCCTCTTCTCCTTGTAACAGCTCTCATTGTTACCAACTAAGAAGTTCTTCTCTCCACGACAGTAACCAGGGTGTTGGGTTAGGAGGACAAAGTAAAGAGCAGTCACCTGTTCTACTAATAAGGCTACTAACCTCTTATTCCTATCTTTCAAATCAAAAAACTAAAGTAAGAAGAGAAATAACTGAGGAAGGTCTCCTTGAAATGTGTTTTGGAATACTTATGGTTAAGAAAATAATTCACCTACAGGAATGAATAGCTACACAACCTTTTATCTTCTGCTTTATAGTAACTTCTGGGGTGCAAATGATGACTTTTTTCCCAATATTTGATAAATTTAAAAAGGGCTCACATAATTGTGATAAACATGTTAAGAAACATATTTGCTTTGAAAACATGTGTCTTTTTTCATACTAGCCAGGACAGCAGTTTACAATCTCTACTGTTCAAAACAGTTTTTCAGGAAGGTTGGAACTGGCACAAAAAAGAGCTTAAAAGTTTTCCATCTCAGCCTAAAATCAAACAGGTATGTCCAAAGGCTTTTTAACTACAGATGCTTTGCTCCTCATTAAGAAGCATGACTATCTCATGAACTAGAAAAAGAAAAGCTATGACACAGCAGACTGGAGAAATACAAGTTGCTTCTAGTACATAAAATTCAAAGCCAAAAATTTGTATTTCCACTCCCTAAATCCCTAATCTCCTAAGCAGCCAGCTCTGTGTGGGGCAGTTTTAAAAGCTTACAAAAGCATCATTGGAACAATCCACCAACATTTTTACAGCTGCCTTTTTGCCATGCAGAAAGGTCATAACAGTAATTTTATTAATGAAAAAAAGCAACTTAGAAATCCTTACTGAGGATTCCTATGGCAGGGAAAATATTCCTATTACATTCCAAAGAGAGTAACCAGTTTATCTGAGCATATGAAGGAGGCTCTTCTATACGTGGCTGAAACTGCATGTACCCCAATTGTTCTCTTCTGTCTTCTTCAGACATCTGTTACTTTACTTTTTCAAATTTACATTAAATCAAATATTAGTCAAAAACCTCCAGAATTCATAGTTGCTTTTTCAGGGTCTATTAAAGGTCTACTTTTAACAGCTCAACAAGAAGAGCAGCACCCATTGTGTGTCACTTTTAGCAGTGCATTCCTGCTCACTCTCCTTCCCTCCCTCTCCCCAGTCACGTAAGAGGTGCTACTAAACTCTAGATCTCTTGTGAGTAGGAGGAACACAAAGCCTGCAAAACTCAAAGTCTCCTGAGTCAGAGTTCCATTCCACCAGAATTTAGCTTCAGTGTGGGTCCTTTTGGGCTTGTGCGTGACTGTCTAGATGTCTAAAAACTTCTGCCAAGGTCTACAGGACTGCAGAAGAGAATGGAGGCAGGAAATAGGGCTGGCAGGATGCACCACGAATGGGAGAAGAGGTGATCAGAACAATAAGGGTTAAAAAAAATTCATAGCACCTTCTGTCAAGACCTTGACCCTGGAGAGACATTTTCACTATGACCGCCCCATGTCGATTACCAAAAATAACGGGGAAGAAATTAATAAATAATTTCACAGTCAGATAAATGTCATGTATGCATTTTATATGTATGTAATGTTATGCATATACCTGAGATTTAAATTGTTATTTACATGAAGCAAAAAGCAAAATACAATCTCATCAGTAATTCTTGAAAGAAACCGAATTTAAGACAGAGTAAGACACTGATTTTCTTTTTATCCAAGCATAGCAACATATTTGCACACCGAACGCTTTTCATATTTTAAGAAATGCTGACTGCAATAAGCTACTATTCATTAAGAAGTCTTCTGTGCACAGGAAACCCACAATACATTTTCTAAAAAAATAATTCCTTTTCTTCTTTTTAGTTCTTAACTCTAGACATTGATAAGCACTACTTCCCGCAATAAAAGACCTTTAATTTAGGTGACACAAAATGCACCACTGAAGAAAAGTTCTATTTCTTTACAAAGGCAATATACCATCATACAACACCACTGGCACCTATACAGTTAACCTCATTCTTGGAAGAGTTACATTCATGTAATAATTCTGTCCTGTGAAAAACTGCCCTGTCCCTAACCAGGGCTATTTAGAACACAGATTTCAACATAATGAAGGCTGTAACTTTATAGGGAATTGGAGCCGTCTTGCAGTACCATGAGCAGTGCATTCCTGAAACTCTCCTATACCAGTGTAATGTCAACAGAAAAGGCTGAGTGGTGATGTAATGTCTGAGGGCATGCCAGAGTCAAGACACTTTTTGTTGGATTCACAGGGTACAAGTTATTTCTCCCCACCCCCTCTTTTTTAAAGCAGGCAATAGGCAGTTGATTTTACAACCACAACTGTTATAGACCCTCATATTATCTACACGGGGGAAAAAAAGGAATATGCTGATAACATTCATCATTGTGACACAGGCAACAATTCTAGAGCAAGAAAAGCTTTTGGTCTATTTTAGTTTGGAGGGTGGTTGTGTTTTGTGGGGTTTTTTATGGGCCTGTTTTTGCTGCTGCCCATCACTATGGCCTCTGAACCTCCTTCACTTAAAAATGCATTTGGGTTCCTGAAGCCCTTCAATACTTTCTGTATCCTCAGATACAAGAAGATATTTTCTGTACCAGTCTAGTAACTAAAAATCCTTAGTATTTAATCAACATTTCCCAAATGCTAACGCTGACAAGAAGAACAGAAACTCCCCCAGCACCCTAGCATGACTTGAGATTCTCACATATTTAATAATTGTCTTTATTCAAACCCTTGTGCAGATTAGGGTAAAGTCATGCATGTTAGGGTAAAGTCAGTGGGACTAAGATGCATAAATAAACTGCTTTTAAAATTCTGGACCTGGATGCTCATACCAGAAGGATGAATAAATTACAGTCTCACACAAACCTCTGTGGCCAACAGAGACAGTGGGAAGCTGAGAATCATGCTTGATCCATCTAACCTACATTACCCTTCTTCCCTTCCACAGCTGTATGACTTAAGTGAGCTCCTGGACAACGCAAGTGCCATACAATTTTCAACCTATTTATCTACCAACATCAGAGCTCACCTTCAAAGAATAAAAAAATTGGTTTCATGTAAATGAGGTCATTACTCTAGTAACATGAACAAAAGACAGAGTTTGAGGAAAGCAAATGAAGGCAGTTATAAGTGGGTGCAAATAAAACACCAGTTAAACAATGCCTCTCAGGCTTTGATAGTTGCGAGAAACCAGAAAAATATGGCTGTGGCATTCTTAGGAAAAGGTTCATATATACTGTTCTTTGATTTTCAAATAAGGTTCACAAGGACTAGGACAATAATGCTTTTAGAGGAAAGTGATAGTTTGCAATGTCACAAAAAGAAACAAAGCTGTTCATCTTCTAAGACCCCTGCCACTTAGCTTGTGCAACAACACCCCCCACAACAAAATACCTCAAAACCATATCAGCACTTCAGAAGGTATTCTTTTAAACTTAAAATAACAGATGATCATTGGCATTACCAAGTGAATCTTTCTCCATTTTGTACCATAAAGCATTACTGGTATATAATTTTTTGCTAAGAGATTTCAATCCACTTGCATCACAGATGCTCCAATAAAAGGAGATGGTATACAGCTCACTGCACACCTTCCCTCTAAAGTAACAGGTCTGGAGTTCTGGGCCCAATTCCTCTTGAGCACCTGTCACAATATGCAAGCACTAAAAAAGTGATACTGGAAAGATTAGTATAGAGTCTAAGTGCCATCAACAGACAAAACAATCAAACTGTTCCCCAACTAGTAGTCTGTGTTTTATTTGGCAAAGAAATTGTATTAATTTAACACATGTACCTTGTCAAAGTAAGAATAACACATCTGATCATTATGGGAACTTAAGTATTTGGTTTCTTAAGATAAAAGGGGGGTCTCCAAGAGAACTCCTAAGTTGTGAGCTTGCAGTTCAAAATCTGCTCGTTTCTGCCATACTAGAATCCAACAGCTCCATGTACAACATGGTATTACTTACAAAGGTTCACCCAAAACTAAGAGTTACAGGTTTTTAAACTATGATGGTCATGATTTATGAGAAAACTTCCTTTGAGTAAACTATTTTCTATGCCCAAACTTCAGAGAAATATTAACAAAGGTTGTAGTTCTGTGAGGAATTGAGTCTCACAGAGCTTAAAGGTCATCTCTCCTCTCATCCACCATCTGATCCCTTCCTTATATCACATTCAAATGCTCTGAGCCCTCTGAGTGTCCATACAAGTCCAGAAAAAGAAGAAAATGCTGCTGCAAAATTAGGAAGTTGTATCAATAAAAGGTCTTACATCACATCTACTGGATGATGCCTCTCCCTCTGAGCAGTTTTTTTTTTTCCAATGCAACTGCATTCTAAGCACTGCTGAGTTAAGAACATCCCTTCCTCATTAGAGTTAAAATACAGAATAGAAAAGCAAAATTATCAAATGAACTACCTGTGCAGACAACACATAACAGTGAACACATAATTTTGAACACTGGGGAGTCACATTTTTAAATTACTAGGCTCTGTGTAAAGGGTTAAAACATAATTAGTTAAGACAATGTAAAAGAGAAAAAAAGATTAATTCAGCAGTTTTATAAAGATGAAAAGAAAAATCGAAGACAGGGAACATCACAGATGCAATGTGAAAAAAATGCTGAAGAAGCCTTCCTACCACAAGTGCCACTTACAATTTGAAAACAACCTTCTTATCCTTAGATCACTTAAAATAAGCCTTTGCCCACACAAAGTTTTGATCCCACAAGGAAATACAAGCAAGGAATTCTATGAAGCTTACTTTGCATGGATCTCAAACAAAAGACATTCTTTATTAAGGTAAAGGACATCAATAGTAAAAGGGGGAGCAGACTAGAAGCAGATTAAATTGGATACAGATTTATTTCTTCTTTTGATGAATTCTGATTTGCAGGGATGAAGACATATATATTGTGCAAAAGCATACTAGTTATATAGAAGAGTAAAACTCAAAAAACCATTGCAACTTTTTATCCATCTTGTCTATCTTACAGTCAGTTCCAACTCCAACCTTCTTGATACACCTGGAATTGGAACTGGGTTCTCTGTAAAAGGCAGTCCTTAAGGACTCCACAGTGCTGATAATCTCAGTCACTGAATTTGAACATTACTGGGCAGTTCCAAACATATAGAGTTGAAGCATGTGTGGCATTTTCTGACTTAATTACCTTTTTTCCTTCCTTAGAAGAGGACTATGAGCCTGTGTCTAAATGTCAAATTCCACATCTCTCTAACACCCCATATTAAACTTCATCTTCCCTATTAGCTTTGCATAGCTTTATAAGACAATATAAATGTCTTTTGCTCTAATTTCCAACTCATTAGCAGCATTTTGTGCTGCTACTCATCTGAACAGAAAGTCAGTCAAGCCACAGGAATATCAAGTTTTTAAAAAATGCAGGCTCCTGAAGTATTGCATCAACCTGGTGCACAACAGATATATTCTTCCTGTTAAAATAATACCATACCCATAAGAAAATGGCTTAAAAAGCTGAGCAACATATACTAGGGGTTTTATCTACATCTTCAGTAACAGATAAGAAGCTAAACTATACATCAGAGTGTACACAGGTCTACACTGAGTTCCAGAGGAGAATAATGAACCACGAATTGTCAGTGGTTTACTTTTTAAACAAGTGTTTTGCCATTCTTATAGTAAACCATTTTTTTTTTTAAAGATGATTTCATTATCACATTTTCACACTCCTTCTGTCAAAAACTATGCAAAACTCAGAAACACTGCTCAAGTTCAGAGGTGTGAATATATTTCCTACTTGCAATCTGAAAGAAGCTCAACTCTGCCTCCTGCAGCAGCAGCAATAGAATTAATGATCAAATTCTGACTGCAGGAATTTTGTTGATGACAGCAAAGAAATTGTTGGATTATAGTTCGATACCATCATGGCTTGAAAATACATTTTTTGTCCTTACACAGTGTTATTGGTTATTAGATATACAACTGTCAAAAGACAATATCTAGCTCAAGAATCATACCAACTGCTGTTAGCCACTTTATGTGTGACCTATTTCTCTGTGATTAGTAGTAGGGACAAAGTTCTGCTTCAGCAAAGTAACAGACTATTCCTTCCTAAGCACCCACCATCACCACTTACAGAACACTGAGCTATAGAGACCTATCCTACCTCATCCAGTAGTATAGTATTAAAAGGGAAACATTGTCATTTGAAATAAGAATCAATAATCCTACAAATCCACAGTATTTACATTTTGTGGAATTGCCTCTATTGTACTCAGTAGCAACACTGAAATGCAAGAAAAATGCTTCCTTATCATATATAGATGAGTAGACAACATCATATTAATTGAACCTAAAAAGCCTCTGCAAATATTTTCCTTCTGAATATTATCTTCCAAGTAAGTATTAGATTACAACAAACAAGAGGTAAAATTTATTACATACTTTGTTATTTGTTTCCTTTCTTTCATAGCCCACATGGCAAAACAGTTCTGAATAACCCTATATGTGTCCTGTCTCTTATTTTATCTCATGAATCAGAACAAAGCCATCCTATGAGTGTTCTCAAACACTCATAGAAACTCTGGAGACTCAGGACAACATTGCTTGCTTATTACCTGATCACGATCACCTGCAAAACAGCAGCTCTTCATAGTACATGAGTTGAAGTACCCTTGGTTGTCAAACTGGAAGACAGGCAGCCGGCAGTGGATGTCATAGAGCACTGGGGGCAGGCGCCGACGCAGTGCCAGCAGCTGGGTCCCATTACTGTTGAACCGGACACTCATGGCACTCTGAAGGGACAGGTTTCCACCATAGCGGAGAAGTGAACTGGGAAAAAACAGATGAAACAAGTGAGATGGGCCATGCATGTAAACTGAATCACTTAAAGACAGAACTCTCTTTAAACTTACTGAGTCGTTTCAAACAAACAAGCCCAGTAAACGATAACCTTATTTAGTTTCTGCTTCAAAGTATCAATTCCTGGAAAAACTTAATCCAAAACTTGAATGACAAACTATCAAAATGCTACAACTCTAGAGTCTTCAGAAGAATAAAATCAAGGACTATGAGTAGTTTTGTTAGTAACAAATACATTTCCTGAATAGGAGCAAAGTCTGAGAGAGCACTTAGCCTCAAAAAGGTTGTCCTTGTACTTCTGGGATGTCTGCCTTTGACATTGATGCTACCAGCACCCAGCCCTCTGTGTTAGCTGGTGTTTGAATCCAGACAGTACAAACTTTTTTTAACTCTACTCTGGCAGCAGATGGCATTTTCTGCCGTTGTAGATAGTCTGACCATTATCTCAATTCTGGTTTTATTTACATCTCTACAGGCCATCTGAGGATGTTTGAACTCTACAATCAGTTCCAGATGTCTTAAATAAAAGGACATCTTTTAATATAGTCCTTTTAAATAAAAGGACTAAGGAACTATCGCAAGAAATGCTAAAATAAGTCACTTAGCTAATCTCAAACTGGCTTCATCTAAAAATACTGCCAAGTAAGCAAGAAAATTATGCTGACACTGTTACCTAAAACTCTCACATGCCTGAATTAGCTAGTTTCCTTGTCCTCTGTAAGGTTGAACATTCAGAGCTGGAGTATTTGTATCTGTTCTTACTGACATACAGAAGACAAAAACAAAGGGCCACAGGTTCCCAGGTTTTCTCTTTAAAAAGTAACAGAAATTAAATTTGTTCCATCCAGGAACTTAAAGATAATCACAGCATACCTGAAAGGCAGCTTGTATTGCACAGACTTTCTGGTTTTTTCAAAGACTTTGTTCACTCCCCTACTTGAAATGATTGTGTGCATAAAAAGGAAGACAAAGATGGAAGACATTTTGTCCCTTTTTTGTTTAGTGATCACTGAAACCTCCCTCAGAAGTACCAGAACTCAACATTTTGTTAACAGGTTTTGAGCAATACCCATCAAATCTTGTTGGGAACTGTGACTTTTATGCATCTTCTGGACCAGAAAAGGCACGCCAGCACAGAATTTGCAAATTCTAGAGGGAAGTTTATTCATAGATTTTATTGCATAATACTTTCTGATGTAGCCATCTGCCCAAACAACTACAAAAAATGATTCACTCCACACTGATGGAAAGCCACATTCCATGCAGGTTGAAACATGCTTTATTACATGAGATACTGTAAAGTTACAAAACCATTGTTCCTAAGCCCAAGCTAAACAAAACCAAAACAAAATAGAAGACTCTACATAATGAATGCACTAGAAATATACTGCTCTCACATACAAGCACTTTGTCAACACAACAGCCAAAGCCAGGGTGCCAAAAAGGCATCAGAAGTCACATTTTCAAAGTCAGCTAACTAGTAAGACCTTCCAGCTGGGCACCAAAACTTCTGAACACCTGTATCAACATGAACAGTCCGGGTCTCTCATGTTCTCCTCTTCTTAGGCAAAGCTGCTGAGCTTCTTTTAATAGCGTTAAAGGTTTTTAATAGAAACATGAAAGAATGTAATAGAAGAAACTGTAATCTTAGAGACAAGGATTTAGGATCCCCCTCATCAGCCCTAGCTTCTGTTATTCAAGACCAGTAAAGTATTAATCCAGCTCAAAATATTCAGTCAGACGTTAAAAAGCAAAACAAAACAAGGAAACCAAAACACGCAGGACTGTTTTGCCTCCCCCTCTCCTGATCGGTTTGAGTAAGCCAATTTTTTTTCCTATGGAAGTTTCCACTTCCTTAAGAAAACCTGACAAATAAACTAAAACAACATAACATCCCAAAAAAAAGCAAACCAACCAAAACCTCAACAAGAAAAAACAGGTAGAAGAAATAACCCCAGATTATTTTCGTTGAGAAAAATCAATTTTTATATAAAAATATATGAGTTCTCCAACATGGGTAAGAAGGTCATAACATACGTGCACCAATCAGATCTAATGTTAAGGTGCAGCCACTGCTGCACTAAGCTCCTCTACTCATTACCAGTTTTCCTCCTTAATCCAAACCACAACCTGGAATTCTCTCCTGCCTACAAATGAGTGAGCCTACCAGATGCCTTATCCTTTCAAGTCTTCAGGCAAAGTTTCCATGGTTACTCTTATTATGCCCTGCCTCAAATAATTTGAGGTTATATTTCATAGTAAGAGTAGTGTAATATTAAACTAGCTTCCATGCTGTTTATCGATGTTTCACAAAGCTCCTGTGGCAGTCAAAGTTACCAAAGCAAACACCTCTTGGAGCTGAACTCTGTCTTGTGTTGCAGTAACTTTGGTGTACCAAAGCTCTACCAAAGCTCTAAAAGAGTATTTTACTTCAGAAATTAAAGGAATTAAGAGAGACTAGAACTTCAGAAAAAATGACCATATACATGCATAAAAAGTCTAGAATTAAGGACCTGTATTGTCAATGCTCCTCAAAAGGTCCACAGCTTCGACTACCTCATACCCTTACTCTTCCACATGATTGAGCCACACATGCAATAGAAATACAGCTCCTGCTGTAGTTCCTTGCAGGTGGCTCAGCAAAAAAAGAAAAACAAACAAAAGCCCCAAACCCCACACTAATACAAAAGGCAGTGGGCTAATTTGGTTGATGCAGAAGGAAATACTACAATAGTCATCTGTCTTTCTTACATTTGTAATGTAAGAGTGACATGCTGATGACTTTCCCCACTTGTCTCAATTCTCATGTCTCCAGAAGTCAGACTCTATAGATCCAAGTGCGGCATTTTGCTGTACTATTCACAAGACAATGGTTTTCTGTTTTCTCCACCCTGCTGTGTCTTGATTGCTTCCTCTCTGCCTCTTTGAAAGGGTTTGTTAAATTAACTGCACAGTGTTTTCCTTTAACAAGCTCTAAAAAGAGATAGCAGGTAGTCAGGTGGAGATGAGATGAACAAACTGACATCAATCCCTGCTAAATATCCATTTCCTGATCCAAACAGAGGAAAAATGTTTGCTCTCTCTCTCTCCTCCTAGGACATATTTGAGAGATATGTTCAGGAATATGAGGGGGGATGTGTACAGAGGGAGTGCAGCTCATGGCTCCATCTTGGTGGAAAAGCTGCACACTTACTTCTCAAATAGAGGACATATAAAGGATTTGAGAAATCTCTCTTGCTCTCCTACTGCAGGTAGTGCACTTGGTAGCAGCATTGAGAACCGAAACCCCAAGACTTCAGTATCTTCCATCATAAAATTTAGTTGATTATAGAACAAGCAAGCTGGTTTTAGGAAAAAAAAAAAAATTGCCTGAGATCTCTTCTAGAGTATTCCATCTCCATCAAAATTGCAGGAAAAGATCAGTGAGCCATATCCAAGAAAGAAGCTGGCAGAATTTTTTTTTTTACAGTACTAAACCGCTATTAATACTAATTAGTACCAAGAAGGAGGTCTGAATCAAGAAGCCCTAGAAATCTTCAGAGTAATCAGAATCAGAACTTTTGCACTTTCTTTTTTTGTGTGTGGGGAGGGAAAAGAAAGGGGAGCACTGTGCTTAAGCATGTTCAGAGCTCAAATGACTATCACCACTTTCCTGGTTGCCCCACAATGCTGCTCTGTACCTTTAGTCAGTGCTTCTTTTGAATATTTTCACATAGTGGGGCAGTGTAGACATGTTTGGATAAGTTGCTCATGTTAAAGCTGCCACTTCTGCCTGCCCCTTACTGCATGCTCCAACAAACAAATCTCAGAGACAACACCTTCTTGCAGTTATTAAAAAGTTTACTGATGCATCACACTCAGTTCTTTCCTCTTAAAGACACAGACCATGACAGCTACTGAGAAATCTGAAGGCAATCCTAAAGGGACACCTCTGAACAAGATGGATGCCCTTTCTGCCAGAGGCATTATCTTTATGAATCCAGAGCCAGACTACTCACATTTACTCCGCTTCCAAATTTGGCTAACTCAGACAGCTGTGGAATGCTGATGTTGCCTGCCAACTCTGGAAGCAATACAGAGATGCATGCACATCTGAGTTTTTAAAAATGTCATGTTGTATGATTAAGAGAAATATTTAGCCCACAGAAGGAATATTACAATCCAAACACACATGCTGGAGCTGGAGGGAGACTGAGGAGGGAGAGAATGGATGGTTATATGCAATATGGTCATTTCCGTAGCTGGTTATGCTGCACACAGGCAGCATGCAAGTGCTAACTAAATACCAGCTCAGCCAAACAATGGGAGGCTTTCAATCCAAGAGTAGACCACTAATGTAAATAAATCAGTTTCTACTGGCAGGCAGTGGGATAAGGGCAGAAGTAGTCTAACTGCACTCAGAATTTGCAGGAAAAGTCTATACCTCAAACAAGCATTTGTCTCTCCTCCTCTCTCCTCTTTTCCAGACAAAAAAGCTGTTACTTCTTTTTTTTGAAAAGTCGACTGCCTGATTGGGAACATAAGCTTAAACCAGGCTATTCAAAAGTGAGTTTGGCACAAGACAGTGCCCATTAAAACTGAGAGAAGATCAGTGTCTTGGTAGAAATAAAAAAAATTAAATCTATCCATTAAATAAAACCATTGAATAGTTCCTACTGATAAGCTAGAAATCTTAACAATGAACTGCAGTACAGACACTGTCCTTGGGAAATGGGTGCCATTTAAGAGGGAAAAGGAAGGAAGGAAATAAGGGAGAAAGTGTTGGTATCATAAACAGCAGTGAGTGAAACTAACTTAATAAAAAAATGACCTTAAAAGGAAAAAATGAACTGAATGCTCATAACTGATACACACTATTTTATACAACTGTGTTTGTCAGCAATTTTGTAACCACAAAACTGAGGAACTTTCAACTTTCAGCAGAAAGAGCTGGAATGAAACTTGGCAAACAGAATTTTGGCTTGGAAAACTGCAAAAAAGTTAGGGGTTTTATTTGAAAGTTATTGTGTGTGTAAAAAGACACACAATTCATATTTAGTCTGAAGCACACACTTAGAAGGGCCAAATTGACCAATAACAGAGAAGTAAGCACAGTATCAATAATCATGCAGACTTTTTAAAGTAGATTGTGAGTCTCACAAAAATCTCAAGACAGTTACTTTGAAAAGCAGATAAATTGTGTCAAAGTGTATGTAGTTTCTCAGTAAGTACTCATAAGTGTTAACAAATCTGAATGAAATGCATCAGTATTTTAAGATTAAAAGTTACGCAAGCCATACTCAAGATTTTATTATTTTTCACTAACAAGCTCATTTTTCTAAATTCTGTCATCACTACTTCTGATTATCTCACTACCTTTACAAGAACTGTTTCCAAGAACTGTATCACCCAGAAGCCTTAACAGGAAGTATGAGGTATTTGTTTGGACATTAAAGAATAACCAAATAAAATAAAGGCTGTGTATTATAAGTAAAACTAAATATCTTTGCTTTCTTTCAAAAAGAAAATGTAACTAAAATAAACTGCATCCACCAAGATTGGAAAAGTACAGAATTCAGGGTGAAGATTCTGCATGTTCAAAAATGGGACATTCCTTCTGCTGTTTACTGTTAGGGTCAGGAACATGTAAACTAATACAAAAAAAGAATCTCCCCATCATTAATAAACTTGCATGAGTGGCAAGCTCTAAGCTGAGCAGAAGCTTCACTTTTCCCTCCAAACCAGGAGGACAGTGTTTTACTTTTTTTTTAATAAGTAAGGTTCTTATCTGATAACTGACTTCAGAAACCGGTGCCTTAAAAATATCGGACATCACTATTTATGTACCCAGAGCAATCAGAACTCGTAACAGCAAAAGCTTCCATGGTTTGGCCCTTATGACCTAACTGAATCACTGAATGTTGCTTCACCAGTAATCTCAGGCAGTTCTCTAGAAAGCATTATGTTTTCCTTTATGGTGCCTTTATTCACAGGAAAATAACTCAAGAATTTCAGTATTTTGAGGAAGATGGCAAGAGCAGAGGCATAAAGTATACAAAGCTCTCCCCCTCATCTGTATTACTTTTATCCTTTCAGGATTTAAGCCTTACTTCTGCCATTACGGAGATTGGACAGTAGGAAATGATGACTACAACAAACAAGTAAACAAACAAAAAACCCTGTTTCTGAATGTTTCACATCCTCCTGCAGCTCTAGCTCTTGCCAAAACTAGTGCCTGTTTTTGTCTTATCACAGACCTGTTCCCAAACACTCTCACTGTCCTAGGCTTGCCCTCACTACAGATCTGCAAGTCAGTGTCCTATTTTCACTCTCTGCTTGAATCATCTAGGTATTACTGTAATGTAAGTAATAAGTGAGATCTAGTAGGCAAGAAAATAGTTTTTCAGGAAAAAAAACCCACAAAACAAAACAAATTTAGCCAGATAAAAAAAGAAAGTAGAGAATATAATCTAAAAGTCAACTGTCCAACAGCCACATGCAAGCTAGTTAAAACACCTGATCATTTCCATCCTTTTCTCATCCCTAAATTCTATGGTGAGAGTCCATTATTCAGCCTGTTCAGAAATAGTACCTTGTAGGATGGAGTACAGACTGTGACAAAGAACACTGCTCAGCTAAATCCAGCAAAACACAGAGGAGTAGGTTCCATCAGATAACCAGATCGAGAAGATGCAAATACAGCCAGACATGGCATGGGAAGATGACCTTTAGGCCAAATGAAGGAACAGGAGCTGTTCCCAAAAGGAAGCATTCAGCAAAGTCATTATAACACAAAGGACACAGACACCAGGGAATGTTATCTCAGAAAAATAATCCAATTGTAAAAGTTGGCAATTACTCCTGAGGAGTGAAATCCATTTTTACACCTTCGTGTCTATGTATAAGCAGTCACATGTCAATACTGCAGACTTACAATGAATTTTTTTCTACATGTTTATGCGCTTCAATTGTTGTCTTGCATTAGGAAAGCTCAGTAAACATCATCCATAGACTTTTTCTCTTATCCAGTAGTTTACATATACTTACTCCCTTTTTTTTCTCTAGTGAAGCTGCATGAAGTTTTAATTCTTAAAAGCTACACAAGCTGAAATTAAAGATAAGAGCAGCAACATGAAAGTTGCTTTCTTTTGACAGGAAAAGTTGCAAGATCCAAAGTGCTCCTGTAGTAGAAGAGTCCAGTCTTGAATTAGTAAAGCTTTTTTCTCTAGTAGGTAAAAGATGAATGTAAATTGTCATGTAAAGCTAACTGAATGCAACTGCACACATAACTTTGGACATATCAAGTTGGTTCCACCACAATTTCCCTTGGACTGATGTTCCAAAGACTAATTCCCTTGTCTTATGATAGGGTTGAACCAACATTTCAAATGTTCCCTTAGTAAATGCACTAAGTGGATCTCTCCTTCGATTTCAGTCACCAATGGGTTTTTTAATTTTTTTTTAACAAAAAAAGCTTCTCTCTTCATTCCCTCCACATCGAAATGAGGCATAGAGGCGATTAGGGCAAGACTTAGTTGATTACAAATCTATTTCCTTAAGAAAGCAGTCTACAAAATCCCATTAAATCTGAGCTTCTTTTGAACAACAGATTATACTTTCAAAATTTGCATTGGAAGGACAATACTTCGCACTTTAAATTCATGCTTTAGAAAGACCTGGGTGTGAAAGTATTTCAAAGCTAACAAAAACATTAAGCATCATGAGGCTTTTGAAGTAGGCAGTATTCCCATTTCTCTGAACAGGAAAAACCCAGGGCAAGAAAGTTCAATCAACAGACCTACCCAGCACTGTGAAACAAAACCAGATTTCCTGACTTCGTGTTTACTGCATGAAGTTACACATAGCATTGAAAATTTTAAACCTGAATAGGACTGCTGCTTCTGAGAGCAAGCTGGATCCAACAGAGCAAAGGGACACTATCTACCTTAAAGTGCCTGGCCAGAACCAAAACATTGCAAATGTGGGGATGCTGATAGGTGTGAAAAAGTTTATATATTTTAATAATATTATATAAATTTATATATTTTAATATTCAAATCAGAAAATATCTCTGCATCTGATGGAGGGCTAACTATCAGCAATGGATAGTGTGATTTTAACTGATGAAGCTTTGAGAAGACTAGTCAATCAAGAGGGAAAGCTAAACAGAAAGTGACCATAGTCCTAACTGAGAACAATAAAGAATTAAAAGCTGAACTACTAACAACACTCACTCTCTTTTATTATACATTTTGAATCGAAGTTCTACAAAACTTGGTTGTGTGTCTGATCAACAGATCCAGGGATCCTAGAGGAAAGTCAAAAGTCTTCCTAAATACACTCCAGTATGGAAAGGATACCAGCCTAAACGTGGAGAAAGCCCAAATAAACCCTCTATCCCAAAAGGACTGATGAGGTCATGCATAAAGCGGGACTGCAAATGACACATGAAGTGTGTACACCTAAAACACAAGCTAAGTGAGAGGGCCCTTTCCCAGTAAATTCCACAAAAAGGACAAGACATAAAGGTGGGGAAAAGAGACTACAGCACCTGTTTTCACACATTTTAATACCGGTAGTATTTAGCAGACTGGCAAAGTTAAGTATTTCCAGACTATCTATTAGGTGGTGCTCACACCAGCAAGAGAAAAGATTTCTTGCTTCGTAGTAAAAAATACTTAGCAATAAATTCACTGATTTACTTATTTTGCAACTTTAGGCTGCATTTCTGTCTTCAAAGAAAAAAAAAAGAAGAAGAAAAAAGCATCAACTGACTGAAAAAAAAGGACTTCATATGCAGGAAAGTCATCAGCATGACTAAAGTCTTACTTAATGACTGTCACTATCTCTCTTTGCCCAAAGTCAGAAAGGCTCATTGGCAAGTACTCCCTGTTTATCTTCATTGAGAAAACAGAAAGAAAGGCAGAGGAGACTACATTAGATATTTCTAGCCCTAAAGAAGTAATTGATTTTGGCTAAACCTGTGGCAAAGAGTTTGGAGATTTATTTATGGTTACAACAAGAATTATGGTTACAATAAGAAAATCAAAGGCAAAAGCCACCTCAAAAAAAACACTCGCCCAGATGCCATTACAGTTCAAATGTTCCGTCAACACACCTCAAAGATTCCCAGAGAAGAATAATTCAATCCCCACAGATTTAAGCAACAGTCTGTTCACTTTCTATCACATTAAAATAAACCTTCAAGAAATAATGGAAGACAAATAAGGGGAAAAGTATCTAAGTTTAGGTTCTGTGTAATTTGGGGCAAATATGCCAAGTTGGACCTGGTTAGGAGAGCTTCAAATTCTAGGCTGAGAAACAAATTGGTTGAGCTCCCTCAGCAGCCACAGAAGCATAACAGATGAGAATGGTACAAGTGTGGGTTGAGTTCTATTTCCAGTGTGAGAAGACAAATAGTTATTTTAACTATTTGAGGTAGTGTGGTGGACCCATACCAGTGAGTGCCAAAATAGCACTTTTTATAGCATTTTTTATACTGTAACCTAGCTAAACAGATTACTTTGAGCAGGATCAAGCGAGTCAAAATTCACAACAAATGGTTCAGTGGGGAAGGGAAAGAAATGAACTGATAAGCCTGACAATAAAAAAGTGGTTGCCAAGATACACACATTTTCCCTGCAGTCATTAATACAGTGCTCTGCTCAGAGCGGGATTGACAAAGGTTTCCAAAGAGAAATATTCAGTACACTTCTATTGCACTGAAATAATTTAAACAAGTAGTTGCTAATTCAACAATGCAGAGAACTCTTCCACCTGCAGGGGCTTTGGGAATACCAAAGCATTCACATTGGAAGTGATGAGAATCAGAAACTTCTTTCCTTTACATGAAAAGTCAAAATGCAAAACAGTAAAACCTTAAATGTCCTCATACTATGCTTGCCATCCCACTCCCGTAGCCATCACGTAACATCTAGAGATTCTATATTAAGAAAATTCCCAATCCACCAGTTCTAGCTTCTAAGGAAAGAGCACTGAACCTCAGTAAACTCACTGTCAGAAGCAAACTCTGTGTTTGGCCCCTGTATAAATATCCCCTGCAACACGATCAGGAACAATACTGGATCCCTCACTTGCACTTTCCAGAAGCTCAGTATTTCATCCAAAATACCAGACATCATGGTAACACACAGATAAAAGTAGGCAACAGTTTCTTGAGTGAGCTCAGAAAGGTAAGCTAGAAAGAATAAAATTCAGCATGTGTATGAGAATTTCTCAGAAAATAACTGCTGTCTCTGTTCTTCTGGTATGATCTTTAAGAATCAAATACCTTGAAGGTATGACCCTAATAACTAAAACTGGAAATCAGAGGAGACCTCTGGGCTTGGACTGAGTTGCACGTTAGTTTTATGACCTTAGAATACCTTCCACATCACCACACAGGTTTTCTAAAGTCCTCTCTATGCAATAGGTTATAAATATCACCTGTGGTACAGAGACAGATGCAAATACTCATCATTTCTCTTTCGTCCCTTTCCCTTGCACATCCACTCATCAGCAAAAACAACCCTGCCAAATGGTCTACCTGACATGCGTCTAACTAAGCTCTGAAGAACTGTTCCTAAATTGCCTGTACTTCTGGCAGCTACCACTTCCATTTCAAAATCGCAAAAGTCTCATGAACCTGAAAACTAGCTTTTCCAACTACATGTCAGGGTGTCAATCTGACACACACCACCTGCAAGACTTTTATGTCCAACAATGTTTTTCCTCTTGCCATCAGAGACCACTGATTCAGAAACAAAAAAGTAATACTCATTAGGTCTTTGAAAGGCTGGGAACAAAATTAAATAAGTGAAACTACAAGTCAAAGCAATCGGGATTTTCAAAAGAACTCAGTACCTGTGATTTCCGATACATGTGGACCAGAAGTTATGCATTCAATAAACAGTTTTAAGAGTTGGATTGTGTTTTCTTGCAGCACAGGGACTAAGCTGAACACCTAGTAATTAGCACTTGGCAGAAAAAGCTCTGTTCAAGACAAAGAGTTTAGAGAACACGGAGAGCAGCTGCACAATGCACCCATATATTCAAAGTCCTCCACACACTGGCAAGATCAACATACCTCAACATTTATAAACATGCTAAGAAGAGTCCTCCCTGGAGATCCCCCCCGAATCTAATTAGTCTATTACAGAGAAGAAATCTCCATCTCTACATTTTGCTTACTATTTAATGAGCTAATCACTAGATGATTCACTGATATCTGACAACAACTATTCCTTATCCAGAACATGCGAATTTGCTTCCTCTAAATTCTCAGTGCAGGAGGCAAATTTGTTGTTGGTTGAAGTCCACTAAGACAGCCTTCTTGATTGGTGTTTTTTGAGACACAAATATTCATTTAATGTGAGCTAAAAGTTTGCTAAAATAGGCTCTGAACTGCAGTTACTTCTCAGCCAAGACAAAGAAAGAAATTAAAGCTCACTTAAGGCTCCTGTTCAGTTTTGTCTGTAAAGCCTTGATTGAAAACATTGAAATTGACTCCTTTAACTTGGGCATACTATGATTTGTATGCTCAAATTAGCTTTTAAAATATGCCATAAGGTTTACAATCACCAAGGAATACCAGGTGTGCCTAGATTGTCAAGGATTTTTTTAACTCATCATTGGGCTTTTTGAACTGACTTGTAACTATGCAGACAGCACAAGTCTCCAGAACTTTCAGAGGAATCTTGGAAAGGTCTGTTGTATATAAGCATTTCTACCTCCCTCAGAGTTGAATTCAGTATTTGATTTAGGGGGGACAAATGTATTCCCAGATCCCAAAACTCAAGTCTGGGATCCTGGAACCTTATGTTGTATTCCAGGAATAAAAAAGTCAAGTGACAAGAAGAAACACTCTCTGCTTATAGTGTATTCTTATGAAACATGAAGCCTTGAAACGTAAATCACCCCCAACCTTGGTTACGTTTCACTTCTATTTTGTAAAAAGCTTATAAGGAAAAGGCCGATAAGACGAAAAAGAGGAAGGTTAGTATAGCAGAAGAAACTGGAGCAAGTAAACAGAATGAACAGCATGCCACAAACAGCTGAGCATATCTAATAGTTCACCACTACTCAAATGAGGAAGGTTTTGTTTCCTTCTCATGTCCCGCTCTCAGCCAGGCCTCACTCTCTCTTCTCCATCATTTATGTTATCTACTGGGCTCTCCCCAAACCAAGTACAACTTGCTAGGACATAAGAAAGCTACAAAGCCTTTCCAGCCTAGTTTTCTAACTTCTAAACATGATGAGTCGGCTCAAAAACACAGGTCAAACACAGATACTATGCAATGAACACAGGAACAAGGGCTTATCTAGTTTTTATATAAACCCATCCCAGGCTCACATAAAATGCCCCAAGACATGTATTTATGACCCAAGACTTAGCATTTTAACCCTTGAACTGGACACACAAATGGATCCCAATGTGTATAAAGTACAGGCTCAACACTCCTGTCACAAGCAGAACACACTTCTGCGAACAGCCTTTTTGTAGCATAAAGACTAGTTTAAAAATATAGGACAAGACAATATAATTTTGATCTCAAAAACTTCCAGAGTAGTTGATGTGAGTCAGGGGTATGGGGAACATAGGAAAAGAAAGTTTTAAGGGCATAATTATCATATTTTCTTGGGGGAGGTGAAAGAAGTCTTCTGATTTCAGTAAAAAGAAGATGAGCATGGGGATGCAGGGAAAAGGCGAAGGGAGAACATGAGTCCCTAAAAATAAGTGAAGTTACATAGTCTTTGCTTGACATATATATATACTCTGCCTTGCTGAGTTGCTCCCAGCAATTCTGTAACAATACACAATTGCAATACATATTTTATTGTAAATAATTTAAGAAGCACAGACCTATCTTTTCTGATTTTCTTAAAAAAAGATTTTCTAAAAAAAAGGCACAGCTTCCAGACCCCATCTAGTGGCATGAAAGCCTTACAACAGCCTCATCATCTGAAACCATATTTAAAGATTTTCAATGAGCTGTTTTTAAAAAAGAAACAATACAGATGATTTCAGTTTAATGTCCACCTGAAAGGCTAGAAATACGTGTTCTAAAAATAGCAAAATAAGATTTTCTGAATTACTAGTCAACTTGTAATCATGCTGGAATCATATTAGTACTATATTAATAGCCCTTCATATGCTATTTTTGAGGAGCCAGCCCACCACATTCAAATCTTATTAGTTACTGGGGTAGAAGCAGGGAATCTCAATTGCTGCACTAAATCTGAGACAGAAGAGATATCAAGCTGTGAATGAACTTTGAGAAAAAGCAAAATGAATCCACCTCTGTATCCTGACTCAGTCAGCAAGACTAATCAAATTATGACTATCTGAAGTGAGTTAAACTTTCCATAATTCAGAGTTGTGCAACTGTCTCTAAATTTCTCCACGCATGCCAAGAAATGCTGGCTATTCAATTACTTCCTTCACTGTAGCAGCCAAGCATAAAGCACTCCCAGCTTCCCATTAGAAAATTAACCAATTCCACAGCCTATGAATAAAATATGCTCATAATCAGGACTTTTTTCCTAGCCCTAAAAGTATTTCACTTTTAATTTGTAGAGGTGTTTAGTGTTGCCTGACTATAGAAGTGGATAAACCCAACTTTCCTGGCTGGAGACATGTAACAGCAAGCTAAGACAAATTCTCCCAATAAGCCAATTGGAGAAGAGCCATGTATTTTAGAGAAAATAAAATGTAAAATCTGATGTAAAAATCCTCAGATTTTCTGGATAAATAAGTAGATGCAGCTCATTTGTTTCTGACAAGCAGTGGAATCTATATTTGAATTCTCTAACCTAACTAATTCACTACTCCATTCAATATTTTGAAGATTCAGAGCTATTAGTTTAAAAATGCACAATTAGCCATATTCCACTGACTCCATACAAATTTAGAAGTTAACAGCAAATCCACTGACTCCATACAAATTTAGAAGTTAACAGCAAATCTCCCCTTTTCTGACAGTGCATTATCAAGCTGAACAGAGTCAAAGAAAAACTTCACTTCACCTGAGGAGCCCCTGCTGATTAAAACTGGACACTCAGCATCAAGCCTAATTCCCTTCAAATGAGTGAAGGGAATAATCCTGTGGATTTATCAAACCTCACCTGTATCTGTAAAATATATTACCACACCAGTGCTGTTGGCTGCAATACATGTAATGTGAAGGCATTGCTAGCTACAGTAGTTAGTCTTTGGAATTCCAAGCTTTTAATTTGCTGGATTTTGCAGGTGAGCAACAGCAGGATTCCTCAGAACAGCCTCCAGTTATGAAGCACACCACATAGTGCCTGCATCAGTCTAACTCTGCTTCTATTCAAGAACTGACAGAGAACAGGACAGTAGCTGGGATATGAGTTTTACATGAAGTGTTATACTAGCAGCAAATTATTAACTACACATAGCCATATTTCCTGGATTGGAAGACTGCTGCAGCCCTGCTTAACCCACTGGAAATTAAGAGTTTGGCAATCCACAGCAAACATCTAAAATTATCTACATTTCTTCCCCTTCTTTCTACCCACTCAACCTCTAATCAAAATCCCAGTACCACACATCGTGACAAAACAGCTGAAGTTTATCTGATCTACAAATTAATAAAATTGTTTTCTCATAAGACAAAATGAATTGGCTAAAAATACATTAAAAAACAAGTTCCATATTTCTAGATTAGCAAATTAGGTCTACAGAGACCAGTGGAAGTTTTGGCAAATGCTCTGTTACTTTAAAAAAGACTAAAAATCCAGCTAATTTCTTTAAATATGAGTGACTGGTTTTGACAGCCCACTAGAAGGACGTGGATTATTCTGAAGTGTCCTCTTTCCTGAGAGTTCCCTGGGAAAAAAACTGCAGTGGCAACAGAGTGCTTTAGGGTCATTTTCTTTTCATAAGCCAAGCATACCCTTCTCACCATGTTTTGGGCACATCTCTATCAAGCAAAGGAGGAAAGAAAATGGCTGTCCCAGCAAAATGGCAGCTGAGGGCAGACTTATCACCTGCATTCATTTATGTTACAGCTTGCTCAGCTCAATTCTGAGACACCAAATATGAGACAACAGCATATACCCTGTGAGGAGCAGCCTGTCTCTTACCATTCACATTTCTGAAGGTAGGCTGCAGGCAGGAAGCATGTGCCTATTTTACACAGTGCACCACACGTAGTAGATGCAAAAGCTTTAAATTCAGTATTTAAGGGAACAGCTGCATGGTACACATGGTGTGTGCCCAGCTGTACACTAAGGTGTTGCACACATTTTCCTGCTTCAGGGAAAGTGGTATGACCTATCCACCTCAGAATTTCAGCTCTGTAGTCGCATCCATACTGGATTTTATAATTAAAAAGGTTTACTTCAAACAGATTAGGACCAGAAAAGGGTAGCTCCTGTCCATCAGATGTAAATATACAAGCTTCCACTAGTTGAATTTATTCTAGGCCTTGAAGATAACTCAGAGGTTATAATAGACCAGAAAACAGTAGCTCTTGTCCATCAGATATAAGTATACAAGCTTCCAGTAGTTTAATTTATTCAAGGCCTTTAAGATAACATTAAAACATAAGAAACCCTTTGCCCTTTACTTTCATCATTTAAAAAAAAAAAAAATCCCCAAACTTCCAGATTCGTTAAACGTTAAGACTTTCATACTGGTGCTAAACCTGGAGAAACATAAATTACTTGCCAAGAAGCAATTAAATTCTGTTGTAATTATTTTATATTTGGCATTTAAAAGAACGATGCCACAATGCAGCTAAAAATGTGTGTCCTTAAATTTGAGTACAGACTATTGTCCCATACAACAGTAGCCCCCAAGAAGTAAGCCCTTTTTAAAAGATCAAGGAAGAAGGCAGGATAGCATCCAGACTGGAGATCATCTGAGTTTCCATGACCTAATAGCTGCTAACACTCCAAGCAAATGCTCATTAACACTTTTATATAAATGATGAGAAAATTCTGGAGATCAGTGTCTTAATAAGAATAGCTAAATATTATAGGAAAGTGCTATTTCTGCTATTAGAAAGCAGCTGTTCAAATTTGCAATAAAAGAATTTCTTACTCAAGTAATGTGCTCCTGCATACATCAGTTTCATGTTTATATCGTTAGTGATATTTAGAATAGAATCATAGAATCATTTAGGTTGGAAAAGACATCTAAGAAAAGTCCAACCATTAACCTGGCACTGCCAAGTCCACCACTTTAACACGTCCCTAAGTTCCATGTCTACATGTGTATTTAATATCTACAGGGATGGTGACTCAACCACTTCCCTGGGCAGCCTGTTCCAATGCTTGACAGCCCTTTTGGTGAAGAATTTTCTCTGATATCCAATCTGAAACTCCCCTGGTGCAACTTGAGGCCATTTTCTCTTACTGTACCTCTTGTTACCTGGGAGAAGAGACCAACCCCCAGCTCACTACAGCCTTCTTTAAGGTAGTTGTAGAGAGCAACCAGGTCTGCCCCGAGCCTCCTTTCCTCTGGGCTAAACAAATTCAGCCCCCTCAGCCGCTCCTCACAGGACTCGTGGTCTGGACCCATCACCAGCTTCATTGCCCTTCTCTGGCACTTCCACTCTTTATTCCTGTTAGCCTTATAAAACCTTTCCAGCTACAATTTCAATTTTTGCTACAATTTCAATTTGCTACCCAAGTGAAAGACTTCATCTAAATTTTGCACTTATATAGGATTTTTATTGATATAAGCTATACCACTCTACCAACATACTTCCTTTTATATTCTTACTCTGGGAATAAATGTCTGGAAAGAGAAATGTTTTGGTGTAACTCCCTTTAGAAAAAGAGACCAAACCGTGGAAGTTCTTTAATCACAGGACTGAGGTAGAAGCTGAATACCAAAAAATTCTGCAAAACCAGTATGACTTTGAGGGGGCAGGTGGTAGAGAATTCAGGAGTAAAATTAAGCCTGGGAAAAATGGAAGGATAGGGTAAAGGTGTTTTTGAGTTTAGTTTTTTTTATTATTTCTCATTACCCTCTTCTGATTAAATTGGTAAAAAATTCAATTAATTTCCCCAAGTCAAGTCTGTTTTGCCCATGATGGTAATTGGTCAGTGATCTCTTCCTGTCCTGATCTCAATCCACAAGCCTTTCATTGTATTCTCTCTCCACTGTTCAGTTGACGAGTAGGGTGGTAAAGCAGCTTTGCTGGGCACCTGGCATCCAGCCAGGGTTAATCCACCGCAGATTATTATGATAAAAAAAAGAAAATTTTAAAGCTGAAAGACTGATGAAGACTTCAACAGAATAAAAATAAATACTCATACATTCCAAACTCTGATATCAGACATTGCATACATCCACTTTAGAACCCAATCTAATCACATTTCATGCTGCAACCTTATTCTCTTCATTTGTTTATATTTCTGTGCAAATCTGGAAGCACATTATACAGCCAAACTGATTCTCCAGGTGTCTGTATTATTCAGGAAGTCATATAAAACTCGTTAGCACTGAGTAAAAAGCTGCCTTGACCACAATCTCTGGTCAGCCACTGAAAACTGAGCTGGTAGGAAAAACAAACTGTAAACCAGGCAATGCCCACTTCAGCTTCTTCCAGTATTAGCAAGCCAGTGCTAAATATAATGATGAGAACTCGACACAACAATCCAAGTTAATCTGCAGTAGTGAGGCCAGGCAGCTCTGAAAAAAATCACTTACCTTAACACTGAAGATCTAGCCCCCTTTTAAATTGAATTAAATCCCATATATTAAGAAGAATATTAATTATGCATAATAATCGATAACCAACATTGTTATTAACTTTGTTCTGAATCTTTTCCGACCATCATATGTTCTGACTTGAAAAAACAGAAAGAGTAGCATGCCATCACCTCTTAAGTGAAAGAAATAGTACAAGACAAGCACAGACAGACCATACCTCTGAGGTTTACGAATATCCCAGAGTCCCACACCTTCCTTAGAGTTGGCGGTAGCCAGTAATCTGGGTTCTACTGGATTAAACATTACACTGTGAAAGGCTGATGGGTAGTGTGCCAAGCAGAAGGGCTCTGTTGAAAAAGTTGAAATTTCAGATATAAGAAAAAACAATGCATACAACTGCTTGATGCAATGACTTTGGCAGCTTAATATGGAAACAGCATACCAAGATATGAAGATACGGAGACATGTTCAAACCATTTCTCAAGCTGACACATCCAAAGCAATATAAAACCTGAAGTTTTCAAATCCACCCACATGTATCTTAACTGTCTAAATATGGGAAACGATACATGCTGAATTTCAAGCCACCATTTTGCTTATGGAAGGTTATGAGAGTTTAAAACTAGCTAGTCAAAGATCAAATATTTGAATCTTCTTAAGGTTCATGCTTACTCCCTATCAGATGTAGTCATCTGATAGGGAGTAAGCATGGGGGGGGTTGCTTCTGAAAGATTCCTATGCCTGAAAGCTTCCACAGCCACTGATGGATGATCACCCAAACCACAAATGTAGCAGCAATTGATTATATGGGAGAATAATATTACAAGAAGTGAAATAAGTTTGTATGGAACTCAGCTCAAAGCAAGCTGCCAACCCTGAGGAAAAAAGGCTTGCCACCTCCTGAGTGCTGTACAAGCAGACAAGAAGGGTGTTCCTCTTGCATAAAAAAATGTTAGCAGTTGGCTCTTACTATTCACACGCAGAGTAAAAAACATGCTCATTCAGACTCTCTCCCTCTCATCAAGACTGTGTTTGTCCTGCTACTCTACCCTATTCATTCTGTCAAAATTCTGTCTCCATGAAGAGTGGGGAAAAGCCTTGACTCTGTCATCCTTCTATCTTTCTGCTAGCTTTTACAGCTTTAGACACAGTCTAATTCTCTTTGCTGTGTGCATCTTTTGTGGCATGCTGCCACTTTTTCAATCAACTAAGAAGCCAGAATCAATGCCTATTTTGAGCCAGGGATTATGCCAGACTTTTCCATTCACTGTTTGCTTTGATGCAACTCCTGTGTTGTTCACGTGCTTGGGAGACACTTACTGCCCTTATTTGAGCCACCATGTGCAGGCACCCTTAGCCCAACAAGCACTGCCAAAAGTACTTAATTTTCTTTCCTCATATCACTCATTCTGCATATAAAACATGGTTAAACAGACAAATTTCCAATACCTTATGAAACAACTGCCTATCAAGCAACTGAGACAGAATGAATTTGTTGCCCCACCTGTATCCTCCTCCTCATGCTCTATTACAAGCTTTTTCTTATAGGGACTTTCCTCTTCAGTGTTCATTTAGCAGTGATGAAAACAAAGATCTCTAACAACAGCTGAAGCTCCATGGTGCTATTAATTGTCATAGGAGAGAGGCAAAAAGAAGAACAGAAGCCAAATTCTGCTCTGCCAGCTTCCCCCAAGGCTTTAGAAATTGCTATCAGTCTGCTGACAGTTCCAAATAATGTTTAACACCAAAACTGACTTTTTTTTATCATCAAATCAGAATCCTGCTGGCACATAAGAGGCTGTGTTATTAAAATGGCAGCCCCCAGTGAGAGGCAAAGGCTTGCATTAGCTGAGTGGAGAGACAAATAACATCAGATTGCCAAATAAAGGAGTTGTTTTTTAAAATAAGCTTTCAATTTATGTTCATTTTTTTAGTCAAATTATAGTCACTAATTACTGGTGCTTTCCTTTACACCTTTATTATAAATAGCCTGGCACAATAGTTTTCTTCTGAGATATCAAAAGTTGCCTTTCAGCCTGTCAAAGAGAGATTATAGGAGGTAAACTGGCACTAAGTAATTTTAATGAAAAGTAGGGGAATTACTTTTTTATTGTTCTTTATGCTCATTCACAATTGTAACTTTTATACACTGGAGTATGAACGTGTTTCTCAAGGGAGCAGCTCAACACCATCTCTAATAAAAATTAAACTGGGTTTATAAAAACTGCATAAATCACTCAGCAGTGAAAGACAGGGAGAAAGGAAAGGGAATGAAGCTCCTTTTCCAACTTTTAATGCACTATTTTAAAGGAGGAGGTTATTTGCAAGATTTTAATAAGCTGGTCACTCAGGGTAACTAACTGTACTCACACTAGCAGGCCTATTCTCATGAAAATACCAGTGCAGACAAGCAGATTACCCCAGTGATGAGCATTATACTGCAGTAAACATTGGCAGGGCTCACATATAAATGCTGACTCAGAACTCGTATATAAGCTTGCAAAAGCCCCTAATTTAAAATTCAGGGAACCTAAGGCACAATTCCAAAAAGCCTCAAACTACTATAACCAACACTTCACACATTTTTCAATGGTGTACCCTTCTCTTTCAAAGTCTTAACAACAGTAAAAGCAGTAACAAGGTTTAACTAGAACAAAGGAAAAATTTAATTTCATATGATGTCAGAAATTCAGAACAGACTGGACATTAACTTATGATACTGAGCAGCTTCCTAGAGATGCATTTAAGCATCCAGTCCTCCTGACTGTTGACATCCACTGTCAGCAACAGGTTGTGCTGCTGACAATCTGTTCTCCTAACAGAGACAGCTCTTTATAGTGCAGAGTTTAGGAGAAGGCAATAAAGGAACATTTTGCCATTTTCAGTTTGGAAACCACATTCAGTGTCTGGTCTTATAATTTGGATATTATGAAGACATAAAAGCAGGGATGAAGTGACACTTGCACTTTTTTTTACTCTATTAAAAGTAAAATAGTCACATCAGACTAGTTTAATCTCTCACTTTTTTTTTGCTTTTCACCTTTTACACAGGTGAAAAGCAGCATATATATTAAAGACTAAATTCACATAAGTTATAGTATCGAGTTTAATTATAGGCAGTTGAGATTAGCAAAGGGAGATGCACGGGGTAAAAAAACTGGCTGAAGGGAAGTTAAATAGCACAGTTCACTGTGCTATAAGGGGCTTATGGGCAAGAAGAGTGTTATTAATAAGTTCCTCAAAGACACAAAGAGACAATATAGACATTTTTATTAAAGGCTGCAATATACATATATGGAGTGTGTGCATTTTTTTCCACAATGTTTAATAAAATTACTACATGGGAAAAGAGATAAGGTGTAATACAACTGTGCAAGAGAACCGCACAAAATTGAATGCAGTGCTAGTATGTTTAGTTTTTATTTATACTTATACAAAAGCAATATGCCTGGGGTAGGGAAGGTATCTATAAGCAGTCTACTGTGAGTATTCTGGTGGGGCTTATCAAGACAGACCCCACTCTGGTTACTCACGTTCAATAAATCCTGAAGGATATTAGTGTCTCTAAAAGACTCCTATGAGACTATAAAGTATGTCTTGCTTCAACTTCCATTTCCTAGTCAAAAAGGGACAGTCAAGAAAAGTTATCAAATTTACTAAGTATGGAAAGAGATAATTCAGTCAAACAGCAACTTTGACCCAACAACAAAAGTGTACAAATTGCCACAAAGTACACTAAGTTGGATTTCACGGCCATAGACAATTTTCCAGTAAGACCAGTGGAAATTACATGTTGAGGCAATTGCATTTCACCAGCTTACTAAAAAATATGGTATTTTATTTCATCTATGAATGAAGGGAACCATATTCTGTACTCCTGCAGATTGCTCTGTGTTCTTTAGGATGAGGTAAACTTGAAGCTTCATTTACTTAAGTATTACTTAAATATTCATACACTGAAATTCAATTATTGTGGTATTTCTCTCAAATTTATGTAACTATAGTTCTAAACTGAGATTCTTCAGCCTCAAAACTGCAGCTGTGAAAACACAGGTCACAGTGTTTTGAGAAGCTGCAGGTTTGTTATACAAATCAACATTATTCAGTTCTGTTTCAGAAAACAAAGACTGAAGTAATAATTCATATAATTCAAATAAAAGTAATAATTTCCCTGTTATCACAGAAGGGCTCTAAGTTTCCATACAACCAGAAAACATTATGCATAAGTGTCTTAGGGTCACGGGGAAGAATATAATTAGCTTTGGAAAACTATTCAAATCAAAATGACAGCTTTCTAAACATCCAAAATTTCTTTTTAGCTCAGGCTATAGAAAAAAACCCAAACCCCATATTCCTAATTGATTGCAAATTTTGCAAGATGATGTCATTCCCTCCACTGCCCCTTTACTTAAGTTAAAACCTATTCAAACCAAGTTCTATACTAGCCTGCACTATATACTGGAACTCTATGAAGTCATTTAAGACAGTAAGGCTGAACTGTAAAGACCAGGGCTTGCCTGTCACTGGCTAAAGAACTATGCCTCACTTTCACCCTTTTCCAACACTCACTGTCTCAACTGTCTGTGATAAACATATTTTTTCTCTTCCCTGCCTTGCACAAATTCTTCCTCAATCAATGATCTTTTCCTTCTAGAGATCTTACCTCCATGGGAAGACTCCCGGATGTCCCAAATAAGAACTCGGCCATCATCTGATGAGCTGGCAAAGATGTTGTCATTTACTGGGCTTACTGAAAGGCCATACACTGCATCTTCATGGGCAAACACATCCAAGGTTTCAGTGCTGGAAAAGAGACACAATATTATCATTCTTCCTTCTTTTGCTGTTATTTTAAAAAGCAAGGTATTTACAGCTACCTAGTAATACTTAGTGATGAAGTTTATCCAACTTCCTAAGAAGATCTTTGTGTATAAGTCAAGTGAAAAACAAACAAAATGCTCAGGTACAGTGACCAAGACATCATGTTATGAGAAAAAAAAGTCTCTCAGACCAAAACCCAAACATTAAAAACTTCAGATACTGCAACATGCTATGGAACTTTCGTTGTGTTAAATCAAGTCTGGGAGGAGGCAATGGGAAAGGGAAAGAAGCCTCGGGATCTGTAGAGTAAATTTTTACTACTTAATGTAAAAAGGAAAACCAGATAGAACTACACTCCTTCATACAGGCTTCTGTATTGTCTAAAAGTTCAGTTGAAGCTCACAGAAGACCAACTTTTCAGATGTCTTTTTCAGTAAGTTTTCTTGGTTTTTCTGCATAGACCAGACCTATATTTTTCCATGTAAAAAAGCCAGAAAAAAGGAACAAAATTATTCCCCCCAAAGTACCTAGCTTTCAGCCATTCCACAGCTATTAAAAAAAAAAGAAAAAGAAAAAACAAACAAACAAACAAAAAACAAATACAAAAAAAACCCCAAACCCATTCTCCATTCCTTTCCCATTTTTTTAGATCATTTAAAAAGGAGGAAATAGTGGCATGCAGAGGCCAAAAGCTGAAATACTGAGTCTTTAGGAATTTCTTTAGGAAATACACTTTGTATGCAATCCCTATACCTCATGGAAGCTCCACCACAGAGATCCCACATAAAATCAGTGATTTATTCACATGGCAATTGATGTTCTTAGTGACAGACCTACTAACTGTCTCATGGACCATTAATAAAAAGGCAAAAAAAGCAGCAATAGAAAAAACATTTAAAACGATTGAAAAACAGTTGACAGAACAAGTGTTGTCATTCAAGAAGACAGAGTAACTTCCCACAGAAATCAATCACAATCTAGTGTGTCAGTCTACTAAGGTTTCTTTCAGAAGATCCCACAAATAACCTTAGAGAAATGAATTGTGTATGCACTACAACTGCACTTAGCATAGCAAAAAAAAAAGAAGGTCGATAACAAAAGCACATTAAAAACACATACATATCAGAAAGATTAACATCTAAGCAAGACAGAGCAGAAAAAATGTGTCACATAGAGAAGTGTCAAGGACAAAGATCTTGTAAAAGCTTAAAAAGTCAGAACATGATAAACACCAGCATCTAAAATTTTGACATTTCCACATTTATTTAAAACAACAAGAAAAACAAAACACCAAACAATAAACCTCTCCCAACAGACACCCCTCCAAACAAAATCCATATAAAAGACACACTCACAAAAGCCCTAAAACAAAAAAAAAAGCCAACGCCCAAACTCCAAACAACACAATATTCCTGAGAAAGCATCAGAACAGTAGGACAAGGTTACTTTTGCCCAGCTACCATGCAAGACTTATGCAAGAAGCAGACACAAGTTATGAAGGAAGGCAGATGTACACTGAACAGTTCAATGCAAAAGTCTTTGGACAAACTAAGCAAAAAATACATACAAATTATGTTATTTAAGCAACCCAAAAAAAGTAAGGGTTTATATTTCTCTGTTCTTATATATATATATCTTCCTGCTTTTAATTTATACTTGGTTGTCTTGAGTTCATGTTAATGAAATGGCCATTGCTTAAATCTGTAGAAGTTATTAGTGCAGACAAAAATTTTATAGTTTTTTATACCTCAAACGAAATAAGCTCAAAAGAAATGATGTCTAGAGAATTCCAATCCAATACATTACCACCACTGTATTACTACATTTTGACTAACAGCCTAATCTTGATGCAGCACAACAAAGCCTAATTCCCAACCGGTTCGCAATTTTGGTAAAAAGTAAGCATCAAAACAAATCTGCTTCACATTAGTGTGGAGAATCAGGCAGTTGCAGTAAAAGTTTTAAAAGCTAATTAGGTAGGCCAAGCAGTAGCCATCTTAAATACAAGTCAGGGGAGTGCGTTGAAAAACAAAACATCTGTATGTGCCAGCACTTGTATATGGGCCAGAATAATCTGGCTCTAAATATACTCAGAACCTACTATGCTGTCTGCAGGAGAGTATATATATTTAATAATAATTTTCTTCCCCAAGGTCAAAATGATACAAAACCCAAGTGCTGAAAAAAAATGGAATTATGAGGAATACTTCATTCCCGCAATTAATTTAGATAAATAGAAAGCAAATTTCAGGGTTAAAACACTGTGCTCTTATCCTAGACTCATAATTTAAAACAAACAGTGCCTCCAGTCAGTTGACAGTAAGCAAGTTCTTGAAGCAGTGGAAATACAAACAGTATATTTACCTTTCAACATCATGGAGTATAACTTGCTCATCATTGCCTAAAAAGAGAAATACAAGCACTTAACATCATGTTTCAGTGGTTAAAAAGCGTTATAGTGAAAAAAACACAAACCATTTTTTTTTTTTAATTTTCAATTTCAAAAGCAAAACTGAAGCAGGGAGAAGATGAGCTCAGTTTCCGAGTGCTTAGCTCTCTGCTCCGTTATGTGAGAAGCTCCATGTCACATTTCCAGTCATGACCAAATGTATCAAGATGTTCCATCTGCTACTGCTCAACAAATAATTCTATTTAACTATGCTACCAATCATTTTTTGTTCAGTTTGAGCTTGAGTTTTGGGACATCTGCAGTAAAGAGAAGAATATTCCATGAAGCAGCAGAACACTTTTAACTCTCATGAAAATACATCTTTCTTCCTGCTCAAAGGATACTCCATAAAAAATCGTGGAAGGTGAAAAGAGATGCCATAAGTGAAATGCACTGGGCCCCCAGATCAAATACTGCCAGCTAACACTATCAGCGTACAGGGTTTTGCAGCCATCGAGAAGGCAAGAATGTGACAGCCAACGTCATTTCTTCTGTATTAACAAAAACCAAATCAAGTAATCAGACAATCATGTCACTTCTCTTTGGTCACATCCACTGAATACAATAGAAAGTAACCACATGTATGCAGGCTAAGAAGGTCACAACCACAAAGTTATTCCAATAGATCATGCAGTGTTTTTCAATCTTTGGTCTCTGTGCTGAATCTTAATTTACCTAAATTTGGCACTTCCTCTTTAATAATATTTAAGGACACACACAATTTTATATCTAATTCAGAAGAAAAGAACCCAGAAAGCCCACAAAGTCATATTTTTATGCTCTGTATGTCTTTGTAGTTGTGATATAGAGTTGTGAAGCTTTCCTAATGCACACCAAAGCTAGATATTCAGAAGGGGCAAGATTTCATGTTATGATTCGTAAGTGCTCGGTTGACTCAGCTTTCATTTATCACATATATATTTCAATTGTGTTTTGTCTCAACAGAATAAATACGAGAAAGTTTCTCTTTCACTAATGAGGTGTGAGATTTTTATACAACCACTTGCTCTTTGCCCAGGCTCCTAGTTAAATCATGCCAGCCTTAGATTACTGAAGTAGCTTGTCTATTCTATGGTACAATAAATAAGTCACTTATGTGTAAGTGTCCTTGGATCATTAATTGCATTGGGAACTGCCCATTATATATTACACACGGGGTTTATACTTAGTAAGACTGCTCTAGTGCTTATGTATTTCACCAGTGAAAAATGTAGCCTAGTTTCTCCATTGACAAAATTTCCTCCAGCAGACACTCCTGCTCTTCACTCTCCATAGTGTATGAACATGAAAATCATTCTAGGTGATTGGCTTCAGGCCTCTAGTCATCATGGGATTAATATTCCCTTCCATCGTGAGCTCAAAAATGGGGAATAAAGAATGAAAGGAGAGGGTGTGTGGAATAACCTGTTTTGTGTATGGGAGGAGAAAGTGGGGACAAAAATCTAACCACAAACTGGTTGCTTCTGGTAAGGATTCATTCCTGCAGAAAACTCATCACTGCTGTTCAACCCAGTGGGGTTCCTACTTGAAGTGTTTAACACCGGAGAGTTCATTCTTCAATGAGACTAACAGGGTCATAATTGTATGCACAACTGTCCCATTTATAATCTCTCATTTTGATAACTGCAGTTACAACCATCAGAAAGACAAGAAGAATTTACCATTCCCTTCAGTTATACACCTAACGATGAAATACTGCAGAGCACACACAGAGGAGCACAGTTAAGGTGGCCTTAACCCCGTATCTGTTACATCAGGCCTTAGAGAAACCAATTCAGTTCCCTGAAGGTTTATTTCATCTTTTCATATACCTAACATTAAGTGCAAAGAAAAAAAAGGTCCATGCAGTTTACTAGGAGGGGATCTTTCATTTCAAATGCTGCTCTGCTCTCAGTGTGTGTGGACAGAGAAGGGCAACAGTATTCTCCAGGGATGGGAAATTCTTTGGTATCTTGAGACAGTTTTTCTCCAGAGATTACATGCAAAACCCTGTGCACTGTTCCTGCCTTCCATTTTTGTAATGGCTACTTGGGGTGGTTGCTCCTTCAAAGGAAAGAGCTCTGAAATTCCTTGGATGCAACCCAATTTCTAGTGAAGTGGAAAAATCCCTTCTCCTCTGTTATCAAGAGCTGCTTTAGGGAAAGGTCATCAGATCCTAAGTCATTAGTCATTGGCAGTCGTTTATGTACAGAATAAATTGAGTTCTGTGTGCCTTGTGCTATTTTCCACACTCTAATTCTTAGGGTTGGGGTTTTTTTTAAATATTCCAGTTTCCATAATTTAAATACAACTCCAAATTCAGATGTGGATGTCTGTGTATCTGTGTGATGACCAGTAGACCTTAAGTCCCACAATTCTTTCAGAACTTTTAAGAATCTTCCAGAACATCACTGAGTGAATAAATATAGCTAGCCCCATTTTACTGACAGAGATAAAACAGATGGTACATTTAGGCCATGCAGCAAAATGACTCTTTACAAGGGATCCAAGAGTCAGACTCACAGCCCCTGCAGATGAGCTCAGTGAATCTTGATGGAGCAGCTGAAAGAGTTCCTGACTCCTCCAATGGAAATAATTTCTGGCAGAGGTACAGTGGTTTTATGTAAACTGGAGGAGGAAAAAGAGATGAGAATGGCCAGTACATCTGTGCATCAGCTGTCACAGCTCATCTAACCTGGCATCTTAGCAAAAAACATCATAATTAATGATGTAAATCTTTAACTGCAGGTGTTAACTTCAGCGGCAAGGTACAGTTAAGCCACTCTTTTGCTTTTCCTGTGAAAACAGCAGCCTCTGACAGCAGGGTCCAATGGACAGAGGGCTGAGCTGGATATGAGAAAATACCATTCCAGCTGGTCCAGCAAGATTTGGCACAGTTCACTCCTTGAATATTCATGTAACTTTCCATTTGTATGAATTCAAACTAAAGTAAAACAGACTCTGGCCCAAAATTTCATGCAGATACATTCATTTGAAGACAGCATGGACTGCTGTCTTTCTAATAACACAAACAGCAGTCCCTAGAATTAGAAGACAGGCATCAGTGTTTGACATTTTTGGGGTTTACTCCACCTGAGAAGTGTATCTGAATCATTCCATACTTAAAATTTGGTACCATCTCAAGCTTTGTCATGCCTTTTTTTCTAAGGGATGTTATAATTTTAACACAACATTGAAGGATAAGAAGCTTCCACCATTCACATGCACACAGAATCAATTTCTAGCCTTGATTTGCAGTTCACAAATCTTGGTTCAAAAAGGTAACAAAAGGGCTTTGACCAACTAGTCTCATAATATCCTAAAATAAGTCTAGTTATATGTTAAAGGACATACTGTACAAATTCTTGTCCTTCGCTTACCATGTCAGATAGAGGAAATGAAGTACAGCGGAAAATGACACTTGATTGCATTGACACTTGATTGATTGTCTTGTGCCTTTTTCTTCTCAGTTCAATTTTCCTCCTTACCTCAAGACTTTAAAAATCATGCAGTGAAATGAACCTGAATTCTAGGGATTATTAAGAACAAGTATATGTCCACTTCCCTTATGTTCGTTTTAAAACTGAATTAAACTTTCTGTTAAAAAGCAGATTTATGTTAAAAAGAGATTAATAATATCAAGGCTTATCAGTGTGTGCCAACAGTTCTAAAAGGCAGGTGCTTACCTACTGAGGACTGAAATGGGGTCTGAAAAAAAGTGATCCACCAATAGATGGCAATAGTCCTTCATGAGCTATCTAAGGGTGCACTGAATTCAGATTGTAGCAGCAAAGATTTTCAAGCATCAGGCTTGAGTCCCAGAGAGGATGCAGAGTCTGCTCCTAATACAGCTAAGAGGGAACATCAAAGATAACATTTCACAGTCTGTAGCACAAGTAGGGGCAGACTGAACCCAGGATTCTCATGATAGTTCAAGACAACAATGTGCTAACACAAGGGTTTGGGAAAAGAAGCATGACAAACTGAAAATGTTGTGCTAACTAAAGAATTCCCTGTTTCCAAAGAAACTCTAGTTGCTAATTAAGAACACCTTCCAGATATCACATGGGGCAGGTTCTCACTCATGGCTTCTACTCCAAAGCATTCACAATGCATATTGAAATCAGGGTGTTCTTCCTTCCTTACCTCCAGAGAACACTTTTGTATTGCCACTGTTGAAAGCTAGGCAGAAGATATTAGAGTGATGCTCCCCTTTCAGCTGAACTGGTTTGACTCTAGAATGGATGGCTTCTTCCATATGCCAAAGTAAGACCCGGCGGTCATCCCCTCCTAGAAGAAAGAAAGGAAATGGGCATTACTGCCTGAGCCATGTGTAAACTGAAGACATTATTTAACTCTGCAGCTATTCACAAAAGGCTTTGCTAAAACCCTGATTAGCATTAAAAATTTATACCTTTTTGGATATATAGGCACACATTTACATTAAGATGTCATGCAGTCAGGAATTCAGTTAAAATTAATGAAAACAGAGTAATCAGCAGGAAAAGTTTGAATTAAACAGCTGCCATTCTGCCAAAATAGAGTGACAACCTATAGGAACCTGGAAACTCAAAAATGTATTGCTATGTAAAACTCTGTGGCAAGCTGTAGATGAATTACATTCCAGATTAACATATGCATGTTGGTAAAATGCTTCTATATGAACTTCTTGTTGCCAGCATTGCTTATGTTATTCATAAAACAGAAACTTTTCCCCCCTTACAGTGACAACTATATCTCTTCTAGTAGTCTTTCCAAAGCCTTCATAGCATAGATTGGCTCAGAACTGACATGTGGCCATAAAAAGATTTTACTGAAGCATTCAGAAGTCTTCAGCATGCACAGTTATGTCATGCTTCTAGATCTGTAAAGGTTAAGGCAGACATTTCTGAGGTGAACTCAGAAAGAGTACTGGAGAAAAGAAGTTCAACTCTCTCTTACTTTACATCTTGCTGTATGTACTTCTAACTGCTTGCCTAGATGCAGTTTTCAGTTCAGAGCTCTATACAAAAATATATTAAAGTGCCTCCTTCTCTGTCTGGTAAACAGTCAGATATAAATATTAGACTGTTTGTGCTTCAATTGCATTAAACTATTATTTATTAGGAAGGAAAAAAAAAATCAAGATACTACTGTATTGGACAGCATCCTCCACAGCAATTTCGAATGCCTGTAAAATCTGAATAAAGCTTCTTTAAGTCAGACTTAAAATATTTTGGGTATCTTTCTTTAATAACAAATGAAAGATAGTGGCATCACAAGTCAAAAATGCCAGTAGAAACATGCTGATTTCAGATAAACATTTTACTGCTTCTTTGCACAACCAAAAGCATAAACTCAGAGGTTTCTGAGCTGCTATCCGGAGGGAAAAAGGCATGATAGAGAGACAAAAAGAAACCAAAATCAACTGGCCTGCTGTTAACTTACAGAAATCATAAATGCATAAACAGAATTCATTATTGCTACTGATAATCAGATTTTGTAAAATTTTTCACATCAGATGATGCTATTAAGAATTTTTCCCATGGCATGGAGTTATGTCAAACATCCTATAAGTTAACAGTCTCTCAGCCTTTGAGTCTATTAACAGATTTTATGATACTTTGATGGACAGTACAGCTGCATGTTATGCCTACCCATGCTCCTTGAGATCAATTGTACTTCACAGAGCAAACAAGAGTACATGATAAAAAGATTTGTGATGCATTTGATAACTACTGGGAATGAGTCAAATCTGATGGATCCAGAAACTCTCAGTAATTTATGGTCAAGTAAACTGATGGAAGCTTATATTTCTTTCTGTCTAGAAATAGGAGACAGTTGTATTTGCATCCTAGTAATTGTAGATGTAATAAGTAATAAGGAGACACAGAAATACATGACTGTTGAAGCATATGACCACATCAGTCAAGTTAAAATCAAGAAGCAATTATTACACTTAAAAGTGGCTACTTCTCAAAGCTGCCAACAGCCATATCCTAATGTTATCACTACCTGGAAAACAAGTTAAGCAACATTCAAGGCTGGTAAACACCAACACTGCTTCTATCAGACTTCATTTGTTGCCTTCTGTAAAACACATTTCAGGGCAAAACATAACATATTGTTGTTAATTGTTACCATAGCAAACCAATTTGCAAAACCACTGCAATAAGTTTACACATCCTCTTACCTGACAGCACAGCCATCTAAGCGTCCCACTTTAACAGCAAACTCATAATCATTTCCACCAACCAGTGTCCAGATACAACAAAAATAATGAAGGTATCCATAGAAAACAAACATTAGGGTGGTTTCCAGCACATATACAGTATGGTAGGAGAAAGATAAATTGCAACTTATGCAGAAAAGTCTTTGACAGTGTGAAAAGTTGCCACTACCTTCTCTTTTGTAAGTTCCTATACTGTAGTGCCTGTTTCCTCTGCCTCCACTTCGGAAAGGACTCTTCCTATTGAATGAAAATGTTTCTCTCTTCCCAGTTACCTAGATCTCCATGAGACTTTGGTACAAAGGGCCCCACTATTGAGTATCCAACACTATAGCGGTCCAAGAACAATTTTTGCCCTTGTGGTGGCATATTCCACAGTTTAGGAACTTTTAAATATTCCCCACACTCATGCAATTCTGTCCCTTCTCCATCTACATAATGCCTTGCACATACTTGTCTTTGAGCACATCTACACCTGTTTCACCCTCTCATAACCCCCCAAGACATAAGTGTTGAATAAAATTATGATGTTAACTGGGTTGGAAGTCTGTTACCTTCTAACTCCAATTCAGCTATTCTAGAAATACTTCTGACTTATGACCAGTTCCACCAGGAAGAAAAAGTTACCCAGTGTGTTGAACCACAGAGGATTTATGGCAAAAAGATACTTCAACAGTCTCTACATCCTCATACAAGAGAACAAGAAGTGTTAAGTCATGGGTAATTATACCCAAGAAAAGGCAAGTCTTAAGTGACTGAAACCAGGAAAAGCCTAAACCAGCAAATGCAATCTTCACTACCCAAACCTGACTCTTACAATAAGAGGGAGAAAGGAGGGAGATGCACATGTATGAACAGGTATGCAGGGGATAGCAAAGAAAATGTGAACATACAGAGCATTTATGCTCTGTAGAAAGGAACCATGATTCATGAGCTACTAAGTGCATGCACATAATGCAACATAAGTTACAAGTCTGAGAATTATAGGAAACTATAGCAGGTCTATAGCATTCATTCTGTACAATAGAACGGCAAGTGCTGATTAACTAAAATGCTCTCGATTTATGGTGAATTTATTGTGCATGTACATCAATCCTATGACAACGGAAGCAGAAGCCACTCAACAGTTTTCAAAAACCACTGGACCCACTGAACAAACTTGTGATAACTCTACAATACTGCCAAGGAATAATGAAATAAGTGCGCATGGCAAGGGTACATTCTTAACATGATATGGGGAAGATACCAACAGCAACAGGCTTAATTCATCCCTGGGAAACCCAAGTACATGGCTTCATACGAAAATACCTTAGTCAACAAGGCTCCACATGTGGATTTTCTAGAAATTGAAGACCTGAAAAGTCTTGAATTTGTAACTTTTCAGTTTGTGGTGTCAGAAATAGTAAGTCTGACAACTACAATGTGGAAATAGCTTCACTTTTATCTTATTTTGCAGATTCTGTTTTGGACTGTATGACTGACAATTTAAAAAGTACAAGTTTGTGTGACCCAGCTAGGAATTACACAACACTATTCTACAGTTACTTTTCAGAAAGGAACCACATTTAAAAGATTTAATTAGTCAAGTACCTCCGTGCTCATTATGGGTCAAACCTGCGTCTACATTCAAAACTAAAGAGAGACAGGAGAAGTCTATGCTTTTTAGGCCTAAAATAGTTCAAACAGGGCCAGAACATACCCCTACCAAAGTAAATCTAGTCCAAACAGTGTCTGCATAGCTCACAACACACACAAGTTTTTGAGTACTAACAGAAGCACTTCAAAATTATACCAGTTTCGACTTAAAAACTGCAGTTTTAAAGAGCATTAACCATTGCAGACAAAGCTCAAGACCACTACTCCTCTTTGTCTCTGACATACCAGCTCCAGTCACTGAAGAACCTACATGGCAAGTGGACAATACTTCTAAATCATAACAAAAATTATTAGTCTTATTGCTTATATCTACTCCAGAGGTTGCATGAATCACAGAAAGTGGGATTGGATGGTATTTCAAGTTGATCACTTAGTTGGCCGTGGACAAAGGCAAAAGGCTAGACTGTGTCAGAATTATTCCCAGTAGATACATCTCTGGTTTTCTCTTAAAAAACCACTGCTGGGGTAGATTTCGTACCCTCCTTAGGCAGCCTATTTCAGTTCTTCGTTATCCTTGCCATTAGGTAGATTGCCATAATATCTAGCCTGAGGGTGCATTTTGACCTTACATATAATCCCACTCCCCCTTGCCATGTTCTCCTGCTATTTTCCCTTCCACTGAATTCAGTGACAATTCAGGCAGGTATGAGCAGGTTAAAGAAGCTGATCTGACAGAAAATCAACTGACAGACGAACAACCTGTACCTCCCTATTCCGTCCCCCTGATCAGATGCTTCCATCATAATAGTTTCTGACTTAAATTATGAGCCTGAGGGTGCATTTTGACCTTACATATAATCCCACTCCCCCTTGCCATGTTCTCCTGCTATTTTCCCTTCCATTGAATTCAGTGACAATTCAGGCAGGTATGAGCAGGTTAAAGAAGCTGATCTGACAGAAAATCAACTGACAGACGAACAACCTGTACCTCCCTATTCCGTCCCCCTGATCAGATGCTTCCATCATAATAGTTTCTGACTTAAATTATGAAAGTGCCACATTACAAACAATGGAGAAATAAGTGAATGAACTACAGGATGAAGGGCAAGTACAAGATCAAACAGCATCCTAAAATCTTTCTTCCTATAATTTTGGGCCATTTCTTTGTCCTATTCCCAGTACACAAAGAAGAGTTTACAACTTCATGTAATAATAATTAAGAACACCTTTATGCAACTTAGGACTTGCATCTCTACTCAGCTGTTCTCTCTGTAGACTAAATGGACCCCTTTCTTTCAGTCTTTCATTCTTCATACCCTCTTCTGAACTTTCTCTAGTTTCGGCACATCTTTCTCAAAACTCAGTGACCAAAATTGAGCACAGCACTCCATCTGAGGCCCCAACAGCACCAAACAAAGCAGGTTTACTTCACATGCTTTATCATGTCTGACAATATTTATGTTGTGATCTATTGCATTTGGATCCTCTTCTCCACGACTATGGCCTAGTTGCCCTAGTGTATTTGTAAAGTTGACTATTTTTATTCACATGCTGTAGCTTACACTTGTCCCTATCAAAACACATGACATTTTTTGTCGTATAATGCATCTTAATAACTTGAAATTCAACTCCTATCCTCTGAAATTGTTTCTGTTTTATCCTGATGTCTTTCCTGAGAAATTTTATAATTTCTCAGAAATTAATTAAAACATGATATAGTAACTTGACCTAAGGTCCCTCCTTACACAGAATTCTGCTGGATACAAAGAGACTAAGATCAAAGGTGTCCCTCTTTAAAACATACTTGATACATAATCCCCTTATTCAGAAGTAATATTCCACTATCTTTGCTAAAGTCACCTTGTTCCCCTCTTTTAGGCTCATGCTCCTTCAGGTTTACACAGCAACTAAATGACAGATCAATTTCCAATACTTTCTTGCATCCTCACAAGTTTATGACCACAGAACAGCTACTACCTTTTGCATTATCTAGTAAAAGGGAAAAAAAGCCAAGAGAAAAGGAATGCTGTCATGGATTAAGTAAGCCTCAGATTACAGTACTTCCCAGAAGTTATCTTGAAAGTGCAGTTTAAAGTTGGCAAAAAAGTGGGAGGTTCTGATAAAGATACTCATGTTTGTAAGAGATAGCAGGCATGACAAATGACAGATAAACAAATAGGAAAACATATCCACCAAAGCTGAGGACTGGAGAAAGACAGCCTATTACACAGACCAAGTAAAGTCGATTTTCAATAAGTTAAATTGCAGAAGGAGATGCTTGGCAAATGTGAGGGAAATCAGTTGCATGCCATTGCATGGTGATTTTAATTTCCATGCATGGATAATCATGTGTTTCTCAAACTGCTAAAAGAAAAAAATGCCATCTAGTAAATGAAGTGCTGCAAAGACATATTTGGCCAATAAAATCTTTCAACTCTAACCAGCAGCAAGTTTTAACCAATTTCAACCCACTTACACATTTCTTATATGTTAAGCTTTCCACCTCTCTTGTGTCATTCTACAGATAGGCCTTTTCTACTTGTCACACTGCATCTTCTCCTGAGTGACCACCTCCTCATTCCATTTAATTTTTTTTTAAATTCTTGTCCTTATGCCTGTCCCTTCTAGCACTCATGTCCCAAAACATTAATCTCTCTCTCTTTCTCCCCCTCTATAAAGCAACACTGTTGAGTTTCACACAGATACAGCAAAAGCCTACAAACTGGCCCTCAGCTCAACTTGTGGACCTCACTTTTTTAACTTGAAAATATGGTTATGGACAAATTTAATGACTATTCAGTGTGCACTTTCCAATGCAATATTTGAAGAAAACACCTAAAAGTTTCAAACATGCTTTCAGAAGGCATGCCAAGGCTTATCTACATTGATGCTTTCTCCAAAATTGTAACAGAAATATCCGGAACTGTAATATACTGTGTTTAATCAGTTTAAATTGTTTCCTGAAACAGTAATCATTAGCCTTACAGATTTGCTTCTGGGAGATACATTAATTTAA